>CM046858.1:32868597-33452696 GCA_025617745.1 Heliocidaris erythrogramma | reverse complement strand
GGAAGAGCCCGAAACCGGTAAGTCTCCCGAGAGAAAGGAGAACCCCAGAAGATCGCGAGATGCGCGATGAATGGGAATGAGAAAGTACGCGTCCTTGAGATCTATCGAGACCGCGTAGTCTTCCCTTTTGATCCAACGGAAGAAATGGAGGCAAGAGTCTCCATACTAAAATGAACCGGAGGAATAAATTTGTTTTACCTCTTTAGGTTCAGTATCAAACGAAGTTTTCCCCGAGCGCCTGGGAATAACAAAAGTCGGAGAAAGGAAAAAGGACAGCCTGTGAGGTGTCCAAGTTCCTATAGCACCTCCGGGGAGCGGGGCGGACAGATCTAAGAAGAATCCGTCTCGTCCGCCGCCCGCTGCCTGAACCCAAGCAAAGTCAAACCCTGCGCGCGGGTTGACAAAAAGTCAGGGAAAGTTTAGAACAAAGCAATCGCTTCTACCCCACAAAGGGAGAGCAACTAAGGCTCTGCCTGCCCCAGCGATTCGGAGACCGAAGCTTGAGAGGGCCGCTTCCAAAACTGGATCCGCCTGAAATGATCGTGACAAAGAATCACGAACAAAGGCCGAAACGGTCGGATTCACGCATGAACCGCCATAAGCCTCCTCACCCGACGGAGCCCCCGAGGCTGCGAGACTAGGAGGCTCATGTGATCTCATCACAGACAAAGAAGAATAAACCATAAAAGGCTAATTAGTCTCGATGTCCGACCCAAAAAAGGGACAAGAGCAGGGGATGTGAATCCTGGTACAAGGAACCAACCCTGAGTCTGGGCAAAGCCCATCTCACACTGAACATCTCAGCTTGAGAGACCGAAGGGTTAGCTAAACCCGATGGGTTTAGTTAGCCCCCTTCTAGCTAGCCCCTTCCCTAGGCTTCTGATTGGCCCAAAAAGAACCTAAGTCGAAACCCGCTTTTCAGAGCGTTTATCCGGTTTCGTTCGGATCCCCGAAGCCCTTCGGGAACACGAACCGAACCCTCCACTGAGGGACGCTCACCTCCCTTTTATGGGAGAAGTGCGCTGAGGGTATTGAACCCAAAGACGCGCACCAATTACCCATATCGGCCGAGCAAGGAGATGCAACAGCCATGGGCCGGACGCCAAGGCGCCCAGACTCAGCAGAAATCCCGCTGCTTAAACCAACGCGAAGTCGAACCCTGCGCGCGGGTTGACTGAACTTCAGGGCGATATTTGGACAACAAAACAATCGCTTCCACTCCACAGAGATTGAGCGATTGAGACTCCGCCTGCCCAAGCGATTCGGGAACCGAAGCTTGAGAGGACGCACCCGAGTGGAATGAGACAAAGGAACGTTAACAAAGGCCTCCGCAGGCGGGTCCCCGCATGGCTCACCAACAGTCTCCTCGCCCGGCGGAGCCCCAAGGGCCGCGGGAGTAGGAGGCACATGCGAATCAGTCTCAGACAAAGAGGAATCAATCACAAAAGGTTGATTAGTCTCAAAGTCAGACCCCTGAATAGGGACAGAAGTCAGGGTTGAAGTAGCCGGTACAAAGGACCAACCCTGATTCTGAGCAAAAGCCCGCATCATGCTGAACATGTCAGCTTGAGAGGAGCTAGCTGGGTTAGCCAGGCCAGACGGGCAAGAGGCCGGCAAAGCCTTGCCACTTTTTGCCTTCTTCTTGGCCTTTTTCTTGGCTGGCTCGACAAGAGTCGTAGCCGAAACCCTTTTGTTAGAACGCTTAATCGGATTCATTCGGATCTCCGAAGCCACTTCGGAAACACGAACCGATCCCTCCGCGGAGGGACGTTCACTTCCCAAAAAGGGATTGGAGCGCTCATGGCGTAAGCCTAGAGAATCGCCCAAATCACCCATATTGGCTAAGCAAGAAGATGCAGTAGCCATGGGTTGGGAGCTAAAAGCTTTCCGTGTGCGTGGGCAGACCGAGATGACTCGGTATGTGCCCGATGACTACTAAAGGCATGTGAACCCACTATTGGACCGCTCGAAAGCGGCAATAGGGGAGCACTAGTAGTCACGCACTCAGGTGAAAACACCTGTTGCTCCGAGAGCGTCCATAATTGTTAGCTCGAGCATTCCCATCAGCTGGCAACTGAGACAGCCCAGAAAGTACTCGTCTTCCCCCAAATGGCGTTTGCCGGGGGCTAGGTTTTGTGAACCCAGACCAACATTGTTAGCTCGAGCATTCCCATTAGCTGGCAACTAAGACAGCCCAGGAAGTACTCGTTCCCCCATATGGCGTTTGCCGGGGGCTAGGGTTTGAGAACCCAGACCAACATGGACTAAGCCCGTGGGTTGCCCTGCAGTAGTGGGGCGCGTCTCCCCTAACGGATCAGAGCGAGTGAACGCTACCGTACGGGAAACAACAGCCCCCCCCCCCTGGTCTCAGCGACCGGGGGATTGGATTCGAGATATCCAAACCACTAGAATCTGACGTCACCCACCCCGAAACCACAGGCTTCGGAGTTGACAATCCCGATTCAGTTAACGCCACCCGTCCCGAAGCCGCAAGCTCCGAAACTGGCAAACTCTGCAAGGGAACACCACTAGGCAACTTACCTTTAGCCCTCCTCCCTCCCCCGCGTACCGCTGTACTCGGGGAAGTTCTGGAAGGCCGAGTCGTCTTGCTAGACAACTCTTCGGAAGAAGCAGGTCTCCTTGACCCAGCTGCTTCTTCTTCCGAAATCATACCACTGCAATAAAACAGACAATAAAGTATACTTTTCAAATTAAGAAATACTTCAACTGAATGCAGTAAATAAAACTAAAGTTTATTTGGGAGATACGCACTAAAGAAATTTTCACAGCCTAAAAACCGTAAGAACAAACACCGAACCCGAAGGCTCGGTGACAAACGGAAACACCCGCAAACACAGAAATATCTACGTGGGGCTGACCGTGAAAGAGAAAAATAAATGCCAAGAAAGGGAATCAAAAAATCCCTTGCAATCGGCAAGAGTGACTAATAAAACACAAAGTACTATAATCTAAACGAATATAGGTACCTAAAAGTGCTTTAACTATGTGAAAAAGCGCACCAAAAAGATACTATTACGACCTGATTTCAGGAGCGCTGTGACAATACGTCCTAACTCGTCGGGGCGAGCAAGAAAGAGGAAGATGGCCGTAGCGTGTTGACGCGCGTGAGTGGCGAACAATAGGATTACGGGGGGTGCGCACAATATTGTGACTCATGTTGTTAAATTCTCGAAGGGGTCCCGTAGTCAAGACTACAGGCATAATAGGTAGGTATATATGATTTATTGCAGTAAATATTATGATGCAGCATAATGTCCGTAAAACATGAACAAGACATACAGGAAATTTCGTAAAGCTTTCAAAACATAAGACGTCTGCTGGCAGCGATAAGGGCGTTATGTTTAATGACACGGATCCTTTTGCAGGTATCGTGCAGCTCTCAATGGGGATAATATTGATATTAACTGTTGAAGTTGTGGATGGGGGGGGGGGGGGGGGGTTTGCTTGGTTTTACCACTAGGTTGCTCATGAATAAATGTATTATGAATCTCCGTTCTACAGTGCGTCCAAGAACAAAGTTAATTCTGGTTGGAAAAAGTCTCCCCAAATAAATGTTTCAAAGCATTTAAAGGAAATTGTCATACCTGTCGATAGTTTAGGATCTCTTCTATCAAATGACACCAAAATATCGAACAATATTCTACGCATAAGTGAGCACACGCCAATTTTGTGAAAGGGTGCAAAATCCAGACTTGACACGAATTGATATTGGCTCCGGCTGGTATCAGCCAAGCTGAGAGTAATAAAAAGGCTTAGAAATATCCATATTCTGATTATTAAAAGACAATTACACATCCCATCAACATCTTGTGCTTGAGCGAGCAATTCACTACTTTGTTGAGTGCTTCAAAATGTTACTCTTAGTGAGTCTTTTAGTTTCACCTGGCTTGCTCACTCAACCATAAAGTTTTGATGGGATATATAAAATTCTAAGTGTTTTCATGACTCTCAAATTTGCTGATACCAGTCAGAACATTAACAAAAATGTTCAAGTATGGATTTTGCACCCTTTCACAAAAGTTGCTTTGGCTTAATCAAGCGTAAAATATTGTGAGATATGTTGGTGCAATTTGATAGAAGAGACCTTAAGCTATCCACAGGTATGAATATTTCCTGAAAATGTTTTGGAATATTTAATTGGGGAGACTTTTTCAACTGTCAATTTCAAATGGTTCTCAACTTTGTTGATACCAGCAAGAACAAATACCAATTCTTGTAAAGTCTGAATTTTGTACTCTTTCGCAAAATTGTTTTTTGATCACTCAAGCGTAATAGCTATAGTCCAATTTTTTGGTGTTGTTGTATAGGAGAGAACCTAAGCTATCTACAAGAATGGATTTTTTTGGGAAAATATTCTGAAATATATATTTCAACTGTTTTCCAACTTTTTTTTGGGGAAAGAACTGTAGATGGGTTGGAGTTAGGATTGTAGGACCAATTCCCTGTAAGCAATGGTAAGAGCAAGGAACTGCAAGAACAATGGGCCTTAACTACAAAACTGGCAAAATGCTAGCAATTGCTATGAAAACAAAGACAATGACGTTAGCGTTGTAAGACACATGGATTGCACCAGTGGACTGGAGGACGAATGAATAGGCTGTAACTATACAGTCCGTATTAAAAAAAAACATTACACTTTGGAGAAAGTTATTATAGTTCTATAAATATTATTTCATATTAAAAGGTGAACTTTCTTTACCTGCCTTGATCAAGCGGTGCAATAAACAGGGCGGTTATTAACTGCTTTATGATTAGAAGTGACTACTCTTCCATTGTAACAAAAAAATAGCAAACTTAAATTAGGTAAACATCGTTAGAGTTCTAGAAAGATGTGACCGTATTTTACCGAGGCGTTTGAAGAGAGTCGATGCGATTGCTGAATTCTATTCCCGGAAAAAGAGGTTACAGAATGACGCGGAAAACTGCCCTATTCCTGCCTCAACTAAGATATACTGTGGAGTCCCCACTTTTATACAATATTGGATCCGCATGCTACTTTTATTATAATAATTACTTATATATGGAGCTTGAAATCCATGTTCAAGAGCCTAAAAGATAATTACAAACGGTTATTGACGACACATATGATATGCATTGGAGAAACTCAAATACTTGTAACATCTAAATTTCATTATCCAGAAATTGCAGGATAACAGGAGAATTTATGAGACCAGTGTTGTTGTCGAGACCTTAATGACCGAGACCGAGACCGAGATCTCGAGATACCGAGACTTTTTTCTTCCGAGACCGAGACCACTCTTCGAGACTGTTGAAATCGATATTCGCTTAATAGAAATCTATTTTCCTCGATACTGGACGTATGGGACGGAGCAAATTAATTCAAATTTTATGGATGCTTCTTCCCTGAGCATCTCTAGCGGCAAACTATGCATTCACCTGCTTTCGGATAATGGACTTGAAAAGTCAGAATGCATGCTGCATATATTATGTTCTGCTCTGTTTGGCAAACCCAAGAAAATAGATTTTTGTTAAGCAAAACCAGACAATTTAAAAGTATCATTATAAAGATTTAATTGTTATAATACATGTAAACACCCACTTTATATTTTCCGTCACATATGGGATTTTAGGTAATGAAGAAAATCAATTTAGGATTTGGATTCAAAATATCTTCCTGACTGGAACATTTCTCAATGGTTCATGTACAACTCCAAATCAGCAAGAAAATGGCAGCCCCCATGTAAATGAGTAGGAGACGATACCGGGTGTTGGAATATATCTTTATTTATACCCTTTTCTGATATCTTATTAGAAAATGATTTAGGCCAATAAGTAGGAATATATTACACCTTCCAATATAAGTAAATTTGTAATCAGGACTTAATTCTCCTTTAAGTTTAAGTGATACAGGTAGCGTGCTCTCATCGGGCGATAATTTTGATATTAAAAGTGGGGGCTGCAGCTCCCAGTCCTCCCCCCCCCCCCTCCGGTTCCGCGGCCCATCGATGGGCTGCAGGAACAAATGGGTCATATCTACAAAACTAGCTATAGCGATTGCCTCAAACCTAATGCAATGACGCTCGTGTATAGACCCATGGTTTGTACCAATAGACTGTTGGACCAGTGAATGGGCTGTAAAGAAATATTGAATAATGGGTGAACGGCTTGGCCTGATGAATGGAAATGAATTCAAAAGGGTCATTGACAACAAATAATTGTGTACCATAGAATGCAATGTACAGATGTAGGAAAATAAACGAGATAGCTGAAAGAAAACTTTTGAAGTGATGCATGAAACAGAGGAATTCTCGAGGGCGCTATGTATTACAATAAAAACATTTTAATCTATGATATTAAACAAAACTGGAAGGTCGTAACTATATTTAAACGAGCATTCAAGAATACGCTCCATCAAATTTGACCAAGAGGGTTAATTTCCCAGAATGTCAAAACTCGCATTTCCCCTGTATGTTTGGAAAACGATGACCGAAGACCAGGACACTCCCAAAATTCTCTATTCTTAAATATCATGTCTTTTTCTTGCTAATGATCAGCGTGGATATTGTTTTGGCTAGCTGGAAATTAAAGGAAAGTAAAAGTAAAGATAGGAAGGGAAAATCCCCTGTATTCGGTCTCGTCTTCCGACCATCCATAGACAGATTTAGAAAAACAAAGACAAAGACAGGCAATAATTGTTTTCTTCTTCTCTCTCCAGCTAGCACAATACGAATCCAAGACCATTGGCGTAAAAGAAAGAAATCTATTTTCCCCTGCGCATGGAAATGTGCTCTGAATGAGAGGCCCTGAGACAATATCCCCCCCCCCCCCCCCCCCCCCCCCCCCCCCCCCCCCCCCCCCCCGTCCACTCCATTGCACTGTCACTACAAGTCGTCTATTTCGAACAAAAGAAGGTCTTTTCATGGAAAAGAAAATGAACTGACCAAGAAATGGGCATGGGGAAAACGGAGAACAGGATATCTGGGAGATCCGCCCCACCCCAAAAGAAAAAAACAAGGGGGGGGGGGGGATTATGCCCATATTGTCTTCTTCATCCCATCCCATCCCCCCCCCCCCCCCCCAGTCAATCTGATGAAGAGAGTCGTTACCACTGCTGAAATTATATTTTCTGGAGGAAAAGGTTTACACAATGATGGGGGAACATGAATATTGCTCACCCTCAACTCCACCGAGATATTATGGGCAAAAACTGTCAGGAAGATATTACTGAAATTTATTATACGTATTGTCTGCTTTTAACTGCCCCTACAAACGATGCAAATCGCACTAATTTCCATGGGATTAGTTTAAAGTGGACAGTATTGGAATGTAAAAAAAAAACTGTCACCACTTTATCTTGACTACAGCACAGGATGACTGCTGAATAGTTGAGAAAAATAATATTACATGTCATATTCGCTTAAACGTGAAAAAGACATAACTGACATTTGGTGAAGCTTTCCTAGCATCAATCGTCCGTTGAAAGCCAAAAGAGCGTTTAGTCTAACTCCTTTTTGACGAGTTTGGAGATAAATCTTCGCGGCAAATTTAGGTAAACGCTATCGTGTTTTCACGAGGCGATAATTTTGATATTAAAGGGGTAGTCACTAATCATTCATATAAAAAACCTTGTTTCGTATCTTCTGTATAATATGTGACAATATTCAGTAGACAAATAGACAATGAACAGTGTGATGTACAAAGGATACAGAATTAAAGAGATAGAAGCGGCAATACTAGGCTATCTATTTCTATAAGTTTGAAGTATCATTAATTAGCAATGCACAGTGAGCAACCATGATAAGGATATGAGATCAAACAATCTATTGAGAATCTATGCTGGCTCGCTATACTAATTATTTTACACAGAATTTTAGCTTACTTTATCTGAATCGTCCTAGAGGAATAATAAACCGGGCGGCAGACATAATAACTGCTTTATATTAATAATAAGAAGTGACTACTTCTCCAATGTAAAAACAACAGATAATTTGATAAGGTTAGCATTGATAGAGTAATAGTAATAGTGATATTACCCCATCAGTACCTTTGCAGACAATGTCATCAATCATAATAGCTCTCATACAGATACATAGGTGTGACTGGCCCATACGCTCACTGATATCGATTGCGAGGATCGCAATTGGTATTTCTATTCCTTGTCATGTTTCGATGGTTATATTGACCAGTTGGTCAATATACTCTTCAGTACGGATATCCCAATACAGAAGGGGGAGGGGTCAATAACACAACACTGCAATGGCGTCAGCAACATTCTCGAAGAAGGAAAAAATATTTTGCAACTAATGAATTATTAGTCTAGATAGTATAGTACACAAGTAGTCAGTTGATTCTAACAGCAATCCTTATTTGATCTAGAGTGAATAAAGAAACATCACAAAAATGGATAGCATTGATCAAACCAATAAGTTTAGATTTAACTTCTCACGAGTTCCTTGGTTTTATATATATATTTTTAAAGATGTTTTTATTATTTTCTCTCAAATCAAATACATACTACAATTGTACATAATTATGATATCATTCAAACAAAACTTTATGCATTATACATTCATATTTGGCTTAAAACATAGATTGCAATAATAAAAGAAAGTACATTTTCAAAAAATAATTTAGAAAATATTTCCATGTACATGATGATCAAAGAATAGTATTTGAGAGAAAATTTTTAGTCTGTCTCCCACCCCCACCCCCGAAAGCCAAAAAATAGAATATAAAACTATAGGGCCTGTAACATAAAGAGATAAATTAATCTTACGATTGATATCAATCGTAAGTCTATGGCAAACCATGTATTGAAGAGTTACAATTGATCGTAAGATTTATTTATCTCTTTTAGTTACAGGCCCCTGAAGTCACACAAACACCAACTTTTCAATATAACCATCAGTACCGATATCCTATCACAGGGGGATCGATAACACAACACTACAATGACATCAGCAACATTCTTGAAGGAAACATATTTTGTATATAAATAATGAATTATTAGTCCAGGTAGTACAAGTACACGAATAGTCAGTTAATTCTAAAAGCAATCCTTACTTTGATGTAGAGGGTGGTAAGAGCCTTGATAGAAACGATATTAGTTTAGATTTAATTCTCTCGAGTTCCTCACTTGCAGCGTAAAATGTTGTGGTAGCTCCTGTGTCTGTTTGCAGTTCGTACGACTTTATGATTGGATTTCTCCTAAAAGTGGAGGCGGATTTCTTAGATGCAAATTTATCTTCATCATGATTCGCGTGCTATGGAAGAGAGCATGGGCGCAAGTCCAGGGGGACAGGGGGTTGCCACCATAGAATGCCCCCTTTTTTTCTTTCTAATAAGTGCCATTTTACCTTCTGATAAGTGCTCCTTTAACCTCAGACATTTCTACCCCTTATGAAATCTAATAATTGCCGGGGTTTTTTTTTGTGTCTAATTAGTGCCCATTTCCCGTTCTTATAGTGCAATATTTCACTTCTGATAAGTGCTCCTTTTTCTTCGTATAACTGCGCCCCTTCTTCTTTCTGATAAATGCACTTTTCACATTCTGATAAGTGCCCCCTTTAACTGCAGACATTACTGCCCCTTTTGGAATCCGTGCCTTTGTTTTCCGTTCTAATAGTACAATTTTCCTTTCATTATAAGTGCCCTTTTTCACATTTTATAAGTGACCCCTTTTCTTTGTATGGTTGCCCCTCCTTCCTGCCCTTTTCACCTTCTGTTAAGTGCCCCTTTTCAGCTCAGATAGGTGTCCCCTTTGAAATACGACAAGTGTCCCTGTTTTCGTCTGATTAGTGCCCTGTTTTCGTCTGATTAGTGCCCATTTTTCGTTCTAATAGTACATTTTCCCTTCTTATAAGTGCCCTTTTCACCTCTGATAAGTGACCCTTTTTCTTCGTATGACTGCCCCTTCTTCTTTCTAATAAGTGCCCATTTGTTTTCTGATAAGTGCCCCTTTTAAGCTCAGATACGACTAGTGCCCCCTTTGAAATCCGACAAGTGCCCTTTTTACTTCTGATCAGTGCCCCTTTTTCTTCTTTTAATGAAGTGCCCCTTTTGTCTTTTTAAAAGTGCCGTATCTATTACCTATATATATTTAATTTATTGTACCTATCTCTCTCTTCAAATTATGTTCAATATTTTGTTCGCTCCGCCGCCCCTTTAATAAAAGATTGGTAACTTCAGTTAAGTGTGCACAATCAATCTCCAGAATAGTTAGTAAATTAAAAGATACACACACACACAACCTAATTTTGTAAGCTACAATGCTATGTAATCTGTGATAATGAATATTCAGAATAATAGGAATACTTCACATTCCATTGCAACAGGTTCTCCAAATTGAGAGACTGAACTTTCCATTACAATGATAACTTTCATTGGTAGGAAGTGGAGAACTTGCGGTAAATGCCTTCCAAGTAAACAACCAAGAGCTTGATGTGGGTAAAACGTCACATGCAGTGAGAATGAGTCAATATTCTTTGGATTACCCTGACAAGGAAACCCTATGCCCAAATAAGGGTAAGGGAAGGCATGAGTGGGGGGAAATGTAAACATCTGACGGTCAAGACATTTCCACGAAGAAACACAGTTTTGTTTAATACCTGGTCCTTCCGGCTGGTAGCCAGTGAAAGTATCAGGGACTAGTCATAAAATGAGTCACCAGGCACAAGCCAATGGCACGGGGTAGGGCATAAACATGGAAACAATTTCTAAGAATATTGATCATCAAAAATCTTGACCATTAGGTCTATGTAGAAAATCATTATAAATAAGGCTGCAAATTCAACCCTAATTCAGAAGCTGTTGCAATTTCGACAGAGAAAATACTTGTTCGACATACTGTATTGAGTATTACAAGTTATTCGCCAGAGTATTATATTCAGCCATAGGTGAATGCAACATTGGTGTTGTAAAGGACAACCTGATAGTCCGGTTCTTGGGATTCCACAAAATGGAATCGTTGTAAATCTGTAAACACCAACGAGAAGTTGTGAGTACACATTTTGTTTAATCTTACTTGTAGTTATAAGTTATATTATGTTATCGTACATGTGTAAGGTATGTGATGAGATGATTATAAATGTAGTAGAATGTTGTTACTTTACTTATTTATTTTATTTGTGGGCAGTCACATCACATAACACATTGCGATATAAGTCTATCCTCTAAAACCATAACTAATTTGTAATTGTGAAACTTTATCAAGTTGATTATAGGGCAATATTAATCAGCAGTAATATTTACAGTATTGTTATAATGTACGTATGTATGTACAAATGGTTAACCTGTCAAAAGATTCTTAATTGAGATAATGATGTATCGCTAGGAATTAAGACATTAAATATAAATTGAGCAAGTCACTGGAAATAGGTTATGTTTATATCTAATTTGACAGGGTGTTTAGGTTTACGTAGCTGTTACTGGTGCTAGGGACAGGACGGAACCATTGGTCCAAGTTCATCCAGCAACAGGGGCTGAGGTCAGACAGACAAGTCATCGTCAGGAAAACTTCAAGCAAGCAAGAATACACGAACTCAAGAAATAGCTAAGGATCTATGTCAATCATTGAATACCCTGTAACTTCGGTTATGTCTCATATCTTTGTATTTTGTTTATATATACTTTTGTAAGCCTTGATTTAGAATAGGTTGTATTAATAATGGTTTATTAAACCTAATTTGTGTGAACCTTCTGTTTGCAAGATCACCAAAGTCTGGTGACACGGCAGGGAACAACGCCGCGCCCGGTGATTGGTCAATGGCAGCGACCAATCACAGCGCCGACACGGCAGGGAACAATGCCGCGCCCGGTGATTGGTCAACGGCAGCGACCAATCACAGCGCGAGTGGTCCGAGCGTACATCCTGCCGCTCCGGGCGGCTCCCGCCGCTATTTAAGAGCCGCTCAGCGTGATCTCGGCTCATTGTCTATGACTAAGGCTAGCAGTATATAGCAGCCGAAACGTCAGACTTCCTACGTTTACGTTTGCACATCGTGAGACAACTGATTAACTCTCTTCAATTACACTTTCTATTGTTAGTGGGGGATGGTGAATAGATCATCCCCACTAACAATGGATAACTTTGCGTGTCTATGCCCGTGTATACTATACCCAATCAGACATCGTGCATTATAATGTTCAAAGGATACATAATTAAAGAGATGGAAGCGGGAAGACTTCGGCTATCTATTATATAAGTTTGAAGTATTAGTAGATATGCATAAGTGAATAACCATATCTCTATCAATGCTTCCATAGCCCTATACCTATTACAAGGTGGGATATGGCTGCGATACGATCAAACAATCTGTTAAGAATTTATGCATTGGTAGCTTAATTTTAATGACAATAGTCGCAAAGTTTTCATTGTTCTACAAATATTATTTTATATTAAAAAGTTAATTTTCTTAACCTGCCTTGGCCAAGCAGCGGTCAAATTAATTGGTTCATGATTAGAAGTGACTACTCCTCCATTGTGACCAAAAAAAAGGAATTAAATTAGGTTATCATTGTTAGATTACTATGAAGACGTGACCGTATTTTTCCGGGGTGTTTGAAATACGCAGACCGCTAATGGTCAGCATGCATGCTGTTTTCGCTAGCTGGAGAAAAGGTCCGTCGGAAAAAAAGATGGGAAAAGAAGATCCCCCTGGGAGCCGGGGTGCTGGGGGTGCTGCAGCAACCCCCGATTTGTTTGTGGGGGTGCACAGCATCCCCTAGAAGGCTGAGGATGCAGGGAGTGCTCCAGCACCCCAAAATTATATGGGGGCATTTGCCCCAGGCAGTAGTTAAAGCAGGGCGCAAAAAACAGAAAAGATTTTTCTTAGGTTAAAAATTCAGAATTTTTCTAAAGGTCGGTTGCTTTGCTCCCTCCTATTGCTGTATGGTCTTTTCTTTTCGTACTCCAATATATTATATATAAACAGCAGTTTAAAAAGGTTCGAAATAGAAGAAAAATATTATTCTCATTGTTTTTTTCTATTATAATTTATCAGTCTTTTTTTTATATTGCGCCACCAATAAAGTATGGAATATGTGTATAAGTTTTTCAAAGTTTTACCATTTAAAGAAATTGAAATTTTATTACCTAAATTCCTCAACTACATCCCAATGTCCGTTAATTGCACCCCATTGAGGAAAAAAGTGGATACTAGAAGACCATTTATCAACGTTCAAAACTCGAAACTGTACTGATCTATGCAGTGCTCGCTTGCGATTTTTTTTTTGTAAGTGCAATGCTCAAGAAGGTTTTTTTTTTTTAGTTTTAAAAATGCAATTAAAATTACCACTCGTTTCGCTTCGCTGCCTGGCAGTATCGTGTTACTATGGAAAAAGGGTGGGGACTGGGGGAATTTCATTTGGTCGAGAGCACTAATATAGAAAAAGCCTTTAAAGTTTGGAACCTAAACAAGACAACAACCATGCTTCGCACTCTCCCACAAAAAAATTAGGCAGGGGCGTCGCAAGAAAATTGTAAACAGGGGGGAGGGGCTAGGGGATCTTACACCCAAATTTTCCGACATATTGTTAGGGTCTGAAACTCACATTTGCCGACAAAAATCCTGCATCCTAATCTCCTCCCCCAGCCCCCACAAATAATAACAAAAGAAAATCTCAGATGTAGAGATCTCGATCATACGGGCACATCTTCCCAAAAAAAGGAGGGGCTGACGCTTTTTGCCTGAATATCAATTTTCAATATGTATTTATTTAACTTCCCTTAATGAAAATGTACTGAATTTACATACAAAAGTTACATAATTATCGGGAACCCTCGCTGCCAAGATATGTGGATATTCTGGCACCTCGCTACCTGAATATGAAGTTGTGGTTGCCCTAATATCAGAACTTTGAAAATCATGGGGAGGGGGGGGGGGGGGGGGGGGGGGGGGGAGGGGTGCTGCTGCAGCCCACTGCCGAAGAGACACGCCTTTTGTCCTAGTATTAATTCTCCAGTGTTTTGCGAGCGAGCGAAGCCAATAATGACCATTTTTTTTTCTTTCGTTCCCTTTTCCTGTCCTTCTTTTCTTTCTGATTTTGTTTTCTGTTCATTTCCTCTATTTTTTCCTTCTCCTTTCTCTTTTCTCCTCTTCTTTTTCTTCTTTCTCTTCCCTCGTCCTTTTTACCCCTCTTTTTTACCGACAGAGGTGGCGCATTTGCTGACAGCAATTTTTAGTGGGGTGTGACATCCCCACACCCGCTCTAGCAAAGCCTCTGCCATTAGGGCAACACATTACGTTACGTGATCATGGTTATGAACGGATTTCCTTCCCTATATTTCTACGTACATGTAACTACAATAATGCAAATTGTGTGTATTGCAAGGTTTAATAAAAAAGTCGGATTCATTTGATTTAAATCGATTTATAGCCGAGCCTTAATGTTGTTCCTGTACAAAATTTGCATGGATGAGTTTTACAGCAAAAACAAGATGAAAGAAAAAAAAATCTTATGTATTTCTTTTTTAAAATTAAAATTGGTGATTTTCTTTTACAAAATCAGGGAGAATGAAAGTTGATTTCAATCGTGCCAACCCTGGTGCATTGGTTTTCAGAATGACCTACAACAAAAACAATGTTATCTTCGCAGGCAACGTTAATTCCAGGGTCTGCACTACCCCCCCCCCCCCACACCGCCGAAATTTGGCTTTTCAAAGGACCTAGCGAAAAATATGTAATAGTTATCAGCAACGGGGGATAGGAGCGCACGTGCCCCGGGGACACTTGAAGGGTCGCTTTGCTCCAGGATCTCGTTAATATTTCGCTCCCCAGTATAGGATATAGTGATTTTGAATTGCTCATGATTGATAACAATTCCCGTTGCTTTGCTCGCTACCTAGGTTTCATCATCCTCTTGTTAATAGTCTGCCCCATTTATAGGATTAAGTGTGTAAAATCGCTTTTGCAAAGGTTCAACACTTCAACACTTCAAAGAAGTGTTCCCAAATTCTTCGAATATTTAATTAATGTTACGCCCCATTTGAGCAGGAAATGAATAGAAAACAATTTATCAATGTTCAAAATTCGGATCTCTACAACTGTACCCTCGAAATTTTCCAGTATTCCTCTCGGAGCTTTTTTTTAAAAGTTTGATATAATGCATTTATCGAGGGGGGTCAGAAAAATGCTCTGATTGAAAGGCACTCACCCCCCGCCCCTTCCCCCACCCCATCCCCTCCATGGTATCGCAACTGCAACTGATCTATTTACGAAAAAGTAAGCTTCCATTCATTGACAAGAATAATAATTTAAAGGAGTCGACATGGGGGGGGGGGGGGGTCGCCCGGCCCCTTGCTGAGAAAAAAAAAAAGGGGAGGGGGGTTGTATGACGAGATTTTCTTTTTCATCCCATACCTCCCATCGGCATAGAATTATCGACGAAAACAGTGATGTGACATATATTGTAGCAAACTAAGAACATATAAGGACCTGAAATATACGTAAAACCTAGAAGAATGCTTATTATTAGATATAGACAAGTCACATATTAAAAACTCTGAATAAGAATAAGCAATAGTAAATTAATGATTGAACAGGGACACCCCCAACATTTAGAAGTTAATAAACGTTAATATCCCACCTGCTAATCGGACTACACTGTAAAAAAAACTGTAAATCTGGTGTCAGCAGAGTCGCCATAACTTCTGATGTAAAAATACAGATTAGTTGTAACTTTTTCCTATGACATTGATGTACAAATAACATCAGATTAGCTGTTATGAGTAAATACAGAACTAATCTGTATTTTTTACAGTGTAAGTCGGACTAAAAAACTGAATTTCATTCTATTATGCGATGTCCATCATACAAAGAACAAAGAGAAAAATTATTTCATACCATATTACCATAGCATCTTCATTTAAAGATATGAACGAACTGAAAATGATTAAATATATAATAATGCAGAGTAGCGACTTATACATAAGCAAGATTTGTGTCAACTCTATCAGTAATATATACAGTGACAGAAAAAGAAATAGTACATGATCCAAATTGGTAAATTATAGGAAGAGTTTGGTACAGGCCTACATATATATCGTATCTTCCTTATTATAACATTGTACTTGCCTCTTCTTGTGTTGTTGTTCAGGGTTGTTTTTATTTGTTTGTTTGTTTGTTGTTGTTTGGGGTGGGTTGGGTTGCTTTGTTATTTTTCAAGGATTAATATTCTGCTTTGATCATCTGTAACCTATACTGAATCTTCCTTTGTCTTGATGATAATAAAAAAAATATGGATTTTTAGTTCAATAAATTGATTGGATTTGATTTATTCCCGGGAAAAAGTCGTTACACAATGACGGGGGAAACCGCCCTACCCCTGCCTCCACCAAGATACACTCGAGCCTGTGAAACCCCCATTTTTATATAATCTTTGATCCGCATGCTGCTTTATATGAAATTACTTACAGATAAACATTTATCATCCATGTGTCATCCATGTTTCGCGGGCCTCAAGACACATGTATAATTGTAGGGCAAATACACTTTAGCAGCTAAACAAAGCAATAATCAAATTTTAATAGGGCGCACGCTAATTCGCATATTGTCCTATTTGTGTTTATTATTAGTTCTTTCTTCTCTCTATCTCTCTCTCTCTCTCTTCCAACCTTGTCACTTTTGTCTCATCCTCATCCTCTTACTTTTCTTTATCATATATCATAGTTTTGTTTTCATGCTAATACGCTACAGTAAATATGATGCATTATTGTAATGTGCTATATGATATTTTGTATTTTCTGTTGTTTTCAAAAAAGTTTTTAATGCCCTATAATGTCCCTTAACCAGTGCCATGAGGTAAAATAGCTTTTGCTGGTCACGTTTCATCCTCAGCAAATATGTTTTAATAATTAATAAGTAAATAAATATAAATTTATTTCCATATTTGATTGCTTCTATATAGGATTGTTGAGGCGTTTTAGAGGACAATACATAAATGTACTGCGACGAAATAAATCAAGTTTCACTAAGTTTTGGGTTAGTCACTTCTTTGGCTTGGCTAACAGCAGAGGATGGCATCAGAGCAATATAGGAAATATTATGACGCAGCATAATGTCGGTAAAACATGAACAAGACATACAGGAGAAATTCGTAAAGCTTTCAAAACATAAGACGTCTGCTGGGAGCTGCAAGGACGTTATGTCTAAGTGACACAGGTTTCATGCAGCTCCTCGGGCGATAATAGTGGTTCTACCACTCATGAATAACTGTATTATCAATCTCAGTTCTACAGTGCGTCCCAGAAAAAAGTTAATTTTTGTTGGAAAAAGCCTCCCCAAATAAATATTTCAAAATATTTAAAGGATTTTTTTTTTTTTTTTTTTTTTTTTAAGTTTCAATTTAAAGGAAATTTTCATACATGTTTAAGATAGTTTAAGATCTTTTCTATCAGATGACACCAAAATATCGAACTTGACAGGAATTGATATTGGCTCCAGCTGGTATCAGCCAAGCTGAGAGTCATGAAAAGGCTGAGAAATATCCATATTCTGATCATTAAAAGACAATTTATGAAATATCAGGCTTTGTTCTCTGTATATTCTTACACATCCCATCAACATCTTATGTTTGAGTAAGCAATTCACTACGTTGTTGAGTGCTTCAAAATGTTACTCTCAGTGAGTCTTTCATTTTCACCTGGCTTGCTCACTCAACGATAAAGTTTTGATGGGATATATCAGGACAAAATCTGTTCTTTCAATGATTGTCTTTTAATTATCAGAATATAAAATTGTATTTCAATTATCAGAATATAAACTTTCTAAGTGTTTTCATGACTCTCAACTTTGCTGATACCAGACAGAACATTAACAAAAAAATTTAAGTATGGATTTTGCAACCTTTCACAAAAGTTGCTTTGGCTTAATCAAGCAGAAAATATTGTGAGATATGCTGGTGCAATTTGATAGAAGAGACCTTAAGCTATCCACATGTATGAATATTTCCTGAAAATGTTTTGGAATATTTAATTGGGGAGACTTTTTCAACTGTCAATATCAAATGGTTCTCAACTTTGTTGATACCAGCAAGAACAAATACCAATTCTTGTAAAGTCTGAATTTTGTACTCTTTCGCAAAAATTGGTTTTTGATCACTCAAGCGTAATAACTATAGTCCATTTTTTTGTGTTGTTGTATAGGAAAGACCCTAAGCTATCTACAAGAATGGATTTTGGGGGAAAATATTCTGAAATATATATTTGGGGACGTTATTTCAACTGTCTTCCACCTTTTTTTTTTGGCACGCACTGTAGATGGGTTGGAGTTAGGATTGTAGGACCAATTCGCTGTAAGAGCAATGAACTGCAGGAACAATGGGCCTTAACTACAAAACTAGCAAAATGCTAGCAATTGCTATGAAAACAAAGGCAATGACGTTAGCGTTGTAAGACACATGGATGGCACCAGTTGACTGGAGGACCAATGAATAGGCTGTAACTATACAGTCGGTATAAAAAAAATTACACTTTGGAGAAAGTTTTTATAGTTCTATAAATATTATTTCATATAAAAAGGTTAACTTTCTTTATCTGCCTTGTCCAAGCGGTGCAGTAAACTGGGCGGTTATTAACTGCTTTTTAAAATCCTATATCCCCCCCCCCCCTTCATCGGTAGGGTCCATGATCTGAGCAAGAGAGTCGATGCGATTGCTGAATTCTTATTCCCGGGAAAAAGAGGTTACAGAATGACAGGGAAAACTGCCTTACCCCCGCCTCCACCAAGATATACTCTGTGGAGTCCCCACTTTTACATAATCTTTGATCAGCATGCTACTTTTATTATGATAATTACTTACAGATGGAACTTGAAATCCATGTTACACAAGCCTAAAGGATATATACTTTGGGGCAAATACACTTTAGCAACTCCACAAGAACAAATATCAAATTTTAATAGGGCGCACGCTAATTCGCATCATTTGAGAGCTATTAGTTTTTTTTTCTTCTCTCTCTCTCTCTCTCCGAACTTTGTCTCTTTGCTCCCATCCTCCTTCTCTTACTTGTCTTCATATTATAATTTTGTTCTCATGTCAATATGCTGCATTAAATTCTGATGCATTTTTGTAATGTGCTTATATGGTATTTTGTACTTTCTGTTGTATTGAAAATGTTTAGTGCTTTATAATGTCCCTTAACAAGGACCATCATGTAAAATAGCTTTTGCAGGTTATGTTTCATCCTCAATAAATATGTTTCAATAAATAAATAAGTAAATTAATATTAACTTATTAGTGACTACTCCTCCGTTGCAACTGAAGAAAGGAATATAATGTTATTCGGATGATATTGATAGAATACTAGAAAGATGTGACCTTATCATACCTTTGCAGACGATGCCATCGATGAAGTTGTTGAGTAGAAGTCATCGTGATAAAGACCGTGGAGTGTTAACCTGATTAAATGAGGCATCTTACAGATGAACTGAGCGAGATCACGTGATGCTGAGGGGCGTTCACTGAGATTCCCAAACCAGATGTCAAGGGTCTCAATCTGTTGAAATAATCGTTGATAAAGCTAGATTATTTAGCACAATTACTGAAAAATAAACACTTTTTAACGATTATTAAGGACCCAAATTCAGCACAAATGGACCTGTACATTCTGCATCATCTACGGGTCAAAGTATATCAAATGTTATGACTGATCAATCATATAAAGAAAACACACACTCGTGTTTCTATGTTCTATATCATATGTGGCATTATACAAGTTGTACTATACCCAATCAGACATCGTATATATCAAGTATCATTAGATATGCACAACTGAAAAACAATCTATCAGTCTATCAATGTTTCCATAACCCTATACCTATTTCAAGGTGGGATATGGCTGCGATACGATCAAACAATCTTTTGATAATTTATGCATTGATTGCTTTATTTTAATGACAAAAGTCGCCAAATATAAAAAGGTTAACTTTCTTTACCTGCCTTGTCCAAGCGGTGTAAAAAACTGGGCGGTTATTAACTGCTTTATGATCAGAAGTGACTACTCTTCCATTGTAACAATTGAAAAAAAAATAGCAGAATTAAATTAGGTTAACATCGTTAGCGTTCTAGAAAGATGTGACCGTATTTTACCGAGGCATTTGAAAAACGAAGACTGAACACCGGGACACTCAAAAAAAAATCCCCATTTCTTAAAATGTTGTCTTTTGTTTTTCCACTAATGGTCGGCGAGAATGTCGTTTTGGCTAGCTAGAGAGAAGAGGAGAGAAAAGATCCGTCGAAAACAGAAGGGGAAAAGAAAATCCTCCGTCTTCGACCTCGATTTACAAACAATGCCCGCACGGATTTGGAAAAACAAAGACCAGTTAGCATAACCAGCATGCACGATCATGGCAGAAAAGAAAAGAAACATTCTTTTTCATTTATATTCCCCCTCCCCTTCATCGGTAGGGTCCATGATCTGAGCAAGAGAGTCGATGCGATTGCTGGTTTCTTATTCCCGGGAAAAAGAGGTTACAGAATGACGGGGAAATCTGCCTTACCCCTTGCCTCCAACAAGATATATCCAAGCCTGTGGAGCCCCCACTTTTATACAATATTGGATCCGCATGTTACTTTTATTATAGCAATTACCTACATATGGAGCTTGAAATCTATGATGGGGCTACCCTGGGTAAACAAGACATATTATTATTATTATTATTATTATTATGTTCCAAGAGCCTAAAAGATAATTACAATTGCAGGATAACAGGAGAATTTACGGAGACCAGTGTTGTTGACGAGACCTTAAGGATCTCTCGAGACCAAGACTTTTCCTTCCGAGACCGAGACCACTCTTCGAGACTGAGACCTTATCAATTTAAATGATAATAAAACCCAACAAACTCTAGCTGATAGCCTTATTAAAAATTATGAGCCAGTTAAATCATCTTCAACTACTCCTATTGATTAATTAGAAAGGAAAACAGTTAAGTTTTCATCACTTTAAACATAATTCGTTGACATAAAGAAGTTAACATGTGTCCTAGCCGGCGTAATAAAATTGGCAGTCAAATTAACTTATTTATAACCATAACTAGTGACTGCTCCTCCGTTGTAACCCCCCCCCCCAAAAAAAAAAAAAAAAAAAAAGAAGAATGTTATTAGGTTAATATCAAAGCTTCCCTAACCCTATACTTATTACGAGGTGTGATACAGCTGCGATACAATCTATTTAGCATTCATGCATCGGTAGCTTTATTTTCATGACAAATTTCGCCATGTGTTTATTAGTTCTACAAATAATATTTCTTTTCCTGCCTTGTCCAATCCAAGCGGTTTAATAAACATGGTGGTCAAATTAACTGTTTTAAGTGACTACTCCTCCATTGTAACAAAAAAAAATTAACTGAATTAGGTTAAAATTGTTACAGTACTAGAAAGATGTGACCGTATTTTACCGCCATTACCGGGTTGTTTGAAAAACGAAGACCGAAGACCGAAGACCGAGACACTAAAAAAAATCCCAATTTCTTAAAATTAGTTCATTTGTTTTCCGCTAATGATCGGCGTGCATGTTGTTTTGGCTAGCATCAGATCGGGGAGGAGGTCCATGGTCGCCCAGCCCATGTTGGGAAAGATAGAGAGGGAATGAAAAGAAAGGGGAGGGAAGTAAGAGGAGATTTCCTTGTTCATCCTATACCTCCCTGCCTCACTGACGTTACAGTAAAATATGTTGATGCATTACCTTATAATGTGCATATTTTTTGTATATTCTGTTCTATTTAAAATAATGTATAATGTCCCTTAGGACAATGATGTAAAACAGCTTTTGCTGGTCGTGTTTTATCCTGAATAAATATGTTTCAATAAATAAATAAGGCACTTATTTCTATTACTTATAGGCCGGCTGTTGATAAGGTGTCAGCGGACAATATTCAAATGTACTGCGGTGAAATACATTTATTTTCACTAAGTATTAGGTTAGTAACTACATGTACTTTGGCTTGGGTAACAGCAGAATAGTAACCTATAGGAAATATTCTGATGAAGCGTAATGCTATTAAAAGTGAAAACGACATACAGATGATAAAGAGATTTCGTGAAGTTTCCATAACAAGACGTAACTTGGGAGCCACAAGTGCGTTAAGTTTAAGTGATACAGGTAGCGTGCTCTCATCGGGCGATAATTTTGATATTAACTGTTGAAGTTGTGGACGGGGGGGGGGGAGGGGGCTTGATTCTACCACTAGGTTGCTCCTGAATAACTCTATGTATCAATCTCCGTTCTAGATGGGCTCAGGGGCTTTTTGAAAGTTGGGGGGGGGGGGGGGCTGGTTTGATTTGACTCATTAATTTTCGATTCTTTTTTTCCGAGGTTTTATGAAACGTGTCTACTAAAAAAAGCGGGAATTGGAGTTAGGATTGTAGGACCAATTCGCTGTAAGAGCAATGGGCTGTAGGAACCAGGCGCGGATCTAGGATTTCTTAGGGGGGGGGGGGGGGGGGCCCAAAATTTTAAATCATTTGAGCTACCTATTGCTACAATAAAGGTGACAAATGGCGTATCTGACGCTCGATCTCAGGGGGGGGGGGGGTTGCAAAAGCATATAAAGGGCTTTCACTCCCGCCGGAACAACATTCTGAAATTTTTAAAGTCCATACAGATCATATTATAGTGACTAAAGTTTCTAAATTCCGAAAGAAAATATTTACAAATTGACACCTATGATTTCGAGGGGCTACTTATTCATCTTTTGTTCGGTAATAACTAACGTCTGTTTCTGATGGTGTCATTATGGTCATGTACGCTAACTTCCTCGAAATCCGCCCTAAACACTGAGTTTCGTGAATCCTTATTAGCATGCGTCGGCTCTTGCAGGAAGCCAGGAGCCGTACTAAGGGCTCATTACTGTGGCAAATCATTACTCCTCGGCGACAGTCGGCGAAGATATCAAACAGGTATGTATCTGAAAAGACTGAAATGGCATATACTGTAAATCAAATTTCAAAAGGAACAGCACTAATATTTTTTGTGCAACCAGTCATTAATTGTCGCACGAGATAATAAAGACAATATCGGACACGGTAATGGTATGATTAAAAAAATAGACTTTATTGATATGCTCTATATGCATGATATCTATTAAGGAAATCGCACCTGAAATTGCATCATGTGCACTATAAGTTCCAAACGCTTTCTTTCATACAGTAAAAGTACAAAAAGTTCCACAAGCTGGTATGCATACTATTACACAAGATGTAATAAAACAATAAGTGTAATTATAATGATACACTTACATGCCAAAGCATGATCATTATTGCGTTTCTTTGTGCCTGTAAAAGAATAGTACTAATATTATATCCATGCAAAATTTTACTGTTAACATGAATATTTGAAGAAATGTTAACATTTGATTTTCCGCTATATTGTTGAAAATATGTGGATATATCATCAACAGTATCTAAACGTCTTAAGGATAACCGTTGACATGATTAAAACCAAAAGTGGTTGGCTGGTACATATTTGTATTACTGTATATAGAAAGGTTAAACAAATGTTTAAAAAAAGAAGAGAGTATTCCAGTATTCCACAAGAATGGCAAGGCGTTTCACTAAGAAAAATCGCACCTGAAATTGTATCATGTGCACTATAACTATAAGTTCCAAACACTTTCTTTCATACAAGTACACGAAAAGTTCCACTGGCTAGTATGCTGTATGCATACTATTTCATAAGAGATATGACGTTCACACTTGATTTGATACGCTTTTATCGAACGATGTTCAAGATGACAGCTTATAGCTGATACATGATGAATTATAAAAGCATAATTCAAATATACATAGGAAAAGCATGATAAAAGATACACAGCAAAAGCAATAGGCCTTGTAATCCAGCCAAAAGTGGGAGTTATAAACTGAGGCAGACTCAGAGAACCCTAGATCGAGTCTGAGTCACGTCTTTTAGATGGTGATATTAAAGGTCGGTCCCAGACGTAAATAATCATATCTGATTGATACACGTCTGTAAAAAAACCAATTCAACATTTCAAAATAGATAAATAAACATTGTGAGGTCATTCAACTGCATCAATAGGAAGACAATGTGATTAAATTTTGAAGTAGGTCAAAACTGAACGGTCACAGAGGGCAAGTTATTATGAAATTACATCGCGATATCTTTAAAAAAAAAGGCGGAGGCATAACAGGCAGTCGTATTTATCTTGTTGATATATAGATACAAAGAACTAGGCGTTAATGTGGCGTGCGCCCTGTACAGCAAATAGTGCAGGTTATAAACCGATTCGACTCGGAGGACATTGTACCAGGGAAAAAATTACACGAGAGCTAAAGGCAATTCACCCCCCCCCCCCCCCCCAATGTAAACAAAGAAATAGCCCTCGCAAGCTTTGTACCCTTTTAATTCTTTTGAAATCTTTGATAGAAGATTATGTGGGCTATAATCCACCAGTATGAAAATTTCCAAAAACATTTCAAAATGCTCAGATGGCAACTATACACTTTTTCTGGGACGCACTGCACGTAGACGCGGCGAACTCGGACCCAGGAACAACTCTGCCCGGGGCCAAGTTGTCTTGGCAGGATTGAAAATTTCATTATTATTATTTTTTTTTTATTTGGTTAGGTTAGAGTTTAGTTTAAGGTTAACCGTTAGGGTTAGGTTTTATGGTTAGGGTTATGGTTAGGGTTAGAGTGGAGTTTAGGATTAAGGTTAGGGTTAGCCGGTTAGGGTTAAAGTTCGGATTTGCCGAGGCAACTCGGTTCCGGAGCATAGCTGTCCCTTGGTCCGAGTTAAATTTTCAGAAATATATAATATAAGCCTCATCGATTATTAAACATGTTAAACCCTTACAAGTCGTCTCCAGGATCGTCGAGTATAAACGACAGACGCATCTTCCTCGGATGCGAGGCGGCGAAAGTCCGAACCACTTGCGCGACATTAACTTCAACGTCTCGATGAATTAGCATCATGGCCAGGCCATTCAGTCGCTCCTCCCCATTGTAGATCTTAAACGAGTCTTCAGTCGTTTGATGCAGCTGAATGACCTCTCAGCTTCAGAGCTGGTTACAGGGAAGACAACTATAATATGCAATATTGTATAAATATTAGGGAATTGGGCCTTCAAGGCAGCAAGGGCTGTTTTTGGCCGTTCCTTCTCACTTCTTTCCGACTAGTACATCTGAAATGAGAAGGATAAGTTAAATAATTTAGAATGTAATTGGAATGAAATCCAGCTTGTTAGCTGGATATAATAAATTGCCGTAGTAGTTTTCGATGTTACCCCCCCCCCCCCCAACCTACCCGTGTGATTGTATGTGTGAATATATGTGTGGAAATGATGTGTTTGATTTGTAGTGTATGACTGCAGGGTGTAATATTTATTTTATCTCTTTTGTACATTATGTCCGTACAGATTTAAGTTAGGGAGCTGCATCAATTACAAGCTCTGCTTTTAGTTAGCCTCCTTTTCTTTATCGTTATATTACAGTACATGAAAGATATACATGTGTTTTATTTTGATTGTGATTTTTAATGATTGAGAAATAAATTGAATTGAATTGAATTGAATTGAATGTACTATATTATTTGATACATCATTGCAGAGCTGCTTAGTTGTTTAGAACAGTGATTCCGTACTAGGAAGTCTATTATGACACCCAAATAACGAAAAGAGATACATATTAATGTGGTTTTTCAAAACAGTGCCATTCAGCAATATGATAATTCTCTCTATTTGTTGCATAAAATAATCATACATGTTTTGCTTTTTCCCTTGAAAGCAGGTTCTGCCTGATATAATGCGATATTAGTCACTTCTTAATTGGAAACGAAAACATATTTTGTGGCTGGTTGATGGTCTTAACAGTCATTATTGAATACATACTTGCCAAAGCTCTAGCTCTTGAGGAAGACTTGCAAGATACGGCATGTCCTCCTCGAAAAAAGAAAATGATGTCATCGAGGGAAGAGTCTGGGCTGCTAGGGTGGGCAAGATGGCAAAGCCACTGACAGCCTGCTTCTTGAGGGCACTGAATCTAAAAATGAACAGATGAATTAATGAACACTGGATGAATATTATTTGTTTTTAAATGCTCATTGCTCTAAGGAACCATTTATTCACTCTTCCTGCTATTGATAATGCAATGTAATGTATACATCTACAGGGTTGGAAAAAAGTTTGGAATATTTTTTTGGCGATGAGTATGTTGATTTTAAATGCTAGTTTCTACTATATTGTGATGAATAATTCATCCAAATCGGATTAACTGTGTTGAATGAAGTCTACTGTTCCATCTTGTACCAAAGATTACGTAATATTGTTAAACATGTTACAATGGCTGACCAATGAACCACATGTTGTCAGATTTGCTCTATTTGTGT
Organism: Heliocidaris erythrogramma; assembly: GCA_025617745.1. NCBI lineage: Eukaryota > Metazoa > Echinodermata > Echinoidea > Camarodonta > Echinometridae > Heliocidaris > Heliocidaris erythrogramma. The sequence continues at coordinate 33,426,373 of CM046858.1, read as the reverse complement.
TTGAACATCTTGTTATACATTTCTGTACTTCACGTGGAATTTTGAAAAAGCTACGTGCAGTTTGCAGTCATTTTGAGGACTTCGGTATAGCAATTAAACTGTATCTGATTATTTAACTTTTTCGTTAGACATTTGCAAAAACAGCAAATATACGCTTCCGAATTCCAAGTGGACCTCTGCACTGTGTGATAAGCCTGATCTTTAATGTTGTGCTTTTAAAGTTAAAAAGGGACACATATCTTTTATTTGAACCTCAAAGAAGAACTTAAAATGACGAGGGATATGTTTAAGACAAGAAATAATTCTTGAATAAAAATATTCCAAACTTTTTTCCAACCCTGTACTCGTCTACAAAGTGTAACAAATGTTACTTGTTTTCCATTCTTCTCGTCTTTTTCCTCTAATCCGTCCCATGAAATATTCCTCTTCTATTTTCCTCCTTCATTTTATCTCTCTCTTGCTCTCTCTCTCTCGTCTTTCCCTCCCTCTCTCTCTCTCCACTTGCCTTTCCAACACGTAACTTTTATAACAGCTTTACATGACATTTTTCACAATTTAATCTGATTAATTCAATTCAATATACATTAAAGTTTAAACCGTTACTAGTCTAGTGACCCTACAATGTTTGTTTAGTGCTGTCTTACAAAGTTACATTTTATAACATACCATTTTCTTAACACACAATCAAAATGAAAGACATACCGATATTACCGGTATAGGCATTTCATCAGAAATATATAAGATTATACGTACCGTTTCGTCTGAAACCCGTTCCTGGATGGATTAAATGCTTGAAAGTTCTTTTTCAACGCCTGTCACTTGATGAAGCGCCCACGTGACGTGTACCGACGTCGTACTACAGAGTCACCCCAGCCCGATAATGAAGTGAAAAGTATGGAAGTGTATCCTACTACCTGACACTTTTCAGTAATTCAGTCATATCAAACAAAATATAGACAAAATATTTATCAAACTCACCCAATGAATAGACAACATCCTACAGAAAATAAAGATGTAAAAAAGTTGCAAATCCAAACCAATGTTTGATACGATAAACATTCGATTGCACCCTGTCCCCCTTTTTTTTTGTTCTTCCTCTGTTTTATCACTCTTCTCTCAGACTCCATTTCTTTCTTTATTTCTTCTTTTTTCATTTCCCTTTCCTTTCTCTCTCTCTCACCCATCTGCACCAGCGTACCTTGTTCGCGGGATAACCCGATCTTCCATTCTTCTCCCCTTTTCTTTCCTTCCCTTTATTTTATTTCCTTCTCTCTCTTTTCTTTCGATCCCTTTCCGTCTCTCTCTCTCTCTCTCTCTCTCTCTCTCTCTCTCTCTCGTTTTGGTGGTGGGGGGGGGGGTGGGGAAAAGGCCCGTTTTTTCCCCCTTATAATATCTTTATTAAATGTTGCTAACTTAATATACTATACTAGCACATTAATAATAACAAAAACTTGCACATAATAAAATTAAACAAACAAACCATTTTAATTATCAGCACATATAGCAAAACTAGTTTACAGCAAAATTATGTTCACCCATCTGTTATCAAATGAGATGAAATTGTTATTCTTAAATTTTAACATATGGATATTCAGAATGGTAATGACTTTGATAAGCATTTAAATTACTTTATTGATAGTAAGCTTTTTTTTTTCATTTCCAGGAAACTTACATCCCTTCTGTTCTTTTCTTTTCTTATTCCTCCGCCTTTTCCTTCCCTTCATATCCTCTTTTTTCTTTCCCTTTCACCCTGCTCTGTTTTTTTTTTTTTGGGGGGGGGGGATGGGGAGATGAGACAACGTGGGAGCAAGGCCCTTTCGGCCTCCGGCCTCCTTCCCCTTTTCCTTTTTCTTCTCCCTCTTTTTTCCCCTTTCTCTCATCTATCCCTTTTCCTTCCTTCTCCCTTTTTTATGGAGGGGGGGGGGGGGGGGGTGGAGCCGTGGAAGGCCCTTTTGGCGCCCGCCATCCTTCTTCCCATTTTAATTTTGTCTTCCTATTTTTCTTCCTTTTCTCTCCTCTCCCCCTTTCCCTTCTTTTCCTTCTCTCTTTCCCTCTTTGTTCTTTCTAATTTCCTTCCTGCTCGCTCTCTTCCTCTCTCTCTCTTTGCGAGGGGGGGGGGGGGGGAAGCAAAAGGCCCCCTTTGCAAGGGGGCCTGGGAGGCAAGGCCCTTTTGGTCCCTGGACCCCCCCCCCCTTTTTCTTCCTCTTTCATTTCATTTTTTTTCTTTTCCCATTCTCTCCTCTTTCCCTTCCCCTTCCTTCCCTCTTTTTGGCCGGGGAGGGGGAGGGAGAACGGAGAGGCAAGGTCCTTTCGGTCCCCCGGCCTCCGCGCTTCTTCCTCTTTTAATTTTTTCTTCCTTTTTCACTTTTCTCTCCTCCCTAACTTTCTTCCTTCTCTCTTTCCCTCTTTTCTCTTCTTTCTACTTTCCTTCCTGCTCTCTCTCTCTCTTTTTATTGGGGGGGGGGGGGGGGGGGGGGGGGGGGAGGCAACAGGCTACACTACACCCTGGGAGGTAAGGCCCTTTCGGCCCCGGACTCCTTCCACTTTTTTGCCTTCTATTTTCTCCCCCCCCCCCTTCCTTCACTCTTTTTGGGCGCGGGGGAGGCAAGGCCCTTTCGGCCCCCGGCCTCTTTCTTCCCCTTTTCAAATTTTCTTCTTCTTCTTCTTCTTTTTTGGGGAAGGACGTGAATGTGTCTAAGTTGCTCCAGACTTTTGTAAGTTTTTAACATAATATCCTGTCGTATTTACAGGTTTACTTTACTAAGTGTATTTATACACATTTTTGCTGTAATACCAGATCAAGTCCATTTTTGGGGGGTTTTTTCTGTGGTTTTAAGTCTTTTTTTTTTGTTACTTTGCTTCAAGCTTTTTGTGAGGCCAACATGGCCACCGGAGTCGAACAGCGCCCCCCGGGACCAGCCGGGGACCAGTTCGGCTCACAAAAAGTTTATGGCTCAGCCCCGGAGCCTTTCAAGTCTGTTAGGCGAAATAATGGAATTTCTTTCATTGCTGAGCAACATGTTCCCATTCGTGACTATGTTAAAGCGTTCGCACAAACCACACCTGCACAAAGTATTGTTTCTGCTTCCTGCATTAGTAATCAGCTGATTGCCATTTACCTCAATTCCAGGGATGCAGTCTTGCGGGCTGTAGACAATGGCATCACTTTCCAGGGCTCATTCATTGAGGTCTCTCCACTTGTATTGCCAACAACAAGTTTAACAATGTCTACCGTTTATACGGAAATTCCGAATTCCGCATTAGTGAAACAAATTTCTTCTTTCTGTAAAGTAGTTTCTCAAATTCGCCCTATTCCTGCTGGCTTTAAGGAAAAGGATTTTTCTCACATAATGTCATTTCGTCGTCAGGTACAAGTTTTGATTAATCCTAATGTCACTCCTCCCGGTTACATTAATTTTACTCATCTAGGAATCAATTATCGTGTTTTTATTTCCACGGAGGCAGCTCGCTGCTTTATGTGCGGGGAGGTTGGCCATCTTAGTACAAACTGTAAAAAAAACCTAGCTCAACAAGATGAGTTTACAAATTCTGAATTCTCAACAGCAGGTACTGCTGATACTGCTGATACTGATGATGTTGTGTTAGAAGATACACAGTCCGATGATGACTCCTTGGATTGGGCCTCTTCTTTTCCGTCAAGTCAAGGACCCCTTTCAGAAAAAGAACTGATCAAATTCCTTAAAATAGTCAAAGCTCGGAAAAAACATTTAGAGGTCGCTAGGAAATTTATTTCGAATATACCAGGACTTGTAAGACAGTTGAGGCCTCTGCGTAAAAGCCCTCTTTTTACAAAGAGTACACAGCAGCGGATCTTTAAATTGATTAAAAATCTTTTTATTACATCGGAACATGGGGATAATTGTACACGCCACCCCTCTACCTAAAATTCTGGGGAGATAATAATAAATAATAATAATAATACCTGGCATTTATAACGTGCCTTTCCCAAAGTGGCCCAAAGCGCTAGATATATAGTATTACCCCGGTCATTGGATTCTGGCAAGCCCGCACACAATGTATGCACATTCTCCACCCCCTGGGGAGCATTCCAGCAATGGGCAGTACAGTGACGCTCAGGTTGCTAAGCAAACGACATTAACTTTCGCATCCTACCGGGTACCCATTTAACACCTGGGTGGAGAGTGGCAAATGTAGATTAACGTCTTACTTACAGATGGAACTTGAAATCCATGTTTCCAGAGCCAAAAAATATACTTTAGCATCTCCACAAGAGCAAATATCAAATTTTAATAGCGTGCACACTAATACGCATCATTTGAGAGCTATAAGTTTTTTATCTTCTCCCCCCTCTCTCTCTCTCTAACCAACTTTGTCTCTTTGCTCCCATCCCCATTCTCTGCGGTAAAATACATTTATTTTTCACTTGTGGACGGGGAGGGGAGTGGGGGGGGGGGGGGAGCTTGATTCTACCACTAGGTTGCTCATTGTAAGATATAAAAAACTGTATGTAATATTTGTCTCTGTTCTAGATGCGGACTGCGATGGAGACTGAGACCTTATTAAGCTAAATGAAAATCTAACCCAACAAATTTTAGCTGATAGCCTTATTTAAATATGTGAGCTAGTTAAAACATCTTGAAATTACTCCTATTTCATGAATTAAGTTTTCTTTCATCACTCTAAACATATTCGTTGACATAAAGAAGTTAACTTTGTTTACCTGCCTCGTCCTAGCGGCGTGATAAAATGGGCAGTGAAATTAACTTATTTATATCCATAACTAGTGACTACTCCTCCGTTGTAGCTAAACAAAAAATTGAGGTTGATATTGTTAGAATACTAGAAAGATATGACCTTCACAGTACCTTTGCAGACGATGCCATCGATGATGATGTTGAATAGAAGTCATCGTGTAGCAATACCCCAGGGTGCAGCGTCAGCTCCTTCAGATGAGACATCTTACAGATGAACTCAGCGAGATCACGTGATGCTGAGGGGCGTTCACTGAGATTCACTATCCGAATGTCAAAGGTCTCAATCTGTTAAAATAATTATCGATAAAGCTAGATTAGCACAATTATTGAAAACTAAACACTTTCTAACGATTATTATGGACCTAAATCCTACACAAGTGGGCCCTATATATGTCTGTTTAGTCTGCATCCTCTAGGGGTAAACAAAATAATGGTCGGCATGCATGTTGTGAGAAAAGGAGAAAAAAGGGTCCGTCGAAAAAAAGATGGAAAAAGAAGATCCCCCGGTTTACAACCATCCATCCAAGGATTTGGAAAAACGAAGACCGAAGACCGGGGATATATTTTTCCCTCTTCTCTTTCCAATTAGCACAACAAACATGATCATGGCAACAACAAAAAGAAAGAAAGAAAGAAAAGAAACATATTAAGCACCTCCCCCCCGAAAAAAAGATTAATAAATAAATAAATAAATCCAATATTCCTCTCGCAGCTTTTGTTAAAATTTTGATATGTATTTATCCAGCGGGGATCAGAAAAGTGCTCTAATTGAGAGACACTCACCCCCCCCCCCCACCCCCTCCATGGTATCGCAACTGCAACTGATCTATTTACGAAAAAGTAAGCTTCCATTCATTGACAAGAATAATAATTGACAGGAGTAGACATGGGAGAAGGGAAAACATCACATCGGGAAGGAGGTCGCCCGGCCCCTTGTTGAAAAAGAAAAAAAAGGGGAAGGGGAGGGTTTTATGACGAGGTTTTCTTTTTCATCCCATACCTCCCTCCCCCTTTTATCGGTATGTCCATAATCCGAGCAAAAGATTCGAAATTGCAAGAAAGATATATATAAGACATTGGCAGAGAATTATCGAGGAAAATAGTGACGTATATATTGTAACAAACTCAAAACATATAAGGACCTGAAATATACGTAAAACCTAGAAAAAGAATAAGCAATAGTAAATTAATGATTGAACAGGGAGGCCACAAATTTACTAGTTAATAATTGTTTATGCCCCACTTGCCAATCGGACTTAGAAACTGAATTTCATTTTATTATGCGATGTCCATTATACAAAGAACAAAGAGAAAACTATTTCATAAGATATATACCATAGTACCTCCATTTAAAGATATGAGCGAACTAAACTAAAGTTTAAATATATAACGCAGAGTAGCGACTATGACATACGCAAGATCTGTGTCAACTCGATCAGTAATAATACACAGTGACAGAAAAAGAAATAATACATGATCAAAATTGGTAAATTATAGGAAGAGTTTGGCAGGATCGATCGAGGCCTACATAGATGACATATATATCGTATCTTCCTTATTATAACATTGCACTTGCCTCTTCTTGTGTTGTTATTCATGGGTTGTTTTTTTGTTTGTTTGTTTGTTTGTTGTTGTTTTTGTGGGTGGGGTTGGGTTGCTTTGTTATTTTTCAATGATTGACACTCCTCTTTGATCATCTGTAACCTATTTGAATCTTCCTTTGTATTTGTATGTTGATGATGATAAAAAATTATGGAGTTAAGTACAATAAATTGATTTGATTTGATTTATTCCCGGGAAAAAGTGGTTACACAATGACGGGGAAAACCGCCCCACCCTTGCCTCGAAGATACACTCGAGCCTGTGAGACCCCCACTTTTGTATAATCTTGGATCCGCATGCTGCTTTATATGAAATTACTTACAGATAAACATTTAACATCCATGTTTCATCCATGTTTCGCGAGCCTCAAGACACATGTATCCTTGTAGGGCAAATACAACTCCACAGAGCAATAATCAAATTTTGATAGGGCGCACGCTAATTCGCATATTGTCCTATTTGTGTTTATTATAATAGTTCTTTCTTCTCTCTCTCTCTCTCTCTCTCTTCCAACCTTGTCTCTTTTCTCCCATCCTCATCCTCTTACTTTTCTTTATCACATCATAGTTTTGTTTTCATGTCAATACGCTACAGTAAATTTGATGCATTATTGTAGTGTGCTATATGATATTTTGTATTTTCTGTTGTATTTTAATGCTTTATAATGCCCCTTAACCAGGGCCATGTAAAACAGCTTTTGCTAGTCATGTTTCATCCTCAATAAATATGTTTCAATAAATTAATAAGTAAAGAAATATAAACTTATTTCCATTATATTTCATTACTTCTATGACTGTTGAAAGGCGTTTTAGAGGACAATACTTAAATGTACTGCGATGAAATAAATTTATTTTCACTACGTTTTGGGTGAGTAACTACTTTGGCTTGGCTAACAGCAGAGCAATATAGGAAATATTATGATGCAGCATAATGTCCGTAAAACATGAACAAGACATACAGGAAATTTCGTAAAGCTTTCAAAACATAAGACGTCTGCTGGCAGCAATAAGGGCGTTATGTTTAATGACACGGATCCTTTTGCAGGTATCGTGCAGCTCTCAATGGGGGATAATATTGATATTAACTGTTGAAGTTGTGGACGGGGGGGGGGGGGGGGGGAGCTTGGTTCTACCACTAGGTTGCTCATTGTAAGATATAAAAAACTGTATGTAATATTTGTCTCTGTTCTAGATGCGGACTGCGATGGAGACTGAGACCTTATTAAGCTAAATGAAAATGTAACCCAACAAATTTTAGCTGATAGCCTTATTTAAATATGTGAGCTAGTTAAAACATCTTGAAATTACTCCTATTTCATGAATTAAGTTTTCTTTCATCACTCTAAACATATTCGTTGACATAAAGAAGTTAACTTTGTTTACCTGCCTCGTCCTAGCGGCGTGATAAAATGGGCAGTGAAATTAACTTATTTATATCCCTAACTAGTGACTACTCCTCCGTTGTAGCTAAACAAAAAATTGAGGTTGATATTGTTAGAATACTAGAAAGATATGACCTTCACAGTACCTTTGCAGACGATGCCATCGATGATGATGTTGAATAGAAGTCATCGTGTAGCAATACCCCAGGGTGCAGCGTCAGCTCCTTCAGATGAGACATCTTACAGATCAACTGAGCGAGATCACGTGATGCTGAGGGGCGTTCACTGAGATTCACATTCCGAATGTCAAAGGTCTCAATCTGTTAAAATAATTATCGATAAAGCTAGATTTAGCACAATTACTGAAATCTAAACACTTTCTAACGATTATTATGGACCTAAATCCTGCACAAATGGGCCCTATATATGTCTGTTTAGTCTGCATCCTCGAGGGGTGAAAAAAATAATGTCTTTTGTCTTTTGTCTTTTGTTTTCCGCTAATGGTCGGCATGCATGTTGTGAGAAAAGGAGAAAAAAGGGTCCGTCGAAAAAAAGATGGAAAAAGAAGATCCCCGGTTTACAACCATCCATCCAAGGATTTGGAAAAAACGAAGACCGAAGACCGGGGATATATTTTTCCCTCTTCTCTTTCCAATTAGCACAACAAACATGATCATGTCAACAAAAAAAAGAAAGAAAGAAAGAAAGAGAAACATATTAAGCACCCCCCCCCCCCGAAAAAAAAGATTAATAAATAAATAAATAAATCCAATATTCCTCTCGCAGCTTTTGTTAAAATTTTGATATGTATTTATCCAGCGGGGATCAGAAAAGTGCTCTAATTGAGAGACACTCACCCCCCCCCCACCCCTCAAGCTCCCCCACTCCCCTCCCCGGCCACAAGTGAAAAATAAATGTATTTTACCGCAGAGAATGGGGATGGGAGCAAAGAGACAAAGTTCTACCACTAGGTGCTCATGAATAAATGTATTATGAATCTCCGTTCTACAGTGCGTCCAAGAACAAAGTTAATTCTGGTTGGAAAAAGTCTCCCCAAATAAATGTTTCAAAGCATTTAAAGGAAATTGTCATACCTGTCGATAGTTTAGGATCTCTTCTATCAAATGACACCAAAATATCGAACAATATTCTACGCATAAGTGAGCACACGCCAATTTTGTGAAAGGGTGCAAAATCCAGACAAGAATTTATATTGGCTCCGACTGGTATCAGCCAAGCTGAGAGTAATAAAAAGGCTTAGAAATATCCATATTCTGATCATTAAAAGACAATTACACATCCCATCAACATCTTGTGCTTGAGTGAGCAATTCACTACTTTGTTGAGTGCTTCAAAATGTTACTCTTAGTGAGTCTTTTAGTTTCACCTGGCTTGCTCACTCAGTGTTTTCATGACTCTCAAATTTGCTGATACCAGTCAGAACATTAACAAAAATGTTCAAGTATGGATTTTGCACCCTTTCACAAAAGTTGCTTTGGCTTAATCAAGCGTAAAATATTGTGAGATATGTTGGTGCAATTTGATAGAAGAGACCTTAAGCTATCCACAGGTATGAATATTTCCTGAAAATGTTTTGGAATATTTAATTGGGGAGACTTTTTCAACTGTCAATTTCAAATGGTTCTCAACTTTGTTGATACCAGCAAGAACAAATACCAATTCTTGTAAAGTCTGAATTTTGTACTCTTTCGCAAAATTGTTTTTTGATCACTCAAGCGTAATAGCTATAGTCCAATTTTTTGGTGTTGTTGTATAGGAGAGAACCTAAGCTATCTACAAGAATGGATTTTTTTGGGAAAAATATTCTGAAATATATATTTCAACTGTTTTCCAACTTTTTTGGGGGGAAAGCACTGTAGATGGGTTGGAGTTAGGATTGTAGGACCAATTCGCTGTAAGCAATGGTAAGAGCAAGGAACTGCAAGAACAATGGGCCTTAACTACAAAACTGGCAAAATGCTAGCAATTGCTATGAAAACAAAGACAATGACGTTAGCGTTGTAAGACACATGGATTGCACCAGTGGACTGGAGGACGAATGAATAGGCTGTAACTATACAGTCCGTATTAAAAAAAACATTACACTTTGGAGAAAGTTTTTATAGTTCTATAAATATTATTTCATATTAAAAGGTGAACTTTCTTTACCTGCCTTGACCAAGCGGTGTAATAAACAGGGCGGTTATTAACTGCTTTATGATTAGAAGTGACTACTCTTCCATTGTAACAAAAAAATAGCAAACTTGAATTAGGTAAACATCGTTAGAGTTCTAGAAAGATGTGACCGTATTTTACCGAGGCGTTTGAAAAACGAAGACCGAACATCGGGACACTAAAAAAAAAAAAATCCCCATTTCTTAAAATGTTGTCTTTTGTTTTCCACTAATGGTCGGCGTGAATGTCGTTTTGGTTAGCTAGAGAGAAGAGGAGAGAAAATTCCCCGTCTTCGTCCTCGATTTACAACAATGCCCGCACGGATTTAGAAAAACGAAGACCTGTTAGCACAACCAGAACGCACGATCATGGAAGAAAAGAAAAGAAAAATCCTTTTTCATTCTATATCCCCCCCCCCCCCCCCCCCCCCCCCCCATCGGTAGGGTCCATGATCTGAGCAAGAGAGTCGATGCGATTGCTGATTCCCGGGGAAAAGAGGTTACACAATGACGGGGGAAAACAGCCCTATTCCTGCCTTAACCATAAGATATACTGTGGAGTCCCCACTTTTATACAATATTGGATCCGCATGCTACTTTTATTATAATAATTACTTAAATATGAGCTTGAAATCCATGTTCAAGAGCCTAAAAGATAATTACAAACGGGTTATTGACGACACATATGGTATGCATTGGAGAAACTCAAATACTAGTAACATCTGAATTTCATTATCCAAAAATTGCAGGATAACAGGAGAATTTATGGAGACCAGTGTTGTTGTCGAGACCTTAAGGACCAAGACCGAGACCGAGATCTCGAGAGAGACCGAAACTTTTACTTTCGAGACCGAGACTACCTCTTCGAGACTGAGACCTTATTAAGCTACATGAACATGAAAACCAGCAAACTTTAACTGATAGCCTCATTTAAAAATGTGAGCTAGTTAAAACATTTTGAAATTAATTCTATTTGATTAATTAGCACGGAAACAGTTAAGTTTTCATCACTCTAAACATATTCGTTGACATAAAGAAGTTAACTTTGTTTACCTGCCTCGTCCTAGCCGGCGTAATAAAATGGGCAGTCAAATTAACTTATTTATAACCATAACTAGTGACTGCTCCTCCCCCCCCCAAAAAAAAAAAAAAATAACAAAAAAAAAATATATATTAGGTTGATATCAAGGCTTCCATAACCCTATACTTATTACGAGGTGTGATACAGCTGCGATACGATCAACAATCTAATTAGCATTCATGCATCGGTAGCTTTATTTTCATGACAAAATTCGCCAAGTTTTTATAGTTCTACAAATAATATTTCTTTTCCTGCCTTGTCCAACCCAAGCGGTTTAATAAACTTGGTTGTCAAATTAACTTTTTTATGATTGGAAGTGACTACTCCTCCATTGTAACAAAAAAAAGGAGAAATAATTAACTGAATTAGGTTAACTTTGCGACAGTACTAGAAAGATATGACCGTATTTTACCGCCATTATCAGGTTGTTTGAAAAACGCAGACCGAAGACCGGGACACTCAAAAAATCCAAATTTCTTAAAATTAGGTCATTTGTTTTCCACTAATGGTCAGCGTGCATGTTGTTTTGGCTAGCATCAGATCGGGGAGGAGATCCATGGTCGCCTAGCCCCATGTTGAGAAAGATAGGGAATGAAAAGAAAGGGAGGGTAGTATGACGAGATTTCCTTGTTCATCCTATACCTCCCTGCCTCACTGACGCTACAGTAAAATATGTTGATGCATTACCTCATAATGTGCATATTTTTTTATAGTCTGTTCTATTTAAAATGTTTTTAATGTATAATGTCCCTTAGGAAAATGATGCAAAACAGCTTTTGCTGGCCATATTTTATTCTGAATAAATATGTTTCAATAAATAAATAAGTAAATAACTATTGCACTTATCTATATATTTGATTACTTCTAGGCCGACTGTTGATAAGGTGTCAGCGGACAATATTCAAATGTACTGTGGTGAAATACATTTATTTTCACTAAGTATTAGGTTAGTAACTACATGTAGTTTGGCTTGGGTAACAGCAGAATAGTAGCCTATAGGAAATATTCTGATGAAGCATAATGCCATTAAAGAGTGAAAACGACATACAGATGATCCGGAGATTTCGTGAAGTTTCCATAACATAAGACGTAACTTGGGAGCCACAAGTGCGTTAAGTTTAAGTGATACAGGTAGCGTGCTCTCATCGGGCGATAATTTTGATATTAAAAGTGGGGGGTGCAGCTCCCAGTCCCCCCCCCCCCCCCCCCCCGGTTCCGCGGCGCATGGGGTTGGAGTTAGGATTGTAGGACCAATTCGCTGAAGATCGATGGGCTGCAGGAACAAATGGGTCATATCTACAAAACTAGCTATAGCGATTGCCTCAAACCTAATGCAATGACGCTAGTGGATAGACCCATGGTTTGTACCAATAGGTTGTTGGACCAGTGAATGGGCTGTAAAGAAATATTGAATAATGGGTGAACGGCTTGGCCTGATGAATGGAAATTAATTCAAAAGGGTCATTGACAACAAATAATTGTGTACCATAGAATGCAATGTACAGATGTAGGAAAATAAATGAGATAGCTGAAAGAGATGCGTGAAACATAGAAATTCTCGAGGGCGATAATAAAAAACATTTTAATATATGATATTAAACAAAACTGGAAGGTCGTAACTATATTTAAACGAGAATTCAAAAGATATTACGCTACATCACATTTGACCCAGATGGTTCATTTCCCAGAATGTCAAAACTCGCATTTCCCCTGTATGTTTGAAAAAACAATGACCGAAGAACAGGACACTCCCAAAATTCTCTATTCTTAAATATCTTTTTCTTGCTAATGATCAATGCTGTTTGGGCTAGCTGGAAAGAAAAGAAAAGATAAAGTAAAGATAGGAAGAGAAAAAAATCCCCTGTATTCGGTCTCTTTTTCCGACCATCCAAAGACGGATTTAGAAAAACAAAGACGAAGACAGGCAATAACTGTTTTATTCTTCTCCAACTCCAATACGAATCCAAGACCATTGGCGGAAAAGAAATCTATTTTCCCCTGCGCAGTTTTGTTTGCAAATATTATACTTATTTACCGTAAAGGAGAATGGAAATGTGCTCTGAATGAGAGGCCCTGAGACAATACCCCCCCCCCCCCCCCAATCCCATTGCACTGTCACTGCAAGTCGTCTATTACAAACAAAAGAAGGCCGTACTCATAAGGTTCATGGAAAAATATGAACTGACCAAGAAATGGCATGGGGAAAACGGAGAACAGGATATCTGGGGGATCCACCCCACCCCAAAATAAACTAGAAATATCACTGAAGATGATGATTAATACCCCCGCCCCGTGAGAACAGCCTTTCTTGACTTTTGGTCGAAAACTGAGGAAGTAGTTCGATCCGCAAGATTTTTCCCTGACTTACTGCCATAGATATGCCGTTTCCATGGCAACGCAGCTTCCGACTCATCCGAAAAATATGTCTTGCACATCTTCCCACCAAGACCAATGTGTGTACCAAATTTCATGACTTTCGGTCAAAAACTGAGGAAGTAGTTCGATCCGCAAGGCGTTTCCTTGATTTTCTGCCATAAATATGCCGTTACCATGGCAACGCAGATTCCGACTGATCCGACAAATATGTCTTGCACATCTTCCCATCAAGACCAATGGGTGTACCAAATTTCATGACTTTCGGTCAAAAACTGAGGAAGTAGTTCGATCCGCAAGCTGTTTTCCTTGATTTTCTGCCATAAATATGCCGTTACCATGGCAACGCAGATTCCGACTCATCCGAAAAATATGTCTTGCACATCTTCCCACCAAGACCAATGTGTGTACCAATTTTCATGTCTTTCGGTCAAAAACTGAGGAAGAAGTTCGATCCGCAAGCTGTTTTCCTTGATTTTCTGCCATAAATATGCCGTTACCATGGCAACGCAGATTCCAACTGATCCGAAAAATATGTCTTGCACATCTTCCCACCAAGACCAATGTGTGTACCAAATTTCATGACTTTCGGTCAAAAACTGAGGAAGTAGTTGGATCCGCAAGATTTGCAACGGACCGACCGACCGCCCAACCATCGACTGATTCCAGTATACCCCCTTCAAACTTCGTTTGGCGGGGTATAAAAAGGGGGAGTTATGTCCATATTGTCTCCTTCATCCCATACCCCCCCCCCCCCCCCCCCCCCCCCCCCCCCCTCAGTTAATCTGAGGAAGAGAGTCGTTGTGACTGCTGAAATTATATTTTATGGAGGAAAAGGGTTACACAATGATGAGGAACATGAATATTGCTCACCCTCAACTTATCTTGACTACAGTACAGGATGACTGCTGAATAGTTGAGGAAAATAATATTACATGTCATAATCGCTTAAACGTGAAAAGACATAAATGACATTTGGTGAAGCTTTCCTACATCTCGTTCCTACAGGGCGTTTAGTCTACCTCCTTTTGACGAGTATAGAGATAAATGTTTGCAGCAAAATAATTTAGGTAAACGCTATCGTGTTTTCACTTGGTGATAATAATGATATTAAAGGGGTAGTCACTAATCATTGAATCAATCGGCAAGGCATATACTCGTGACAATGGAAAGCTTTTTCACAATTTGAATTCTGCCATCCAATGAAAAAGGTCTTGTTCCACATCATTATGTAACTGACCTCTCAATGTAGCAAGAAGATTTTGTAATAAAAGATTGGTGACTTTAGTCACGTGTGCACAATCAATCTCCAGAATAGTTATAGTAAATTAACAGATTGGATACCTGCAACAGAAATTACAGTGCATTGTTATGTACCGAACTACATATCATTTGTCTTGCAAAGATCACGATTTTGACTACATTTTGTGGAATTACCATGTGATTTCCAGTTCCTCTTGATGCTCAATTGATAATACCAGGTAAAGCTTACCCTACCATTTTATAGACAGCCTGAACACTCATGTTCCTGTTCTTTATTATATACACATACTCCGATAAGACTCTATACTTTGAAGAAGACTACTTTTTAAAATTAAAAACCCAATTTTGTAAACTACATTGCCAGGTAATCTGTGCTAATGAATATTGAGAATAATGGGAATGATGTTTCATCTGTGAAGAAAAAGTGTTTATGAATCATTGCAGTATTTATAGAAATCATGACAATTGTTCTCTCATGATATAGCCTAAAACAGGTCTGGATTACCTAAGCATCATTTTTTATGTCCTGATGATCTGAATGACTGAATATACCGAGACTCTGAAAAGCTACAATGTGAGTTTTCTTCTTCTTCCTTTTAACTAGTTAACTGAATAACTGTGAATTGTACTTGTTCACCTTAACCCCTTACATTGAGTTAAGAGTTGTTTTGTTGCATTCTAAAATGCTGCAACAGAACTTAGTCTTCGATAAATGTGTCCAACACTCAGACACATGCATGTATAGCATAGGGCTCATAAATATATAAACATATAATTTAGCCTATAGGTGTACATAACCACACAGAGGTGTTTCTGTTTTCTTGTATGAAACAATGAAATATTCTAATCAGGTAAAACATTTCATTCAAGTGCTTTTGAGAGTATAATATGAGAATGAACAAATGAAGAAAATAGTAGGCCTATGTATCATGAAGTCGGTACTATAGTGACATGGGCCCGTGGCTGATGGGATGAAGGGTTATTATTGTATTATTTACAATTTTCAAATTTGGCCCTCTTTTACCTAGTTAACAGTTACGTCTTGTTAAAAATTTCCTTTAAAAATACTTCAGCAATGCGATTTGGCACCCCTTTCCCAAAAATAGATATCATAGCAATTGTATGTAATTATTTTTCTTCACCACATGGTTCATTTTTATAGTTTAATTAAACACTTATTATGTAATAGTCAAGAGAAAATATGTCTATGAAACTTCAATAATGTTAATAATAGGTAATTTTCATATAGCGCTTTTCCCGTGAGGCTCATAGCGCTTTACAACGCTTCACAACTTTAGGAGAGTACGTGTACAATCATTAACATTAGACACCGATTCAGTTATGCTGGGAACTGGTGTTATATTCACGAAAATGGGTACTGTTGTTAATATCTGAGTATTGCTTTGCAATTTTAGCGATTACATCTCTATTGATACAAGAACCAACTGTTATCATTATTATTATTATTATTATTACAATTATTATTATTATAATTATTATTTATACATGATATGACTGGACCAAAGATAATAAAGGAGCATTTTTTTAATCAGCCTGAACACTTTTCCACTTTCCAAAAACGAGAACATTGCTTACAAGAAAAAAGAAACATTTATATTTACTGGTTCAAAAGTTTGGAAATCTCTTTCACATCTAATTTAAGATAAACCTATGCTCACAGATTGTATTTTTAGTAGAGGGTTCAAAATGAATTTAATCCAAGATATAATTAAGTCACCTATTGGTCAAACTGCCAGTGTATAGGGAGACTTCCCACAACATGCGTAGCCAGGATTTTTCAATAGGGGGGGGGGGGGGGGGGGGGGGGGGGGGGGTAGACGTGAAGGATCCAACCGCATAGCCAGGATTTCATTTTAGGGGGGGGGGGGTTGTGGACACGCGAAGAGTGCGAAATTGGTGATGAGCACGCAAAGCGTGCTCCCAGGGGGTGGGTGCAGGGAGGGGGAGTCTTCCCCCTCCCTTGCGAAGCAAGAAAGCTCTTAAGTTTACAGCGAATTTGAAAGATTTGAAAGATTTGTAGAGGTGTGGTGGTGTAGTGGATACGTCACCGGACTGTGGATCTCATGGTTTGCGGTTCGAGTCCCGCCGCGGCACTAATGTCCTTTGGCAAGACATTAATCTACATTTGCCACTCTCTACCCAGGTGTAGTAAATGGGTACCCGGTAGGAATTTATTCCTTGAAATGCTGTGAGCACCGAATTCGGTAGCCTAGCTACAGCCGGGGTAATAATACTTCGGCGCTTAGAAACATTTGTATTAAGCGCATTATAAATGCAATGTATTATTATTATTATTAAGATAACGGCTCGTAACACTTTTTTAAAGGTGGAAAGTTAGTTCGACGCCCTGGCTGCTTTTCAGTTATTTGGACGTGATACTGCACTGTATGTAACAGGGGTGGGTGCAGGGAGGGGAGAGTTTCCCCTTTCCCGCGCGAAGCGCGAAAGCTCTGACTATTTTAGCAAATTTGAGAGAAAGATAAACGGCTCGTATCAAACAAATATTTTAGGCGGAAAGTTAGAGTTCGACGCCCTGACTGCTTTTGAGTTATTTGGACGTAATACTGCACTGTTTGTAACATGGGTGGGTGCAGGGAGGGGAGTTTCCCCCTTCCCGCGCGAATTGCGAAAGCTCTGACGTTATAGCAAATTTGAGGGAAAGATAACGGTTCTTAACACTTTTTTAGCGGAAAGTTAGTTCGACACCCTGGCTTCTTTTCAGTTATTTGGAGGCAATATTGCACTGTATGTGACAGGGGTGGGTACAGGGAAGGGGAGTTTCCCCTTCCCGCACGAATTGCGAAAGCTCTGACGTTGTAGCATTTTTTTTTTTAGGCGGAATGTTAGGTTACTGCCCTAGCTGCTTTTCAGTTATTCTGGACGCAATACTTGCACTATATGTAACATGGGTGGATGCAGGGAGGGGAAGTTTCCCCCTTCCCGCGCGAATTGCGAAAGCTCTGACGTTGTAGCAAATTTGAGGGAAAGATAACGGCTCGTAACCCTTCTTTTAGCGGAAAGTTAGTTCGACACCCTGGCTGCTTTTCAGTTATTTGGACGCAATATTGCACTGTATGTGGCAGGGTTGGGTGCAGGGAGGGGAGTTCCCCCCTTCCCGCGCGAAGCGCGAAAGCTCTGACGTTGTAGCAAATTTGAGGGAAAGATAAACGGCTCGTAGCAAACACATATTTTAGGCGGAAAATTATAGTTCGACTCCCCGTCTACTTATTAATTACTTGGACTCAATATTGCACTCTATGTAACAGGGGTGGGTGCAGGGAGCGCGAAATCTCTGACGTTTAAACACATTTGAGAGAAAGATAATCGGCTCGGAGCAAACAATTTTTTAGGCGCCCTGACTGCTTTTCAGTTATTTGGACGTAATACTGCACTGTATGTAACAGGGGTGGGCGCAGGGAAAGCTCTGACCTTTTAACAAATTTGAAAGATAACGGCTTGTAGCAAACAATTTTTTAAGCGGAAAGTTATAGTTCGACGCTCGGACTGCTTTTCAGATATTGGGACGCAATACTGCACTGTATGTAACAGGGGTGGGTTCAGGGAGGGCTCTGACCTTTTAGCAAATTTGAAAGATAACGGCTTGTAGCAAACCATTTTTTAAGCGGAAAGTTATAGTTCGACGCTCGGACTGGCTTTTCAATTATTTGGACTCAACATGTCACCACATGCGAGGGAGCAAAGCCAGTGGCGTATTAGGCCCACCCCCCCCCCCCCCCTCGAGTGCCCAAACTTATCTACG
Source organism: Heliocidaris erythrogramma (assembly GCA_025617745.1). Lineage (NCBI taxonomy): Eukaryota > Metazoa > Echinodermata > Echinoidea > Camarodonta > Echinometridae > Heliocidaris > Heliocidaris erythrogramma. Next base: position 33,407,982 of record CM046858.1, on the reverse strand, counting down.
TTATTGTACAAGCGAAGGAGCTAAGCGACCAAACCCTATACTTGTTTTTTCAATTTTTAACCCCAAAAAACACATTTTCATGTGCATTTTACCAAGGAAATTTTGCATTTGACCACCGCAGTTGAACGGTAGAGAAGCTCGAATTTTATACATTGATCAACGGTTTTCTATTCACTCACTTCTACAATCGGGAGAAGAACTAACGAAAACTCTATAAGCTTGAGAAAGAGTAGAGAAACTCAGCAAGGCGACATGAAGTTGAGATTTCTTTCAAAAGATGAACCTTTGCAAATGCGGTTTCATACACTTTATTCTATAATTGGGAGCGAAATATTTAGCAGAAGTCTTATGAAACTTTAATATATAATATAGCGAGCAAAACAATTACATCTTCATATTTTCAAGCTTTTTGAACCCTTTAAGCTATTTAAGAACTATATACTGGGGGAGCAAATTACGAGATCCTGACCTGAGAGAAAGTAATTATGCGAGGGAGCAAAGCGATAAACTAGATTTCTAGTCCACTTACCCTCCGGATTTGGGGGCGCGTTATCCGTAAAGATTATGATTTTTCTTCAGTTGCCTCTATTTTTCTTTCTCTCCTTTGCGATTTTTTGTCCCCTCCAAGTGCTGCCCGGTGCACGTGCCCCCTGCCCCCCCCCCCCCCCAGATACACCACTGAGCAAAGAGACAAAGCGGGCGTGGGAGGGGATATCCCCCTTCTACATCAGGGAATTTTTCAAAAATCTGTCTATAAAACTTGCTTTTTAGAGCATCCCATAATGCTTTATCCCTTAATTATCCCTTAATTGAGAATAACAATGCGAGCGAACGAATTTTTTCGATAATTTCGCATTGGAATTATGGCATTTCTTATTTCTTATTTCTAATCATTCTTATTTATTTTATCCAAAAATATTGGGGGGGGGGGTGGTAATACAGGCCCTCCCCACCTCAATTTTTTTTTGATCGGGATCGACACCCATGGTAACAGGGGTGGGTGCAGGGAGAGGAGAGTTATTTCCCCCCTTCCCTTTGACGTTTTAGCAAATTTTGAGAGCCAGATATCGGCTTGTAGCGCCTTTTTAGACATAATTCCTCTCACTTTCCCTCTTTTTCGCTCTCGCTTTTTTTTAATGGCTGAACAGGGGGGCCATGGCCCCCGGTGCCCCCTGTCTATGTGGGAGGCTTCCACATCTCCACTGTTCAACCCCTCTCTCTCTCTCTCCTTTTAATTTTTGTTTTGTCTTATTTGTTGTACTTTTTGTCTTGTTCTGTCAGAGGCGGATCCATGATTTAGTATAAGGGGGGCACACAAATGCAGGTTTATCAACTTTTGGAAAAGGTTGTTGTTGTTGTTGTATTATGGCACCTTTGACACAAAAAGGTCCTGTGTGCCAGTCACTGTAAAAAACAGACGTCACATTGGTCGTAAGGTGTGGTCATAAGATAGTTCTTTATCAACCTATGTATATTTAAAGTAAGTCTTTAAAACCACAAAAACAATTGCCGCCAGACCTCCAAAATTCGCTCAGGGGGAAGGGGTATGGGGGTACTTCCGGGCCGGAAGTGCCCCCCCCCCCCCCTGGATCCGCCACTGTGTTCTGTCATGTCTTGTCATGTCCTATCTTATTTTATTTGTTCTTTCGTGTACCGTACTCTCTTTATTAAAACATCTTTAAAAATTCAACTTTGAAAAAAAAAAATAATGGTGTTCTGTTTATACAGAAGCCTTAAAATTATATTTCATGAAAAATATGTTATTATATTTATTCCAGGGAACTTACAAAATAATGCCGTGTTTTCCAGTGGTTTCCATTTTCATTTCAAAATGTTGTATTTTCCTTTGCTTTGTAAATTTCGTTATTAATTATGGATAGGAAATAAATGTGTATACAGTTAATCAACCAACACCAAACGCTTGGTTTTTTGCATTTTGTTTTCTTGCTTTTATGGCTTGTAGACACTATGAACAGGGCGAACAAAGAAGCGGACAAAATATACAGCTCCTCATTGTGCCTTCCGCAATTGCCCTGGTAGACAAAAGAACATCCCTTCATTGCTATTATGTAAAAATATGTAGAACAGGTGTCACATGCATATTCACCTGTTCTGCTTATTTTACATAATAGTAATGAAGGGATGTTCTTTTGTCTACCAGAGCAATTGTGGAGGGTACAATGAGGAGTTGTATATTTTGTCCGCTCTCTTTGTCATCGTGTTCATAGTGAGACACCCTTTTCGTTAACCCAGGGAGATGGAAGAGAGATCTCTCTTCCACCTCCCAGGTTAACCTTATCTTATTACAAGCCACATGCAGGGGGTGGTCGGTGAGTCTTCGTATGTGTCTGTATGTCTAAATGAATGTCAGATATGGATATAATTAGAGATAATTAGAAAACTTTACTTTTCTTCTTCAAATATAATATCGCCCCACACCAATCAGACAGGTGTGTGGTGCGCAGATGGAAATAGCGCAGAGAGAGAAGAACTCATTTTTAATCTTTGCTTGCTAAGATGATTATGAAGAGCTGCTTTGAAGTTGAATTTACCTTGGATTGTTTAGACAAATTCATCGCCCAGTCGACCGCGGCAATCTAAACAAACAAACAAACAAAATATGACCTTGACCTTAACCTCTGACCTTTCGAGATATGGACTGTGGTACAAATGTCGCAGGAGCAAATGTCGGGGCCCCTTTTTATCAACTTCCAAAATAGCCAAGTCTTACAAAAGTTAATTCATGCGGTGCCCCCCCCCCCACCCCTGCATTTCAAAATAGATTTGCGCCCTTGAAATAGGATGAAACAACACCGAGAGCACCACATAATTACACAAACGTAGAGAGAAAGGGGGAATTTTTCCATATCTCTCTTTATTAAAACATCTTTAAAAATTAAACTTTGAAAAAAAATTAATAATGGTGTTCTGTTTATACAGACGCCTTAAAATTATATTTCATGAAAAATATGTTATTATATTTATTCCAGGGAACTTACAAAATAATGCCGTGTTTTCCAGTGGTTTCCATTTTCATTTCAAAATGTTGTATTTTCCTTTGCTTTGTAAATTTCGTTATTAATTATGGATAGGAAATAAATGTGTATACAGTTAATCAACCAACACCAAACGCTTGGTTTTTTGCATTTTGTTTTCTTGCTTTTATGACTTGTAGACACTATGAACATGGCGAACAAAGAAGCGGACAAAATATACAGCTCCTCATTGTGCCTTCCGCAATTGCCCTGGTAGACAAAAGAACATTCCTTCATTGCTATTATGTAAAAATATGTAGAACAGGTGTCACATGCATATTCACCTGTTCTGCTTATTTTACATAATAGTAATGAAGGGATGTTCTTTTGTCTACCAGAGCAATTGTGGAGGGTACAATGAGGAGCTGTATATTTTGTCCGCTCTCTTTGTCATCGTGTTCATAGTGAGACACCCTTTTCGTTAACCAGGGAGATGGAAGAGAGATCTCTCTTCCACCTCCCAGGTTAACCTTATCTTATTACAAACCACATGCAGGGGGTGGTCGGTGAGTCTTCGTATGTGTCTGTATGTCTAAATGAATGTCAGATATGGATATAATTAGAGATAATTAGAAAACTTTACTTTTCTTCTTCAAATATAATATCGCCCCACATTCTAATCAGACAGGTGTGTGGTGCGCAGATGGAAATAGCGCAGAGAGAGAAGAACTCATTTTTAATCTTTGCTTGCTAAGATGATTATGAAGAGCTGCTTTGAAGTTGAATTTACCTTGGATTGTTCTAGACAAATTCATCGCCCAGTCGACCACGGCAATCTAAACAAACAAACAAAATATGACCTTGACCTTAACCTCTGACCTTTCGAGATATGGACTGTGGTACAAATGTCGCAGGAGCAAATGTCGGGGCCCCTTTTTATCAACTTCCAAAATAGCCAAGTCTTACAAAAGTTAATTCATGCGGTGCCCCCCCCCCCCCACCCCTGCATTTCAAAATAGATTTGCGCCCTTGAAATAGGATGAAACAACACCGAGAGCACCACATAATTACACAAACGTAGAGAGAAAGGGGGAATTTTTCCATATGTAAAACGTGCACTTTTGGGGTACATGAAAAAGTGGGGGCACTGTGCCCCCGGCCTCCGGGCGCGCCGCCCCTGAGTGTTAGTGTTAGAGGTATAAACCACCGTGTTCTCGTCGGGGGATAATATTGATATTAACTGTTGGTGGTTTTGGTTCTACAACAAGGTTGTTCATTGTTACCAAGGAGTTGTCTGTATTAGTCACGTTCTAAATGGAGTTGGAGTTCGGACTGTAGGACCAATTCGCTGCAGGGCCATATCTACAAAACTAGCAAAGTCGTAACTATTTATTGCTAAACCAGTGCAATGACGTTAGGTTTGTAAGACCCATGGTTGGTACCAATGGACTGTAAATGGACATGGAATAATGAGTGATCGGTTTGGCAGGTTAAAAACGAAATATTTAAAAAGGGTCATTGACGACAAATAATTTGTGTACCATATAATAATGCATGGGAGGAAACTTAAATGAGTTATCTCAGGGGCGGTGAGCCCGGGGGGGGGGCACTGTGCCACTTTTTTAAGTACCCCAAAGTTCCCTTTTACATCTGAAAAATTGCCCCCTTTCTCTCTAATAAGTGGCCTTCTTACTACTATAAATGTCCCTTTTCCTTTCTAATAAGTGCCCTTTCCCCTTCCGATAAGTGCCCTTTTCCTTCCTGATAAGTGCCCTTTTCAAATCTGACAGTTGCCTCCTTATCTCTCTAATAAGTGCCCTTTTCTTCTTCTGATGTCCCTTCTAAATAGTGCCAACTTTCCCCTTTTCAAATCTGATAAGTTCCCCTTTTCCTCTTCTCACGAGTGCGCCTTTTTACTTCTTATATGTGCCCCATTCCATCTCTGATAAGCACGCTTCCCTCTTCGGATAAATGCCCCCTTTTACCTATATTTCCGACTGTTTCTTACAAAAAGAGCCATATCTATCTTCAAAGAATCGCTGCGGCTTTATGTAGTAAAATGTACACATAATAACTACAATTTAAGGCAGTGGAGCTGGAGGCAAGAGGGGCATAATGCCTATCCCCCCCCCCCCCCCCCCCCCCGCAAAGATTTCTTATTCCGCTCGCTCGAATGTGCCCATAATTTACACCAATTAAGGGCAATATTTTCTGAAAATCTCCCCAAAACTCGCTCGCTACGCTCGCTAGCTCTTATCATATATAATGAAATCAAGAAGATCGCATAAAGTATATTGATATCGATGTAATGCTAAAGAAGAACTACAGGGATAATGTATGAATTAAAAGATAATTTGACATTCCCCAATTAATTGGCTGCTGTCATGTTCATTATATCGCTATAAATAATTCTCAACCAAAAGAATTCAGCATGAGAAAAAAGTCTTAACATTTTTGCTCGCTCGCTTCGCTCGCTTGCACATGAGTCATTAGACCATCACGCACATCGGCTAATTGGGGAAGCTGAAGCAGTATCCAGAACCACAATTAAGAGGAAAGAGATGACGTTTGATAAATGTACACTAAAGGAAAAAAGAAACTTATAAAAGTTCAAGAGATCACCAAATTAAATTCTCTGCATGGAAATGTACCAAATTTGGATATAATGTTGATTCAATGCATGGCTTTAAATGACAGTCAATAACAAAAAGTTTTCTCCAATGCCACAAAAGAAATGTGCACTGAAACAAAGGACTCTCTAATCCCAAAGTCACAAAGATAAACTGCAGTCTTGTACACCATATGCATGTCAATGAATGAAACAAAAGAATTTCAAAAGGGATTTGCACCCCTCGAGCAAGAGGATATTGATGTTCTGCCATGGTTCGCCCGTTCACCAGACCTTTCCCCAATTGAACATCTCTGGGAAGAGCTTGGTCGACGTGTGTCAAGGCGTGACAATCAACCCATCAATAGGGAGACGCTCATTGCAGCACTGCAAGAGGAATGGAACAATGTTCCCCAGGCTACCATCGCGAATCTGATCGGAAGCATGCGAAGACGGTGTACAGCTTGCCAGCAAGCTAGAGGTGGACATACTGGCTATTAATCTGTTTGGATATGAACTTGCAAATCCCTTTTGAAATTCTTTTGTTTCATTCATTGACATGCATATGGTGTACAAGACTGCAGTTTATCTTTGTGACTTTGGGATTAGAGAGTCCTTTGTTTCAGTGCACATTTCTTTTGTGGCATTGAAGAAAACTTTTTGTTATTGACTGTCATTTAAAGCCATGCATTGAATCAACATTATATCCAAATTTGGTACATTTCCATGCAGAGAATTTAATTTGGTGATCTCTTGAACTTTTATAAGTTTCTTTTTTCCTTTAGTGTATTAATCATGTTAACTGGACTGTAGGGTAATACCAATGTCTCAGAAATGGTCACCCTTGTAGGTGCCCCCTTTTCCAAAAAGTACCCTTTTTGGCTTGTGCCCCCCCCCCCACTTTGAAAGACACTCCGGTGCCCCTGAAAGAAAATCATCTAGTGACGAGTGAAACAGAAGAATTCTCGAGGGCGATATGATATTACCCATAAAAAAAAAAAAATCATAATATCTATGATATTAAACAAAATCTGGATGGTCGTTACTATACTAAAACGAGCATTTAAATAAATACGCTCCATCAATTTTGACCCAAGAGAAAAAAGGCTAAAATGGTGCTACGAGCCGTTATCTTTATCTCAAAATTTGATAAAACGCCCGGAGAGGAGGGGAAACTCCCTCTCCCTGCACCCACCCCTGTTACATACAATACAACATTGCGTCGAAAATAAATGAAAAACAGTCAGGGCGTCGAATTAATTTTCCGCCCCCCAAGGAGATGCTTCGAGCTGTTATCTCCCTGCACCCACCACCCTGGGGAGAATACGAAGCGTGCTCATCACCAATTTCGCACGCTTTGCGTGCTCACAACCGCCCCCTAAAATTAAATCCTGGCTACGCGGTTGTTTTATACTGACCTTGGAATGCACTGCTTTAGTAGCAAGCACGGCATAGAAAACATCATGCATAGTTGTTTCGATCGTCACTGATCTCAGAGATGGTGATGTGCACATGAATTCAGCCAGGTCTTCTGAAGCGGTCCTTCCACATGACTTCTTGATAACCAGGTTATCCTACAGTACACACAGATTAAAACAGGGTTACATTGTAAACGCAGAAACACGTAAATGATTCAAATTGCACCAAACAATGCATCTTTATTAACATTACCTATTCTTTTACCCTTTCATGTAATTGGCATTCTTTCACCCACTTGTAAGTTGTAACAATGTCTGGTCTATGATATAAATAAATAGATTTTACGGGTTTCAAATACAACAGAATGTATCGTTAAATTCCCTCGGATAATGTTACAATAACTATTGCTTTACCACACTCAAGCTCACAACTCAAGATATAGCTCGCTTGGAACTACATGAACAAACAAAATTTTCATATCAAATCGTTATGAGACCAATTTGTCATTTTTATTGCACGATTTGGTTCATTGCGTTTATATACATTGTTACAAAAATAAATAACATTTAAGAAAAGAGCCTATCTGGCTGTGTTAAGCATGTTATTCTTCTTACCACTGCGCGATGATCTACGACGAAAATGTGTGCGGATACTGTGTGTGCCTGCATCGTCTGTGTGATCTTCAGTGTCCCGCTGGACTCACTCGAGAGACGGTCCGCAACTGCTTTAGCCACTGCTTGGTCCTGGCTTTCGTACGCTACATCCACGATAAAGTCATACGAGTCGGTTCTTGGACTCATGAGCCGTGATACGACATCCAAGCCAACCTCCTTCTGCTGAGCCGAGGTGAAATACAGTAGGTACTGATATTCCTCTTTTCTCCCTACAATTTCGGCTGACAACCTGTCATATTCATCACGGTTAGAGCGGTAAATTGATGCAAGATACATCCCTGACAGATACTCCTGAAAAAGTTTGTGAGGAAACTGCACCATTGAGACCGCCGACCGGAATTTCTCTCTCCTTTCTCGCCGCGAAGGAATACGTTTTTCTCTCGTGAGCACTCCAACTTTACATCCCATATCTACTGACTCTCGACAATTCTGACAATTTTCTTCGGGGAACACCAGCTGCCTCTTTCTTAGGCCCTGAAAAGCAATCTCACCGATGCGAGTTAGATGATGAAGAACATCCAAACGGCGTTCACTTAGTGATGTATCAGCTGATGAGCTGTCATGCTTCGAGAGATAATGATCCACTAGAAAGTTAATCATCTCATCGAAAAGCTGGGAAAATGTTTGCAGCTTGCACATTGCCTGTCGGCGCTCTCCATCAAACTCTTTCCACATGATACACAGCATGGCTGTGTATATTGGGTAGGGAGCCATGTTTTCTCTGATCACGTCATTTCCTGATATGAATCGGTTTAGTTCTTCAGAGGAAGCTGTGTCTGGCTGAAAGAACTTTGTGATGTAGGAAGCGAGATTTTCAGTAGAGAAGCCTTCTATGACAATGAAAGCAAACGCCTTTCTTAGATCGACGTTATTCCTAATTTCATCTGATCTCCATTGTCGTGATGTGATTAGGACTGTACCTGACTTGAATAACCGATTGAGAGTGATATGAATGACTTGCTGAATGCTAGTAAAATCCACAGCAAACTCATCTAGGCCGTCAAGAGCAAGAAAAACGTCATCTGGATTTGTGAGGATATACTTGTCTAGCTGCTTGGCTGTGACGGGATTGTTGTCAGAAAGGTATGATTTGACTATTTCTCCAATAGTCTTGTCCTTTGCCTTGCGGAGTAGAATAACAAGAACCAATTTGAAATCTTGGTAGCCTATTCCATGAATCCAATCCCAAGCGATCTTGGCACAAAGAGTTGTCTTCCCCACACCACCTTCCCCTTCCACTAATAAGCGCTTCGGATAGACCCCGTTGACTTTGGTCTTGAGAAGGTCATCGTAGAGTAGAGGTGCCTTATGCTTTGTGCCTTTGTCCTCTTCCATCAACGTTAGATTGGTGAATATACGTTCGAATTGAAGTAGAAGTTCGCTGTTCAACGGATCGGCTTGTATCTGACACAGCTCAATGGAGAAATGGTGTTTGATATCGTCTGCAACTTGTTGGATCTCCTCCTCTGTTAATGACGGAATGTGTTCACCAATATGACCTGTAATGACATTGTAATAAAATTGTCATTAACACTATAGTCCACAGTCGTCCACAAATCATCGCGATGGGGTGGGGGAGGGGAAGGGGGAGGGGAGAGACTGGTACATCATGTTCTGGAGATCTCTTTATGGTGTTGAAATTAACACAAAATAAAATGACCAAAGCAATGGGCAAAAGGACAAGAAGGTGTACCATAAACCATGTAAACCTGCTCACAAAGCATGAAGTTATATCAGGTCCATGACTTTAACGGCAAGAATCTACGTAACAAGTAGGTAATCGTTCAAGAGTCTCTTACAAATGATGGAAGGACAACCTGCATAAAAAAGATTCACCCAGATTTTCAGAAAATGATAGAGGGTCACCCAGAATCGGCCAAGATCGAGAACTATAACATGATTGATTGATTGATTGATTGATTGATTTTATTTACCAAATATAAAAGAAAACAAACATACAATTATAATAACATACATGATAACATGAGAAATTAATATTGGAAGGATCACCCTGCTCAGCTGTGCCATTGCAGCACAGCTGTTCTACCGAGGGGTCCAGTTGATAAGATAAAACAAACGAGAGAAAATAATATATCACAAATTGAATGATTAAAAAATAAATAAATAAATAAATACCTGGGGATTACAGGGTTAACAAATTGACTAATAAACTGCCTCACAGTAAATCAATAAAACTTATAATGAACTTCAGAAATTCTGAAACAGCTTTTATGCTTAGCAAGAAAGGATGGAAACATAATTAACATACTAACACTGGAAAATGCCGAGCTGTAATGGCTCTATGTGGCCGGGAAGGTGGTACGGAAAAGAATTTTACTGAAACCTTGTTTATACTGGATATCATGAAAATCCAGGACTTTCTTATAGTCTGGCAATATACCCAATTACTTTTATGAACTCCAGAAATTTTGTTAATCAAGAATTATATTTCGATTAGCATTAAATTTGTTTAATTCTAATATTTTTTACCGTATATACTGTCTGTGTTTTGTTGATGGCTCATATACTTTGTATTTATTTTCATCATTTTAAATCTTACACGATAGGTGTCGTGTTTTACTATATACAGTGTATATTAATATTTACTTTTTAATAACCTCCTTTTTTACAGATAGTGAATTCAAGAGAGTACATATACGTATGTGTTGCTCAAAAATCAATTCAGCCCTGCAGAAAATTGTTTATGAAAATTGTTTATGAAAATTGCATTTACACAACCATGATAACTTTGAATACTATGTTACAGCTCATTGATATGCATGGGAGTGCGCCATTGATGGAAATGAAATCAAACATTTTATGTTCAATTACATAGACCTAGTTATTCACAGTCTGTGGACAAAGCTTAGTCAATTTCTTTGGCAGATGTCAACACATGCAGCATTCATTGCATTTCCGTTTCACACGTAGTCGCGTACATAACCCTATGAAGAAACTTTTGATACCACCATGTCATGTAAAATCTTACCAATTTATTAGAAAATGATACGGTCAAATTAAACAAAGCTGTGGTCAATTGCAGCTTTGTTTGTTTTCTTTTGTGTTTTTCTTTATATGTGTGTGTATTTATCGCATTCGCTGACTTCACCACCCAAAATATAAAGTTCACCACTTGCACCGGATGCAGAGGTTAAAGACCCCGTTTACAGTGCAGGGCCGGGCATTGGCCTAGACTTGGCCTAGACTGTCGCCTGGCCTGGCTAGCTAGCTAGTGTCGATATCGTGTGTGCGCTGCGTGAGTAGAATTACCAACACTAATTTTAATTAGTGCAATTGACAATTTTGATTATGGCATGGTAATCCTACATACATGAATAACAAATGTTTTTGCCTGACAATAAAGAAAGAGAAAGAGGAAACTAAATGAAAAAGGTATTTTAAAAGGGGGAGGGGTGTAGAGCACACAAATGTAAAAACATTGCACCCGCAAATGTCAAAATAACCACAAATGTCATAGCATGCCAACCACAAATGTAAAAATAACCACAAATGTAATAAAAATCGCCCACAAAATAATGTAAAAATTGGCTTTACCACAAATGTAAAAACATTTCGCCTACAAATGTAAAAATTTCCATTTTTACCACAAATGTCATAACATGTCGACCGCAAATGTAAAAACTCATTGCTTGCATAATGTACCCATGTAAGATAAGTTATTATGAAATGTATGTGTTTGTGCGCGTGTGTGCGTGTGTGAGAGGTTTTCCTGACCATTAAAATCCCTAAAATATTGAAACACCCTTTACCACAAATGTCAAAACATGTCAACCGCAAATGTAAAAATTTATTAAACTAGTCGTTTACTAGTGGTTTCCCTTTTATGATCAGTTTACAGAGACGGGGGTCGAGGAGCTGATCATAAACTTCAATGGCAAGAAAAATTCAGATAATCCATCGATCTCTACATAGAACAGCAACTAATACGATTCTAGTGAGGGCATTTAATGTCGTATCCCCCGAAAGTAGCCAGTCCATATCATTATTATTAACAGAATCAGACGTCTAGAGCAAACTCGAAACCATTGTAAAAATAAAATTTATTGCCCGCTAATTAACATGCAAAATTCCATTGACTTTCAAAACTGCGTAATACACAATTATGTTAGCTTGGCAAAGCCGGGCAATAAAATGTAAAAATTGCATTGCTCAGATGTCTGATATGGTAATGATATTACTTTTTTTGTTCACGCGATTTTTAAAAGTGAAATATTTAATGGTTGAGAAATGCCTGAAACCTGCATGTTATCGTTTCAATCTATAGTGATAATCAAATATAACACAAATGTAGAGGGCCTACACTATACGACGCACGCTGTTGTTTTGATTGAAAATAAAGGGTTTATTGCCACTTGGTCTACAGTCAGTTGGTCTAATAGCCAATTGGTCTAACATCATTCGGTCTAATATTAGTTGGTCCAATAACCAATTGGCCTAATCATCATTTCGTCCAATTACCATTTGGTCTAATTGTCATTTCGTCTAATTACCATTTGGTCTATAGTCAATTCGTCTAATGGCCATTTGGTCTATTTGGCAATTTTGGAACCGGGCCGGGGGTGGGGGTGATGGGGCTGCAGCCCCTTCACTTTTTGAGTAGACACGTTTCATATAATTTTGTTTAATGATTATGCACAACATATATATATTTTTAAAAGAGATCACATTATAATATAATGTGATCTCTTTACATACATACATTGTAATAATGTTTGGCCGCTCGCTTCGCTCGCTCGCAAAATGTTGAAAAGTGTAGTTGATAGGCATCAGTCCCCACTTCCAAAAACGTTCCATTTCCGTGCATTGTGGTACATGTAGATATATTGATGATAATACTGAATATAAACAGAATGGCACAATGAGAGAGATGATGGAAGAATGAATATAAAGAGTACTATAAGGAAAGACGGACGTGAAGAAAAATCGATGAATAGTAATGCAACAGGGAAGATTGCAAGTAATGGGATGGAAGGATAAAGACATAGGCCTAACGTAAAGATAGAGAAAGAGAGAGAGAGAGAGAGAGAGAAATGGTAGAAGAATAAAAAAAAACCATTGCGAAAGATGGAAGAGAAGATTGTAAACAAGCCCCCCCCCCCCCCCCCGCTCCCCAAACAAAAACAAGAAAGAACGAAAAGAAAAATAACAAAACGAAATTAGAGATGAAAAGCAGAAGAAAACTATAAAAAGAAAGAATAATGCAAAATAGGAAAAAATGATAGAAAGATAAACTAAGGAATAAAGAGAGAAAGAGAAAAAAGAGAAAAAAAGATAAAAGAAATAATGAAAAGATTAACATATGGAAAGATGGTAGAGGTGAAAGAAGGAATTAAAGAATAACACAACTAAAGGAAATATGGAAAAATTAAAGGATAAAACCGAGGAATAACATAGGAAAAGATAGAGAAATGATAGAAGGATAAAGCTTTATATATATATATATATATATATATATATATAGCGAAAGATAGCGAAAGAAATGAAGGGATAAAAAACAATATAACAAAAGCAAAGTGCATTAAAACTGTCAATAATTGAAAATTCACTAAAAAAATTAATTGTTTAATCAATTTATTCACTAGATAATCAATTAAGCACATGTAATTAATTCATGCCATGCTCGATCAGGTCACCTTTCCTCCTCTTTTTTATACTCCCCCAACCCCGCCCCCTGTTTAGTCAAAGCCACCTAGAGTAGTATTGTAGAGGGAAAACAAGAAATTAGCCCAGTCGGTCATTAGACGAAATGATGATTAGACCAAATGGTAATTGGACCAAATGACAATTATACCAAATGGTTATTAGACTAAATGAGTGTTCACTAAATGATTATAGACCAACTCAGGTTAGACTAACTGACAAATGGACCAAATGATGTGTAGACCACATGGGTATTAGACCAACTGGGTTTAGACCATTTGTTGATTAGACGAAATAACAATTAGACCAATTGATAATGGACCAAATGGTTATTAGATCAAATGGTTTTATACTAAATGGCCATTAGACGAATTGACTATAGACCAAATGGTAATTAGAAGTGAAAATTAGACCAAATGGTAAATGGACGAAAAAGATGATTAGACCAACTGATATTAGATGGAATGATGTTAGACCAATCGGCTATTAGAACAACTGGCTATAGACCAAGTGGTAATAAACCTATGAAACTGTACCAGTCTAAAGTTTGTCTGTAGTATTAGACCAATGCATATTAGACCAAGTGAACATTAGACCAAACTGTTATTAGAACTGAGAATTAGACCAAACGATGATAAACAAAAATGGTAATTAGACGAAGTGATGATTAGACGATTTTGGTGTTAGACCAACTGGGTTTAGACAAAATGGCTATTAGACGAAATGATGATTAGACCATTTGGTTATTAGACCAATTGTTTTTAGCCGAAATAGATTTGACCAAGTGAACATTAGACGAACTGATTATTAGACCAAGTGATGTTTAGAGCAAATGGGTTTAGACCACATGGGTATTAAACCAAATAGGTTTTAGACGAATTGGCTACAGACGAAGTGGTGATTAGACGAAGTGATTAAACTGATTATTAGACCAAATGGCTATTAGACGAAATGTATATTAGACGAATTGGTGATGGACGAATAGACCGAATGATGTTGGACCATTTGGTTTTTAGACCAATTGGCATTAGACTAAGTGGCAATTTACCATAATAACTTACATCGGTGCATTATTTGCAAGCAATGAGTTTTTACATTTGCGGTCGACGTGTTATGACATTTGTGGTAAAAATGGAAATTTTTACATTTGTAGGCGATTTTTATTACATTTGTGGTTATTTTTACACTTGTGGTTGACATGTTATGACATTTGTGGTTATTTTGACATTTGCAGGTGCAATGTTTTTACATTTGTGGTAATTTTTACATTTGTGGTTGATTTTTACATTTGTGGGCTCTACAAGGGGTCGCTCATTTTGTAACATCATGTACGAAACAACAAATCCATATGACCAGCTCTCCACACCACAGACCCTTGCCTAAGGATGGAGAGAGATCGGGGTGGAGGACAGCCCTGCCTTCATTCACAATTATTGCCGTACGTGGCAGGGGCTGGTTTCAGCGCCCGCCACTCATTTTCTTTTTTTGGGGGGGGGGGGGCAGCGGAGTACCCACAGGTCCAATAAATTTATTTATCGTTCTCGAGGAAATGGAATCATTCATGGCAATGTTTGGCAAAAATTAAGGAGGCCCCAGTAGCGAAAATATCCCCTTTACGCCCATGTCACATTTTCCAAACTAATTTCGGTTACTACAGTCGTCAAGATATGCATTGTACTGGGAATTGTGCGGGGGCGGGGAATAGGGCCTATGCGGTTGGATGGTTAGAAAAATTCCCAATACTACAATCGGACGAATGAGGGGCACTGTGAAACCACAGAAGTGCTTTGCAGAGAAAAAGGTTCAGTGCATGTACTCTATGAGTATGATATACTTATATGATCAACATAACAAAAATAATGTGGTAGAGAGGGAAAATCAGTGTGAGAAGGGTAGAGAGAAAGCCCGAGAGAAAGGTGGGAAGAAGCCTTTTGGGATCTTCAGAATAGCAGGATCATGCACTCGATCGAAGGCCGATGAAACAATACCATGAGTTATCACAGTCTGTGATAACTCCTTGCATATATCATGAAGCTTGTAGCTTCATGCATTATAGCCCAGACCGGGCTGTGATAACTCCTTGGTATTACTCGCTCACATGCATGGACATCAATTTCTGTCAACACACGCCTCGCCTTGCCAACCCCCCCCCCCCTCTCTCTCTCTCTCTCTACACACACATCCAAGACTGGTCACCATTTTCAAGCAATGAAATTGGTCAAAATGCAACCAATCTGCAGCTGGTCAATCCAACCAATGTATTGGTTATGAACACTTTCTTAAACAATGTTTCTTGGTCATTATTTAACCAATGATGTTTAATCATTAATACTTTTGGAACTAACCAAGTAACCAAAGTACATTAATTATGATAGCAGGTTTTACAATTCATATAAAGAGGGAAAAAACTTTGGTTGTTTTAACCAATATTTTGCAACCATTTCAATTGGGTAGTCTTTGAACAATGAAATTAGTACGGTTGGCCAAAACATTGGTAAAAAGTTTTAAAAATAGCGTTGACCAACAAGATTTGTAATTTTGTTGGACCAATCCTTTTTAGAGTGTACATGTACATTCCGACCAAATGTTCATATAGTTTAGTTATAACTCCGGTTAAGTTGGAAATAAATACACGTAGATGCAGAATACATGAAATGAAGAATCAATGCAATGCACTTACCCGGGGGGGGGGGGGGGGGGGGGGGGGGGGGGGGGGGGGGGTGTTGACAAGAGGGGTGTTTTTAGGTGTTATTGGAAGTTAGAACACACCTTTTGGATTTTAAAAACGCCCCCCTTTAGAATTCCTGATAATTTTACACTTTTTGGATAATTTTTGAGTAAAAATAACCCCCCCCCCAAATAATGTTACCTTTTTTTCTTTTTGTTTGGCTTGTCAGAGATTTTTTGGAGTAAAAAGACTGATATACTGATATATACACCCCCCCCCCTTTAACAAATCCTGGGTACGCCACTTGGCCTACTAATATTTCAAAATTCACTTTGGGATTGTGTGTTCGCTCTTCACTACTCTCCCCTCTCTCTCAATATCCCCAGCACTGCGTTCTCCCTCATCCTCTCTCATGGTTTGTTTCTTTATCCTTTCCTTCCTTTCAATGGCTTCATTTTACCGTGTTTTTTTTTTGGCACCTCGCCATTTCTCCTTCTCTCTCTTATTCCCTCTCCTTCCTGACCCTTCACAAGAAAAGGAAATGCAAATTAAAGGAAAACGTTCATTTTTCTGTTTCATTAAGGGTGTATTCAAACTATAATACAGCAGAAAATACAGACTAACTGGTTCGGACCATTATCTGGCCCTTTATGGTTGGTAAGGGCAGATATTTTTGAAGGAGGATATTATCAGTGGCAAAGCATTTAAAATAACATATCTGGATAATTATATTTCTTGGCAGCAACATGTGCTGAAGACAACATGCAAGTTGTCTTTAACACTTTTCCAAGGGATTCAGGGGGGGGGGGGGGCACAGGTTACACCCACTCATCCTATTACCTCCATCACACCACCAAACCGACCAGTTCTTTCTTTCAGCCACAATTTGTTATGGGTCTTGTGGCGGTCTTATTAGTGTGCTTGAGGTATTAGGAAGATGGACAAAGAAAAAAGCCATCAATTGATAAATGTAAAAAAAAGGGGGCTTTTTTCATTTTGTCTACATGTACAGCAATTCATTGCTACTGAATAGCCATTCACAATAATACAATTCCATTTCTACTACATCTGTAACCAAATTTCAAAAGAAAAAACAGCAAAACTGAATGAAGTCAAAATCACATTTCAATGGAAACATTTTCACTTTTCTCATTTAAAGCATACAGCCCTGGAAAAATTATTAGACCAAGCTTCTTTTATAAACATACAGTGCAGAATTACGCCCAAATTACTGAAAAGCAGTCAGGGCGTCGAACCATACCTTTCCACCTAAAAAATTGTTTGCTATGAGCGGTTTATCTTTCAAATTTGCTAAAACTCCCCCTCCCTGCACCCATCCCCTGTAAAATACAGTGCAGTATTGAGTCCAAATTACTGAAAAGCAGTGAGGGCGTCGAACTAACATCCCGCCTATAAAAAGGTGCTAAAAGATAACGTCAGAGTTTTCGCACGGGAAGGGGAGACCCCCTCCCTGCATCCACCCATATTACAGTGCAGTATTGCGTTCAAATAACTGAAAAGCAGCCAGGGTGTCGAGCTAACTTTCCGCCTAAAATAAGTGTTAGGAACCGTTATCTTTCTCTCAAATTTGCTGTAAAACGTAAAAGCTTTGGCGCTTCGCGCGGGAGGGGGGGAACTCCCCTTCCCTGCACCCACCCCTGTTACATACATTGCAGTATTACGTCCAAATTATTGAAAAGCAGTCTGGGCGTCCAACTTTAACTCTCCGCTTTAAAAAAAATTGTGTGCTACGAGCTGTTTATCTTTCTCTCAAATTTGGTAAAACGTCAGAGCTTTCGCGCGGGAAGGGGAAATTTCCCCCTCCATGCACCCCCCCCCTTCCCCTGGAGTGCTTATCATCATTTTGCTTACAACCGCCCCCCCCCCACCCATAAAATGAGAGCCTGGCTATGCGGTTGGATCCTTCACATCTGCCCCCCCCCCTATTGAAAATTCCTAGCTACGCGTGCGGTGGCAGCAGAGTTACGTTTTGGGTATTCTTCGTGTTCGTCATAAAATAAATCTTTAGGTCATGGAGGACTTGAAATATTATCAACGAAGCTATCACATCTACATGTAGCTAAACATTTTTGATAAGCAATGTATATAAACCTTACCTTTGCCTAAACTATCGGCAAGATGCATCAGCCGCATGTGTTCTAGTCTACTGACCAATATCTTCCTCGCATCGTTGTCACTCACTGTCTTTCGCCATTCGTACAACATCTGATAGGTAGCTTGCATGGTGCTTGCCTGGTCTTTCTCGAACCGACTTAGTTGAGCTTCAGAGAATCCCAAAGCTAGCCCCACTTTCCTGAAGTCTGATGGATCCATACCATCAGCAAGGAGGTAGAGCTCTAACTCGGTCAGGTTACCAGGTCTAAATCATAACAATAAAAATATAATTTCTTTTGATTGCGTTTATAGAGATACATTGTTTTTACAAAATATAATTTCAATTTGTTCGATGTTTTCTTGGCCTGAACTATGGAATCATGTTTGGTTTAAAAAAAATGCTTACGTTGGTTATTTTGTGATAACCCAAATGGACGGGGTTATTATTTCATACCACGCAACATAGTCGAAACGTAGAAAGCGACCACGTCTATGTTGCGTGGTATGAAATAATAGGCAGCTTTCGATTCTCACACCGAATGTCGGCTACTACGACTTACTGGAGCGTGAAGACGTAGAGCAGCTCACGCCCGTTTCCTTCGCGGAAGTGCTTTCGATTTTTTCGCGACGGTGCTATTGTCGGTCACGTGACTAAATCAGGTGACTAAATCAGGTGACTAAATCCACAGTGCGCGAAAATCTTAAAATGGCGAACTTGCACCGAGCTAGAGATATGTTGGTTATTGACAAAACAATTAATAATTGTGATAATTACCACAATATAAAATCTTGCAATTTCTATCACAACACAAATTTTCAGAAATTGTGAATTCTTGACTGTGCAATATTTCATGATTTAAGCATATGTTTTCTAAATTTTTTCATCAACCATCTGTCTCTACTCACATTATATTCAGTGTTAAAACAAATTATTTTAAATTTATATCAAAACTTTGCTTGGATTGAAACAAGGTATTGCATGCGCCACTGCAACATATTATTCTGCATGCTAGAGATATATAAAAAATAAAGACGGTTGTTCTGTGTGGGTTATAGTAACATATATAAGAAAACACACGAATATAATAAAATGAATAAGCTGTAGAGGACAAACAATGAAGATAGATGAATAAAAGACAAATAATTGATTAATATTCTACGCTTTATTCATTTATTTGTCTTCTATGGTTTATTCATCTTCATCTTCATCAAAATGTTGGTTGCACATGAAATAGGCATACTAGGCAATAGCCAATCTATTTTTGTAAGACACTGATAGTACATACATAGTAACTGTGAAAAATAAATGTAAACATATGTGAGTTATCATCAAAGCCTTTAACATAGCAAATGTCATAAATCATCACAAACTGGAAGCAAAGGATCGCTCATTCAGAAAATAACTTTCAGCATGCTAGTTAATTTGTAAAACAACCCCCAAAGCAAACAACTGCAACAAACAAAAAATATGTCACACCCTCCATGTACCTTACAGTCTATTATTAAATATATATGGCTTTAAAAAAAGAACTAGAACTTAGAAGTATATATGTTTGATTGAATGATTCAATAGATCTAGAGGCCAGAGGCAGCGGTCTAGAATTATTTTTCTTCAAATGGTATTTCAAGTAAATGTTTATTTCGTACTACTAAGGAGGACAAATAAACTCTTGAATTTTTAAGTTGTAGTAGTTGCTGACTTTGAAGTGGACACTGAAGCCGAGGCAGATGTTGAGAGAGCATCCATGATGATTACAGTTTCCTAAAAAGAAAATATGTAAAATGTTGATATATTAATATTATTAAAGTATTAACTAAACCATAACTTGCTTTATAGACTAGCTTAGTGCATGCCCACAAAAACACAGCTTAATCATAGTTGAGTTTAAAATCGAGTTTTGCGAGTGGCTATTTAGCCTTTACTGAGAGCTAAGGATACTCGAGTCTTGGCTGCAGGCCTGCTCGGCTCTATCAGTCAGCGCTACACACAGGCTGCCCGCCCGCCTGCCCGGCCGGCTGCTGGCTGAAAAACAACACTTCGGCTAGAATGGGGATTCAGTACTTTCACTCAAAATTTGATAATCTAGAAAAGAAATTCATGGCAAATATGATCTCAATGATAACTGGTAAATATATACATCCTAAAATGACACAAAATTACAACAATGACTTTATATGAGAATAAAAAACACATACCTAGTTACCGAGTCGTCAATTAAGTTGATCAGGGATACCGAGGAAATTGCACACACGTTGTCGTTTTCACGACGACGAGAATTCAGGGAAATCTCCCGTAGTTGAAATTGGAAGGGAACGTGGGACCAGAAGCACGCGCATGCGCAGGGGGATAAATATGACGTGACTCGTAGTAGCCGACGTTCGGTGTGAGAATCGAAAGCAGCTTAATAACCCCGTTCAACGGGGTTATCACAATTTGACCACGTATAACCACGCTGTGTGTGGTCATTTTAGTTATGCAGGCCTCACACTGTCCTGAACTTGATGAAAGATGGACACACGATAAAGGAAATGCTCAAATTCGGCTCTGATCGTATAAACATCGGGCCATTCGTGAGGGCATCTTAAGCCATCGTATGACCGCCGGTGGAGTTTCTCAGGCTCCGGCAGCAAATTTGTGTGCGCTTTTAAAATCTTTGGTATGCCAAAAAGTGCCCGAAGACCTTGCCAAGGTTCATTTTCGCGTTGAATTCGTGTGTTAATTTTGCCCCTCTTAAAGTGATTTGGTAACTTTGTAGAAGCTTGATAAAATCTGAGCTGCCTGGCCTTACATGCTACCAGTGTATGTAATATGGTGTAAAAATGAAGCCAAGGGGTGAAAAAAGCACTTCAAAATCATCATATTCTTCACAAAAGTAAACATATGCAAGTGACCGATATAATGGCAGACTCATTTCCTCTCATAAACTTAGTGTTACACTAAAACGTGTGGCCATACGCTTTTGTAAATGGGAGTATTCAGTCATAGATATCTTCATAATGGCATCACAATTTGAAATTCAACAATTTATTAAATCAAGCCTCCACAAAGTTACCGAAAGGACATCTTATCAAATCGTGTCATCTCCGTCTTTACTTCCGAGTGATCACCGATGGCATCGGGCATTTTTGGCCTCACGAAGACAATACGAAGGAAACAAGAAGTTGCCCGATTGTCATAGGAAGGCTAGAATACGACTACGCGAAGCCCTGGCAATGCCGGCGTGTAGCCTTCGTACTATAGTACGATGACATTGAGATGGGACAACGGTGTCGGCGAAGACAGCCGAATTCGAGTAGCTCAAGCGTTTCCCCTTGTGTCATGGTAACGTGGACATATAAAAGGCCGACCTCGGAGCATCTTCCTCAGTCAGTCCTGAGCAGCTCTACAGAGCAGAGGTGTGTCTAACTCCCAAAGCTTTATTCACAGGCAGTTCCTGCAGAATGGCTTACTTTGATGATGAGACAACCAGGGAAAAGAGGCAGCAGCATTGCTTCTTTGGATGCATCTCCTCTTACAGGTAAAATGTTTTTTTTTATTTCATTTTGTCATTTCTTGCTATTTGCCTTATCCAGCACAAAATAACTAGCAGATGCAGCGCAGTCATGTATAATGGACCGGTCCTGCCATGATCATATTTTATTCTTGTTTGTATTTGTACGTCCCTTACTAGCATTCGACAATGTATCTTGTTTTGCTTTCTATTTTCCAGGGCAGGGGCAAACCGAGGCGAAGGGGGAAACCGAGGTCTATGTGGATCAGGAAATGGCTGTCTGACAAAAGAAGAGAACGCTATGGCCACTATACCACACTCCTAAATGAGCTGTAGACAGAAGCAGTGGCGGCACCAAGGGGGGGGGGGGGCATGGGGGGCTTCCCCCCCCCCAGTTGCCCCCAATAATCTTCGGAGTGAAAAACAATAAAAGGGTGGAAAAAATTTTTGTCCGCCCTTGCCCCCCCCCAAAAAAAAAAAAAAAAAAAAATTCTTTTGCCCCCATTGACACTGGACAGAAGATGAGAAGACCTTCTACAACTACACAAGACTTCCCACAGTCCTCTACGATGATGTCATGCGAAGGGAAGAAGGCAGAATAGAGAAGAAGGACTCATGTTACAAAAAAGTCTATCCCTCCTGGTCTCAAGCTGTCCATCACTCTACCTGTGGTGACGATTATCCAAGTCTGTCCTACAACTTCATAATATTTGCTCCAAACACCATCTCCCTCATCATTAATGAAGTCTGCGATGCCATCAAAGCCGAGTTTGCTGCAGAGGTGATCCAGTGTCCTACTACAAATTAAGAGTGGACCGCCATTGCTGAGCAGTTTTAGAAGCGATGGCAATTTCCACACTGATGTTGTGCTCTGGATGACAAGCATGACTACAGACTCTCCAGATATAGATGTGTAGTGGAAAATGCATTTGGTATTCAGGAACAAGTTCCGAGTTGTGCGGAGGACTATGAACCAGAGTCAAGAGACATGCAGAAAAATCATCACAACTTGTGTGATCCTTCACAATCTCATCAGATTGAGATATCCAGCCACGCACAACAACCTGATGGACTTGGAGAACCAGGACCAGAATCAGAATGGCATCCCAGGGGCATGTGGAAATGACAAAGTACTTCTGGATGGTTACCACGGACACTCATTGCTGTCTTCTTGGACCTCTAATTCTAAATTCCCAATTTCCTCTAATTTCTGTTACCAGCCAGCTTCTTCCCCTTGCCTCTCCCTGCCTTGGGTAGCATGTTAAAATTGAAATGTGTTTTCTCCTCCCAAATACAAGTATCCGATCAACAATTGAATTTCCAACGTGTTTACCATGTATACGGTCGATCGGCCGAAGATTTTATACCATCGGGAGGTCACGTGACCTGTTCATGACCTGGTTCGAACGCATCGTACTCTCAATACGACGTCGTGTAACCATCGTTTGGCCGTCGTGTGTCATTCGGGTAAACTTCTTAATAAAATTTCACATCTTCGTGTAGCCTTCGTGTGTGGTTCGGGTGCCATCTTGTGACCTGCAGGCATCGTACTTCCTTCGGCTGTTGATCGGCTGTTGACCAAGTTCGGGGCCAACTTCGCGCGAAATTGAAAATTCCATATTCGTATGGGACAGTGTGACGCCAGCATTAACCACGAACAACGGAGTCGCATTTACACCGTGCGGGGTTTGTGCATATAGTTAACGACGCAAAGGGGGTTAAAATGACCACGTTTGGGTCATTTTGTACAGCCACGTATTGTTTTTTTTTAATTTATAGTTTTACAAGTGAACGCTTTTTATAGTTAGCAAGTATTTCAGAAAGGTTGGTTTGTAAGAAACTTACGTATCATTTGGACCAGGATTGAGTTCTACGTCACCAGATCTTAATAACAGCACGTTAGTCATATCTGGACAGTCTCTGTCTTCCGTTGCAGCATCCTCAGTACAGGTCTTTCCTGACTCAGGACATGGGGTTGTAGAACCTTTAGAATGCGGAGCAGTGCTACGACCTAGGCAAGTGACACAACATGAAGATCCACCGTCAGTATCATATCCATCGACTTCACATGGAGAGCTCTCATGAACAGCGTTATCCCCTGTTGGATTATGGGCGTCACATGGGGGTCCTGTGCGAGAGTTTTGGTCACACTGCGAACTGTTGTCATTGCATGAAGACCCAGTTTGATGAGCTTTGTTACCATCGGAACTACTAACATTACTCGAAGACCTCGTATAGGGTGAAATTTTACAGTCATTGTTGTTATTAACTTTGGGTGACTGAGCTGTTGCAGATGTTTTGATTAAACTAAAAAGTTTCCTCAGAAAGTAGTTGTAGTCACATTCTTTCTTCTGCCGTCGCAGGAAAGTGCCGATCCTCACACGCCAATCGCCGAGAGATACAGGCATGGTGACATCAAGGCACTGCGTAAAAAGATGATAAAGTAAGGAGTCGATAAATGGAGGCGTTTAACATTTAGAAAATAAAGACAAATCGTTGTAAAAAAGTTGAAGGAATATTTGAAATATCAACAATAATAATATATCCATTTATATAGCGCAGTTACTATACAAATATACTCTACTGCGCAATACACAGTATTATATTATTACCCCGGCGTTAGCCATGTAATAACAGCATCTCATTTGTTTTCCATAAGCACGGAACTGTTTGAATCTACAGCAAACACGGAATCCAGCAATGTGAATACAAAATAATCATATGGCTTTTCTCCCACGTTACATTAAAATGTACTCATCATATCCTACATGTCATGTTGATATGTTAAAAATATGACAAAGAATGCAGTTTAATAAAATATCTAGAATTTGGTGTCTGAAATGGAAATAAATTTATAGACACATGATATAATCTGTGTGACGTAATAGTTTAAATTTCTCTTCTATTTATTTGACTTGACTAAAATAGAAGGCGTAAAAAAACAATTAAATTAGATTATTACACCGATATGCTATCGCTATGTACAGCCCACGATACCGACAGCCCATTAGACCGACAGCTCTCGAGACCGACAATGTCCATCTCGCAAGCCTTCTGACAACTTTTCTTTGACGGTTCAATAGACCGACAGCCATCTAGACCAACATTGTCGGTCCCATGGGCATTCTAGCCCCTTTTAGCACTAGGCCGACAGTCCACGAGACCTACATCGGATGATAATTTTTAATCTACCCTTATATATTTCTCTGTTTATCGGAATCGTAGGCTGTCAGGCTTGTAAACCTTTTGTAAATATCGGTCTCGTATAGGCTGACGGTCTGTACTGGGATGAAACTGACAATATCGTTCTTACGATAAGTCCTAAATACTGAAACTTAAAAGAAATTAAATCAGTCCTCACATTCCATCAACATGATATTTCTTTCTATGGGTATCCACGTTCAAGCAATAAGTCTATGAATTTTCAACCGTAGCCTAACAATGGCATAACCATAAAAATGACATTTATTTGGTCAGGAGCTGGACATTCATTTGGTCTATATTATAACATTTTTAGCAAGTTTGCTCTCTAGTCGTATCATAACTCCGAAATATTCTGTGATTTTCCTTTAGATTAAAAAGTGCCCTTGGGGGCAAAATCCCCGTACTGAAGTATACGGTAAGTAGACTGTGTCGCTATATGTACGCAAGATTGTCATTAGGATTTATCACGAATGAATAGAGTGCATGTATTTATCAAATTGAAAACTAAACTTTGTCTTCAGTTTCAGTTTTAATTTTTTTTCATTTCCAACAAAAGAGAAATATACAATTCACATACATCATTAAATCAACAAAGTAGGATACACGCAATACAACATATAAATATAACAGTATTGTAGATTAGATAAGATGTATCAAACTATTGCAGGATGAAAAATAATTTTATCAATGTTTGATTGGAAATGGAGAGGTCCACTGTGAAGCTAAGCTTGTAAATTGTGGACCCCTCAGGTGAAAGTATTCAATAATAGTAATTTACATAACAAAAAAAAAGAGAGAATAATGGTCAACAGAGAGGGGAAAGCATAAACATAATATCATACAAAATGTGTGAAAGTAACGAGGGAAAAGTAAAAGGAAAGACAGAAAGAGGAGAGAAATTGACTGCATGTGGGACTGAGGAATGACGAATGAAAGATGAATAGATGTAACTAATCAAAACAAAGGTAGCGCGCAACATCGATTCGTGTGAAAAGGGAAATAGTTATGAGGATGTTCCTGGTTGACGAGTGGTGACGAGTTCTTTGGATAATAATAATAATAAATAATAATGATCGTTTAATAATAATAATAATAATAATAATAATAATAATAATAATAATGATGATGCATATATACATAGACACACATACACATTTAAATGCTGCATATATAGAGGTAATCTAAATGCTACAAACAACTGACAAAGCGAGTTAGGTTTTGTAAGGAGCCAATAAAAATTTCTTTAGATTTCTCTTAAAGATTGTGAGTGAAGAGGATTTTTCCAATTCATGGTGCAAAGTATTCCAAAGGTTAGGACCTTCAAAAATAAATGTTTTTTGTGCAGAAAATGTTCTCAAAAATGGTAAATGAAATTCATCCGACTGTCTGGTGGGATATTTGTGAATTGTACGATTTTTTAGAAACATATCGTGAAACGCACATGGTAGAGTACCACAATTGTATTTATACATAAATTCACCAAGATGAAATAAGTACAGATCTTTAATTTTTAGGATGTTATGTTCAAGAAAAAGAGAATCCGTATGGGCATGTATAGGAGCATTACAAATTATACGAATGACTTTCTTTTGTAGTAGTAAAACTCTTTCCAGCAGTGTTTGATGACTGTTTCCCCAAACCAAAAGACCATAGTTTAAATATGGTAAAATAAGTGATGAGTAAAGCATAAGTAAAGATGCTTGAGGAAGGTGTGATTTAAGTCTGTTAATAATACCGATATTGCGAGAGATAATTTTACAAAAATTTTTGATGTGGATTTTCCAGGAAAATTTACTGTCGACTAAAACACCTAAAAATTTGGTTTGAGAGACTTGCTCAAGAGGGATATTGTCAAAAACTATTCATTACTCACTCCAAAAATCAATTTAATACCTTTGGAGGTAAAGTAGTAATTTGGCATTGAATGAAAGTATTACAAAAGCTCTCCAAACATTCATTAGCTCGACAGGTGAAAAAAGGAGTCATTTTGAAATGCCCCAAAAACATATTTCTAAGTCGAATTACGACTCACAAACTTGAGACATGATAGAATGATAATGAAACTACCCATTTCTATCAAAAACAGAAACTCGACTGATCCAAGCAAATTTACTATTTTGGGCTTTTGCTACGTTGTGGTCCGTGCGACTTATTGTAGGTTTTGAGGCGGCGGGTCACAAATGTTTTATACTCGTTGGGATTGTTCATGTAGCATCCTAGTATGTGGGTAACATTATAAAATGATAATGATTTTGATTGAATTTATTCTAGCTGTCATGTGGACTGGAGGCGTTGTCTTTGTTTGAGTGTTTGCTAGTGAGTCCTGAGGTTGTGGCTTCAAGTTTGGTGTTGAGCTTGGGTGAGCATTAATTAGTTGATTTAATGAAATGCTTTGTAGATTACTGAGTAATGAATTGCAGTAACTACATGTATTTGCTGTAAAACTCATAAAATTATTGACATTGTTGGATTTGTGTCTCAAGGTTAAGTGAGCATAGAACACTTGAGATAATGAATTATTGCATGCAATCACGGTCTTCAATAATTGTACTAAAGACAAGTGTTAGTATTTCTTTAGTAAAATTGTACTCTGAATGCAGTTATTTTAATGCCCTTGTGTATTTAAATACAGGGTTGGAAAAAAGTTTGGAATATTTTTTTGGCGATGAGTATGTCTGATTTTAAATGCTAGTTTCTACTATATTGTGATGAATAATTCATCCAAATCGGATTAACTGTGTTGAATGAAGTCTACTGTTCCATCTTGTACCAAAGATTACGTAATATTGTTAAACATGTTACAATGGCTGACCAATGAACCACATGTTGTCAGATTTGCTCTATTTGTGTTTGAACATCTTGTTATACATTTCTGTACTTCACGTGGAATTTTGAAAAAGCTACGTGCAGTTTGCAGTCATTTTGAGGACTTCGGTAAAGCAATTAAACTGTATCTGATTATTTAACTTTTTCGTTAGACATTTGCAAAAACAGCAAATATACGCTTCCGAATTCCAAGTGGACCTCTGCACTGTGTGATAAGCCTGATTTTTAATGTTGTGCTTTTAAAGTTAAAAAGGGACACATATCTTTTATTTGAACCTCAAAGAAGAACTTAAAATGACGAGGGATATGTTTAAAACAAGAAATAATTCTTGGAATAAAAATATTCCAAACTTTTTTCCAACCCTGTATTTGTATTTCTTAGTGTCATTTAGGTCCAGTTTTATTTTCTACAACTTATGAGTTGATGTACTTCAGCATACATAGAATGGGATATAATAATTTAGTATTGGTATTGAATTAAATTGTGCTCTTGTAGTTATGCAAGGCGAGGATCTGTTATCAGGGGATAACGAGAGAGTTAGCTGTGAGAAGCAAATAGAAGATTTGCCTGCCATTAGGAGTATTAGTGACGATGTTCTCGGGGTTGGCGGTTATTTCATTGTCTATGGTTGAGAATATGAGACGTGTTTAATAATGAATAACCTGTCATTTCAGCTGAAGATAATATTAACGTTTATGAACTGGGCATATTTTAGTTAAATCATCGAAATATTTTTGGATACTTTGTTTTATCAATTTTGATACATGATTCTAGTATTGTATTCACTGAAATTGCACAAGTGATTACAATGTACACTATACATGTATTTACTCATTGTATTTTTCCTGTCTTTACAGGGTTTTTTTTTTAATTTCTCCTGAAATAAATGAGCAACTACTACGGCATACCAATACTCCTGAGTGTTTTTCTTATGAGTCCTTACCCACGACACGTCTATTTTAATACATTTTATTTCGATGTTGTTCCGTAACTTGCTAATCTATAATTAATCGATGTCTTCTTTCACCATTAATTTGCGAATTCTGTACATTAGATAGGGATGCCTTAGATAGGGATGGGGCGCAAAAGATGAAAAGGGGGGAGAAAGGAAAGTGGATAATAATGTGAGATAAAAGGGTTTCCCGTCAATTTGAACACTTTTTTATTTCCTTTTGTCTTGCTAGTTCATAATATTGCACAATCATTTATAAGGCCTAGTCAATTTATATCGTTGGCCATTGGGAATTTATTTTTCATCTTGCTATCGATTTTGTCAAAGACTAAAAGAGTTCAAGAGTAATTCAAAATCGCCACCCGCTCGTTGTAAGGTCTTGTACATGTGACGAATTTGAATGTGAATTTATTGAAATCGACTTCACAAAGATGGATTTGATGATAAAATTTTGCAGTGGATTGCCAAGTCGGACGAGTTCGAATGAGTTCGAATGAACTCTGACAAAAATGAATGGAGATAATTATGTTGAAGTCGATTGAACATTAAACCTGTTAAATGATATTGACTAATGTAATATTCACTCTTGATTATACAGCGCGTAAAAAAAATGTTACATGTTTGAAAAAATCTGTCAGAATTTAATATCGAAATATTCCGTAGATTTTTACATGTAGATAAATGCCCAATAGTCTCATCTATCAAGTGCCACTAACAAAACAATTTTTCGTTCCGGCTTGGGCGAACACTGACTGTTTTGTCCAGAGTGTGAAAAATGGCTTGCGCCAAATTGAAAGAACAGGGAAGATTAAACCAGCAAACCGAATAAGTACTCCCATTCATACAAATTGCTCTTTGTCATAAATGTATGATTAGGTTATGATATAGTCTAGGAATTTTGTGTCACTTTTCTATCATTTTAATTATTTCATAGCTGTATGCATGAGTGAGAATTAATGATGTGCAATTACTTCAAAATCCTTTTGTCCAGAGTGTAAAAAATTGCTTGCGCCAAATTGAAAGAAGAGGGGAAAATGGACTGAGTTTTCTTCTTGACTGAATGACAGGCATGTGGATTTGGTGTTTCTGTACTGTGCTGAAAAGATCTTGCAGTAATTACATAGGCCCTATTATTAATTCTCAGCCATGCATAAAGCAATGACAGTGGCGTATCCAGGGGGGCGCAACAGGCGCGCCCCCCCCCCCATTGGCCGTCGTAAAAAAAAAAAATAGCCCCCCCCCAAAAAAAAAAAGCTGTGCGACCATGTTGTGACGGAATGGCAGTTCTTCCTTACCCCCACCCCAACCCCCCCCCCCCCCCTTAGGTAATGTGATTTGTTGGATGTCCACAGGCCAATCATCTTCAAAATAATAGTTTGGGTAACGTTGGCAGTATCAATGTGTCCGTAGGAACTGGTACTGCAGCAACAGGTAACATTGATTGCCTGGAACAGCTGATAGTAGACCAGCCAAGAAGATTTTTTTAACTTTGGACGGTATTTTGGGGTAATGCTCGGCGTTTATGCTTAAAGTCCTGACGAATAACGTACGGGCGGATGCCACGCGCATTTTTGCCTAAAAATGCCATTTTTGGCTCAAATTTTGAAAGAATGTCAAAAATCACGATTTTTTATTTTTTGACCTAATATGTAATACCTGATTAATACTTTTCAAGTGATATCAGATTTATTTTGAATTTCAAGTTATAAATCCTATTAATATACAATTGAAAGTTGGATATTACACACACATGTATGGCGTAATGAAACATAAAACTGTGATTTACTCAAAATAATAGGTTGTGAAAACTACCAATATTTCAAAGTTTTTTACCCAACGTAAATTTGTCATTTTAAACACTTTTTCTTGATTAAACATATCATGTATATTGTCATGTCACACACAGAAAAGAAATTATCCGATAAGGTGATAGATAACTCATTTTATGTTATCCCAAATGGAACGATGTGCTTTTACTGGATGCGCATTTTGACTGAAAAACACTATTTGAAGGCACATCTAGAGTGTATTATGTACATAAGGCAATTATCCCATGTTTATCAGTAAAGTCTATGGGCCATACCTATAACTATCAGAATATGCTTCTTTGCCCTAAAATAAGAGGTGGGCGTGGCCACAAGGGCTATTACTATGGCAACAGATCAAAAACAGTAGAATTTAAGAAAATGTCATGTATTTGTGATTAAGAAAGGACAAAAACACATTGTAACATTTTAAAATAATGTATCAAAAGTTTCTCACTTGATAAAAACTCAAATAAGAGTTACAAAAGGTGTCCATCATGTTTGAAAATGGCTGTTGCTATGGAAACAGTAAGGAAAAACCCCACATTTTGAGCAACAAAAAAAAAACCCCACGATGCTACCGAAAAAAGTAAATATTAATACATTTGTATTGTACATGATTATCTTCTCTTTTATAGGACACTCAAAACAAATTTTGTTTAAGTAAAGGGATGATGGAGGAGACCACTAAATGTGTAGGCCGTTACCATGGTAACAAATAAATTTATTGCATTTCTGATGAAATACAGAACTATATTTGTTTTCAACATGAAATACTGGTAAACATCTAATAATTGTTACCGCCTGTTTGATTATATTCAAAAGTTTAGTTTGGAATAGAGTTTGGAATTTGATTTATTAAAACAAATCTGTTGCCATGGAAACAGAATTAATGAAGATGACATCTTTCAACTAAAGAAGGAAATGTAACTAACCAATACAAAATATATAGCAATTAGATTAACAAACACCGTCAGCGATTAGAATCTGCTAGTTGGCTGTGAATGTGACCACTATCATAATAGCTGTTACCAAAATTTGGTAGCTGATACAAAAGTGGTGTTGTCTTTCTACCAAAATTTCTGTTTACTTGATTCCAATCTAGATCCAGAAGATTTGTGTCCTCTATTAAATGGGTGATACCAAAATTTTCACATTGAACATGATGACAAGACCTGCTACTTGATTCATTGAAAATTTGTTTTATATAAAGTGCGTATCAGAAAAAAAGTATACCCAACTTTAATAAGTAGCTTCTAATTAAAGGGGAATTAACCTCAAAATATAAATGTGCTCATATTCAAAGATGTAATCTATTCCTTCTTGTTGGCCTACGTAGTTTTGCATTAAAATATACGAGATGGGTATAAATCAGGATTTTCTCAGGAAGATTTTTCGTCTGCTAGCGATACCAGGTGGCTGCCATATCTTTATGTACACATGAAGAAAATGGCAGTGCCATTTTCTTGATGTGTACATAAAGATATATTTAATCCGAATGCAAAATTGTCTTTCTTCCTGATACAAAATTCCATCTGAGATTTAAAATATTTAACAGATATATACATATACTAGCAGAAGCAGCCCGTGGACATCCACGGGCGCTAGCTGTGTTTATGATTAACCACCGTACCGTATATTTGTTACAATAATCAAGTGAATAAATAAAAAAGTTGGGTAGAGTTATTTTTACCAAGAAGTATTTACAACATGTCCATTGGCGGACCCGGGGGGGGGGGGGGGGGGAGGTGCTTCTGGCCCGTGCCACCCCCTCCCCCCTTTCAAAGGCAGGAAAGTATGCATTTTGACCATAGACGATCCGCCCTTTTGTTGATCGTGCCCCCGCCCGTTTTAGAATGAAACCTTTTTTTGGCTTGTCAGAGAATTATGGAGGGACCCCGCATAACCACCCCCTCCTGAGCGAATTTTCTACGTCTGAGGTCCACCCTCCCCCCCCCCCCTCAGGTCTGCCTTTTCCAAAAGTTGACAAACCTGCACTTGTTTTCCCCGCCTTATGCTAAATTCTGGATCCGCCCCTGATCATGTGAATAATTATGTCTTATTTATCCAAAGCTTGCATGAGTTTTGAAGAAAATTCCTTTTAATCTTGATGAAAATTGATGATATGGATATAATAATGTTCGAGTAGAATATCCATGCATAGACCTAGAGGGAGCGATTTGATCTAATTGCCATGTTTCTGTGGTTTATTAATACTCAGAGTAACATCCATAATTAGCGGTACGTCCCCTGTAGAGGATGCAATAATGAGAAAAAATGAATTTGTCATTTTATTTTCAGGGGGATTATGGCCCCCGTATATGGGTCTTGGGAGGACCGACGGATTGACTCCCCCTACTACCCCCCCCCCCTCCAGTTCCCCCCATTCCATTGTCATCCCATCACCCTCAGGGCGAGGGATAAGGGATTAATATCATTATACGTATTCATAATCATTATGGAAATATTTTCGAAGGAATTTTCTTCTTATCAGATTTTCTGAGAAAGTGTCAAATTACCGGGAGCGAACGTCGTGAAACATACACACTAATTTGTGTGTGTGACCATGAAGCTTCAAATGATGTAACTCTGTACCTGTGATCTAACACGTGTGTATAATACTGTACTGTACACTGAAGCCATGCGGATATATGGCCATGTCGTTCTGCGGAATAGCTCCCCTTCACAGGGAAAGGTATATGGGTTGGCTGGGCATGAAGCTACAGACCCGCTTTATGGGTGGGCGGAATTATTAGGCCTACTCCCTGCGGAAATTCAATGTTTAAAAATGAATTTATGAAATATGGACGGGACGTCAGCCCTCAAGAAGTGCCTCCCACCACCCTAAGAACCCTTCCCCACCCGTGGGTACCAAAAGGCGGGGACCGAAAGGGCCAGGGGAGGAGCCTATTTGAACCAAAAAAACAGCCCGAAATCCTTAGTGTATTATATAATAAGATTCTAAAAACGAAAATGTGTTTTATATTTCTTTGAAAATTACGATTTTACTAAATATCAATCTATTTTCTTGATACTATGACGTACGTGACGGAGCGAATTAATTCAAATTCATGGATGATGACTTTCCCGAGCGTCAATAGTGACAAATGATGCATTCACCTGCTTTGAGATAATGGACTTCAAAAGTCAGAATGTTCTGCTCTGCCAGGCAAGACCAAGAAATTGATTTCTAATTAGCAAACCCGGAGAATTTAAAAAGAAATCTTTTCAAAATTTCAAATTTTAAAATAAATGTATACAACTGTTGTATATTTTCCATCATATATGGGGCTTTTTTATAATGAATAGAAGCAGTTAAACTCGTGGATTAAAAATATCTTCCTGACCGGAACGGTCTCCAATGGTTCATGTACAACTCCATGTTATCAAGAAAATGGCAGCCCCCATGAAGTGTTAGCAGATGATACCGTGTGCTAGAATGTCTTGATTTAAACCCTTTTCTGATATTTTATTTCTAAAGTGATACAGGTCAATGATTAAGAATATATTACACCTTTGAACATAAGTACATTTATATTCTAGTGTTAATTCTCCTTTAGAAAGTTATAACCTCTATGAGCTTGAAATTTATTTCATAGTAAAGAACAACTTATATTCTGGGCAATGATACCTTATTCATAACTTTATTGCCACGGATGACTGAGCAGCAGGCTTTTCAAACAGTATTGTCAAACTCCTCTTGTACCAAGTTTGGGCTGAAGTAGCGAGTGTGGGTCAAACCAACTATGTATTAGTTACTTCAGTTGGAAAACAATTGCTGAGTTATTTTCAATTGATTTTGTGCATTTGAATAGAAAAGGTGTTAAAGTCAACTCAAACTCAAGAAAGGGCTCATTACAAGCTAAATTTAAGATTTTTTTTTGCCATTTGATAACACAATGTTGGCTTCATCTGCATCCTTCTTTTAAGGAAAGCCTTTTTGCTGAGTCATTAAAAATGGACATTGTTTATTCTCAACGCGTATCCTTCCTTTTTTTCTTTTTAGTCTTTAGGTCAGTAAACCTTTCAGTCCATGTGTTATTCGCAAAAAACACCGTGTGCACCATATGCAGGTGGGATGGTGCTATTGACGAATGAGCATACATTTTTTAGTTATCATGGGACAAGAAGATATAAGGCTATTGAAATAAATTAAATATTGTCATGTGGATTGAAACAAGGTCATATGGAAGCTTAGATCACTTTAAATAATGAAGCATTGAAGCACAAAGGAGAATTTAACTTTTTAAAATTATTTTAGACTAAAGTAGCAACATTTGTTGCATCGGCGTCAGCCCACACTTGGAACAAGGAGATTTTGATTGTTTGACTCTTTTTAAAAACCCTGGTACTAAGTAATCCATGGCAGAAATGTCATGATTGAGGTACCACTAGATAGACAATAAGCTATTCTTCACCATGAAATAAATTTCAAAGTCACATCCATTTATTTATTTATTTGAACTTATTCATAGAGGATAAAAGCATGATAAGTATAAAACTGTTTTGCATCATGTTCCTGATGCAACAGGAATAAACAATAAGGTATAGCATAAATTGGTAACAATTTTATAAGAAAATAAAAAGTAATATAGTTACATAATAAAAATATAAGTAATAAAATAAGTAAAATCAACAAAAATAAACGGCTATGAATATTTCAAAACTAACCAATTGAGTATATTATGTAATGTTAAGCCTAATGTGGAATGTGGATAACATCCATGTACTAATGAGACTACAGGATTACAAAAAAAACATGACCCGTAACTTTGAGGACGCCATCTAAAATAAGAACCGTAAAAAGTCAGAGTACTTTTCGTTTTTGGCGGAGCTTTTTAAACTTATCCCTGATTGACATCTAGGACTTCGGCCCCCTATTTTGGCCTTTCATTTTTCTTTCGTTTTTGGCGTATCTCTCTTTTACATCGAGACTCCCCCCACTTCGAAAAAATCCTGGATCTGCCGGTGACATCAAATTCTTATGAAGAGGAAAAAAAGTCATTCTAGTGGCTCAAAGTACAATTATGTCATCATGAAAGACTGGATAGACCCGTGGGCGTCGCTAGGCCTTTCTGAGTTCGGGGGGGGGGGGGGGGGGGGGGGGGGGGGGGGGGGGGGGGAGATCACTAATTTACCGACGAACTGAGTCTGTGTGCCACCGATAACCGATAAACCTTTGTGAACGACAACATTATTAATTTTTTTTGGGGGGGGCATGTGCAGAAGCAAGTAATAGAATGATTTGTTCTCAACCTATATCAACCGTGAGTCTATTTTCATTTAATGATGAATAATAATACGTAACATATTGCGCTGAATATGTTTCTAAGCACCGAAGTAGTATTATCACCCTGGCTTTAGCCCAGGTGCCCTATAAGGCGCTGAAAGCAGTCAGGGAATAGATTCCTACCATGTACCCATTTACTACTCCTTGGTGGAGAGTGGCGAATGTAGATGAATGTCTTGCCAAGGACATTCGTGCCGTCGGGACTTAAACCGCGAACCATGAGATCCACCATGAGATCCACAGTCTGGGGGGGGGGGGGGGCACAATCGTATTTAAGGGAATGTTAATTTTGATAGTAAGGTGTAACCAATAAAGAGAACGGAATCGAAGTAAATCGGATAGGATTTATGTTGTGACCATTGAATGTTAATGTGTACAATCATACTGTATATATATATATATATATACATGTATATATATATATAACTTTTTTTTTTTTTTTTAATAAGCTGCTCAAAGATGAAGCACTTAGTTATATACTAACAATAGGTATAGGTGCACTTTTCTTGTAATTTCACTTAATTGAAAGGCCCTTTAATGTCAGTATATACTCTACTTAAAAACAAAAACAGAAAGAAAATCTGTGTACGTATTTATTTTGCTTTTATATATTCGGATTTTCTAATCAGGTTCTATGAGGAATCAGAAAGAGCGCCCCCTGCTCACGTTTGAGAGACATAGGGAATACTTGTATTCCTAGACGCCCTCGAAATTGTACCTCGAGCGGGCTTGTCAGGATAACGTTGTAAAATCAGGGCAGGAGTGGGCGGTCCTGCATGGGTATCCTGGAATCTGTACCTTTCTAACAAAAACTAAAGTTAGACCCACGGATCAACAAACAAAGTATAAGTGAAAAGAGCAATTTAGTAAGGCAACAATAGTCAAAATTGACTAGTTTGCCTATTTTAAAACAACAACAACAACAGATTAGGCGAGCGAGCGTAGCCACCGATCAAACTATGTTGACACTTGTCTTTTGATAATAATGTATAGCATAAACGGGATCCTCTTTCTACGAAGTGGGGGGGGGGGGGGGGGGGGGGGCGGGCACAATCGTATTTAAGGGAATGTTAGTTTTGATTAGGCGTTGTGGGCATTGTGGCGTTGGGCGTTGTGACGTGCGCCTGTAATCCAGCTACCAGTGGAAGTTATAAACTGATTCAGCGGACCCAGGTTCGAGACTGAGTCACGTCTTTCGGATGGTGACGTTAAATGTCGGTCCCAGACGTAAATAATCATATCTGATTGATACACGTCTGTAAAAACCCAATTACACACACACACACACACACACACCCACACGATTAGGTGAGCGAGCGTAGCGACCGCTCAAACTTTGTTGACACTTGTCTTTTGATAATAATGTACAGCATAAATGGGATCCTCTTTCTACGAAGTGGGGGGGCACAATCGTATTTAAGGGAATGTTAATTTTGATTAGGCGAGCGTAGCGACCGATCAAACTATGTTGACACTTGTCTTTTGATAATGATGTATAGCATAAATGGGATCGTATTCAGTAAGGGAAAGTTGATTTTATTTACAAGGGAATGTTTTTATTGTTTTTATGTTTTGTTTTTTTAACGGAAGTTTTAAGTTCTGACGACATAAAATGCCTTATGACCGATTCCAATACAACTACCCCCTGGAAAATTACCCCCGGATAACTAGTGCACTTATTAAAAGGATAAGATATTTTATAAAATAAATGATTCTTTTTAGGGTCAAAAGGGCACTTAATGGAAGGAAAACGCCACGTATCAGAATGAAGGGCCATCATATTGAGGATAAATATGGCAATCAACAGAGATGAAAAGGAGCACCTATTAGAAAGAAAGGATCACTTTATTGAAAAAAAAATGAATAGGGGTACTTGTCTCAGTAAAACAGGAAACTTTTAGAATTGATAGGCAATGACAGATGAAGGGGTACTTATCAGCTTATGAGAAAAAAAAAAAAAATGTTGTTGCAAAGGAAAAGAAGCACTTATCGAAGGAAAAGGGGCACGTATCAGAACTGAATAGGGTTTTTTTCAAAAAGGAACATATATTTACAAAAGGGACATTTTTAGGGGTGAAAATGGAACATTTATTAATAATTAGATAAATTTATATAGCTACTATATTAGTTATTCTGCTGTGCTGTGATGTAATGTCACATAACTCTCAACAATTCTACTGAATAAACACACATTATAAAGAAACTATTGGGGGGAGGGATACTTGCAAGAGTAAATGAAGCACCTGTTTGATTTTAATAGGGTAATAATCCCAGTTAAGTGTGCCTTTCATCATAGGTGGTAAGGGAGACTTTGATAATAATGTGGAACTGGCATCGGTTAGTATACAAATGATGCACAGGTTGGAGTGGGTCGGTAGGAATTGTGTACACAAGGTACCTCTGAATTGTCTGAATTGTTTCGGACAAAATTCAGAGGTACCGAGAGTACACAATCCTACCGACCCACGAAAATACCTGTGCATCATCTGTTTTATAGAATGGGTAAAAAAAAAGTGAAAATCAAACTTTTTCCCAATCATGCATCCAGTGAAAGTGAGCCATGCGTCCGGTAAAAAAATTTACCGGACGCATGGCTGAAATTTACCGGACGCATGGCTAAATTTACCGGACGCATGGCTCAAATTTACCGGACGCATGGCACTGGTAAATCATTTCCATGCATCATAAATAGATTTTAGAAATTTAATGACTTCCATAGAGAACTGAAATCTGGCTAATTAGGTTAAATTTCAGAATTTAATTTTATTTCAGTGTTAGAGTCTTGACCCTAAGCCTAGGCTAAGCTAACTACTGTCATGACTGTCAACTTTTTTATTTTAGAATCTGTCACTCATGTCAACAACAAGCCCAAGTTAGATATAATCTAGTCTATTTACATTAAAGCAAGTAATTTAAAGAATTAATGCAAAGAGAACTTCTAGTCTTGCATCAACAAATTTTAAGTCTGGTCAGCCCAGACCAGGCCAGTGTATGCTGCGCTGTAGACTGCATGTAGTGAATCACCGTACCGTAAGGTACCACGTACTGCAGTGCAGTGCAGCGTACGGTACTGAAGTTTCAGTTTCACACTGCACTTATTTTCATTTAATCGCCTTTTCAGTTTGCTTGTTTTTAAACAGGTAGACCTATAATCGGATTTGGCAATCCTAGGTTTTAGCGGTCTAAATTATTTTAGGTTGCTAACTAGGGTTAGGGTTAGGGTTAGGGTTAGGGCATAGACGAGCTGAACTTAGCAACCTAAAATAAGTTTAGACCGCTAAAACCCAGGATCGCCTCGGATTTTATTGGGCTTACCATCAGAATCCGAAGTCAACTAATTTTGTCTCAAATCTTGCAATTCTCCGTCATTAAAAAGTCGTATATCGCGGCTCTCAGCTCAGACTCTCGCACTCGCTAAAATAAATATCGATAGCATGTTTACAGTGGCTATCGTCAATGATCGTAATAATTATTGATATCGAACGTGCAGGCCAGTAAAATTCAAGGCACAGCTCTTGACCAATGAGATTGCAGGGATTCTGAAACCCATTCTATAAAAAGAAAAGGTGACACTTCTCAAAAGGGTTCATTTTTCCTAACTAAAAGGGGTACTTTGGGGATATTTTTAAGATGAGAAACTGTTCACGCCCAGAACGTACCACTTTTGCATGTCTCGACAGTCAGATGTACAACATTGGTTAGAACATGGAACAATTATCAGGGATTTTCATGTAAAGGGAAGAGATAGCTAAGTGGTATCGAGATTTCCAAACATGGGTGTCGATCCCGGGCGGGTGGGGGGGGGGGGGGGGGGGGGGGGGGGGGTTGGGCTTGGGGTTATATATTCCCCCTGAAATATGAGGTGGGGGGTGGCCTGTATAAACCCCCAATATATTTGGATGTGAGAATTACGATACATTAACTTAAAACTAATAATTATTCAAATTCATTATTTAACAACATTTAATCACACAGAAAACCATTTCGGGATGCTCTAAAATGCAAGTTTTATAGACAGATATTTGAAAAAGTCCCTGGTCATCCCCCAATCATGAACACAGATCCACACCCCTGTTCCCACGGAAATTCATAATAAAATGACCTTAAATTAAATTCCATGTATACAACTAAGAATTTATTTTGTAATATATACGATCCATTATAAGATAAAAATCATCCCTGTCATTCATTATGAAAATATAAAATCATATCCCATCAAAGATTAAAGTAGAACTTTAATGATTTTAAATATTGGCTTAATACTTATTATTGCATAGATGGCATAAATTAAACAAGGTTATCCAAATTCAACGCTTGGAAACATTTGAAGTAATGATTATTATCAATTATAAAACGGTAAAATACAGCCCCCGATATAGCAGCTGAAGAGCTCCTCGAACGCTGCTGAGATATGTGACGACACACCATGGACCAGTCCTGTCTAAGCAGACGATGTCCCATAACATCTCACACATTTTTCAGAGCCTATTTTGTCATCCCCTCTTCACTTATTTCTCTTCCTTCACTAGCGTCAGTCTTAATGTTAGTCTGTTGCCTCACTCTTAACTTCGTGTATGGTATTATTTTGATGAAAAATGCAGCGTGCGTTAAAAAAATAAAGGAATCGGTCACTTGTAAACAAAATAAGACGCCATTGTATTTTCAGCTGCTTGCACGGGGCATGTTCGGCGTTTCAAGAGGGAACGAATACCATCCTGCTATTATTCGGAGGGCTTTTCAATTTGAAATGGGGTTTATTTCATTGATCATTGACCCTTCTCCTGTGTATTTACAATCAAACGGTTTTAGCTATCAGAATCAGTTTCACTTTCCCTTTATAATGGTGTGAAATAAGGTCATGTTTAAATACACTAAACTCTTTATAATTTGATAAATAATTGCATTGCAATTACGTTCATTCATTATAGGACGTCGTCTGCTTAAGCAGGATCGATCCCGAGTGTGACGACATCAAAACATCGCTATATTTCTGGCGAATCCTCGGATATTCCAGATGCTGAAAAGAGCTTTTATTTGTGTTGTTTTTATAATCATCAGATACGCAGTTGACATAAAACTTATACGATTGCCATCTGTAAACTTCCCAGTTTCTAGTGATACATTAATTGCCATATTTGTGATTTTCTTTGAATAGCTACTTTAAATGTGCTGACTGTGTGGTCATTTTTATTTCCACAGATTTGCACATTCATTGACTTGCATATTAGAATAAATGTACATTACTCCACTAGAGTCCCGGTTGTTTTACTGTGTCTACATAATAAAATACACAATATCATACAGAGTATTGTCTTCCCATAACCCTCTTAATACTTAAATTTGCTCTTCCCAAGATATAATTCCATTATATCTGTATGAATACAGGACACATCATCACTGAATATTGTTGTTTAATTCTCTCACTTTCTGATATGATGTTCCACCTCCTGGAGATTAACCCATTGCATTCACATGACTTTATATTTTTTTAAATGGAAAATCCTATGTGGACCGCACATAGTGCAAATCGGTGAAGTTTGATCGGGCCTACTGTCAGAGACACAGAACTTATGGATGATAAAACCCCTCTCTTTTAACATGTTATGTATGCAGTTTGATGCTAATGTGAAGCTTATTATCAGAGCAACAAAATACCATCGAAGTACACTAATACATCAAGTTCAAAAAAATAAATAAATAAATAATAAATTAAAGTCTACAAATGAAATGATTATACGCATTAGGCGAAATTATTCAAGGATTAATCATCAGTTTTTAACATTATGACTTGTAATTATTTAAATAATGCTGAATCATATTTTACAATTTGCGATATTGCATACTAAATCAGTGGTTTTAATATATATTTTTGTATATCTCAAAATTAGCTTTACAGTTTTTAAAGTTTGTGAGCGAGCAAAAATTTTGACACTGTTTAGTCAAAACACTTCTTTCTGATATCTAGAAAGATTTGAACTGAAAGCTCAGAATATATATATTAAGAATGGTCATTTGCATGTTGTTCAATTAGGAATGTGTGATAATTTTCAAATTCCAATAGTTTCGTGATGTGTAACTCATTATTGACCATGACAACGTCCATGAGGAACACATCCGCAACCAACTTTAAAGGCCAAGTTCACCCCCCAAAATAGAGTTTAATCATTAAAATAAAATTCAACAAAAAAGGTTAAAATATTAATGTTAATGTTTTGCATTGTTTCATGAAACAATAATATGCATAACATGGGCTGCATTCAAATTGAGCCGATAATGTCATAAGCTCACTTTTCCTTTTGTATTTTATTATATGAAATTTCAAATATTTAAGTTTTCTTCTCCAAGAATGTAAAACAAAGTTTGACTCCTCGTAGAATGTGTACGATCATCATTATTATAACTTATTGTGATACAATGAAGAGAATCTTTATAGACATCTATGAAATAAATGAAATATTTGAAATTTCATATAATAAAATACACAAGGAAAAGTGAGCTCATGACATCATCGGATCACTGTTTTACGAAACAATGCAAAACTTCAAAATGCCGTCAATTTCTCATTTTTATCCGATTTTGATATTTTTTTACTGGATCGTTTATTTAATTTAACTATACTGATTCCACTCAACTCATTATTTGGGTGGACTTGGTCTTTCAGACAAATAAGCTGATTCTGATAGCTACGGTGAAAATAATATAAGATTCATTTGATATTGTTCAAATTCAGTTTATTTTGTATTGGTAGGTCACATTTCTTTCTTTGAAAGATTTCATCTTCATTAACATTCTGCTTCCATGGCAACAGTTTTTATAAATCAAATTTAGCTCTACTCCAATTAACTAAAATTTTTAATATAATCAAACAGATGGCAAAAGTTATTAGATGTTTACCATTATTTCATATTGAAAACAACCATAGTATTTTGTTAGAAATACAACACAATAATATATTTGTTACCATGGTAACGTCCTACACATGTAGTAGTCACATCTATCACCCATTTACTAAAATAAGTTATAAGTGAGTGTCCTGTAAAAGAGAAAGAATAATGGTCAATATCAATACTTACCTCTTTTTAAGGTAGCTTCAAGGGATTTTGCTCAAATATCAGTTTGTTCTTACTGTTTCCATGGAAACAGCCATTTTCAAACATGATGGACACCTTTTGTAACTCTTATTTGAGTTTTTATCAAGTGAGAAACTTTTGATACTTTATTTTAAAATGTTACAATGTGTTTTTGTCCTTTCTTAATCACGAATACGTGACATTTTCTTAAATTCTACTGTTTTTGATCCGTTGCCATGGTAATAGCCCTTGTGGCCACGCCCACCTCTTATTTTAGGGTAAAGAAGCATATTCTGATAGTTAATGGTCCCATCTAACAGCAAAAGAAATCATTTAAGATTATTTGTAAGGGGGTGGAGACATTTCAGTTTTTCGCCCATAGACTATACTGATAAACATGGATAATTGCCTTATGTATATTATACACTCTAGATGTACCTTCAAATAGTGTTTTTCAGTCAAAATGCGCATCCAGTAAAAACACATCGTTCCATTTGGGATAACATAAAATGAGTTATCTATCACCTTATCGGATAATTTCTTTTCTGTGTGTGACATGACAATATACATGATATGTTTAATCAAGAAAAAGTGTTTAAAATGACAAATTTACGTTAGGTAAAAAACTTTGAAATATTGGTAGTTTTCACAACCTTTTATTTTGAGTAAATCATAGTTTTATGTTTCATTACGCCATACATGTGTGTGTAATATCCAGCTTTCAATTGTATAATAATAAGATTTATAACTTGAAACTCAAAATAAATCTGATATCACTTGAAAAGTCTTAATCAGGTATTACATATTAGGTCAAAAAATTTAAAATTGTGATTTTTGACATTCTTTCAATTTTGAGCCAAAAATGACAGTTTTAGGCAAAAATGCGCGTGGCATCCGCCCG
Source organism: Heliocidaris erythrogramma (assembly GCA_025617745.1). Lineage (NCBI taxonomy): Eukaryota > Metazoa > Echinodermata > Echinoidea > Camarodonta > Echinometridae > Heliocidaris > Heliocidaris erythrogramma. The sequence continues at coordinate 33,364,322 of CM046858.1, read as the reverse complement.
TACGTTATTCGTCAGTATTTTTGCAACACTGTAAGCATGGATGCCGAGCATTACCCCAAAATGCCGTCGAATCTTTTTCTAGACCCTTTTTGGATGTTTGGCTGGCCTACTATGATGTGTGTAGGGCAAGCGTTACTCTGACCAAATTGTTATCAGTACAGTATACAGCACTGCATGCATGGTTTGTGACAAAATACCTTGATTGATCTATGGTTCTATTCACACGATTATTCAACTCCAAGTTCATCAAATATTATCATGAAAATTTGAAAAATGAGCAAGCAGAAGTCCCTGATCACAGACGCAAACGACGAAAGGTACGTAAGAGTAGCTCTGTATTTTTCCACAACGGCTCTTTGCTCTGCTGCATTGCAGTTCGCACAGTTCCACACGACATATCAACGTTAGGCTACACATTGCACAGCATACTCCAAAGGCGCTCAAGTTAGGCCTGAGCAGTAGATCGTCACGGATTAACGTTAGGCCTACGTTAGGCTAGGCCTAATGGACGTAGTGAACTGTAGTGCGTTAGCCTAGGCAGCCTAGGCTAGTGATATCATCAGGCTACTTATAAACTTAGGCTAGGTAATGTGTTGTAGGCCTAGTACTACATGTACTAGCCTAGCCTACAGGTTGTAGTACTGGTCCGGCTGGGCTAGTCATCGATCATTCCGTTGTGCTACAGTAAGTTCCACAAACTTCCTGGTATCCACACTAACGTCATAATGTTTTCGTTTCACAGGAAGAAGCGAAAGCGAGATGACTCTGACAATGCGGCACCACAGCATCATGGGGCAGGAGGTGACATGGATGCAACCGCTGCCACCACTTGTACTGCTGGAACAAGCACCCAAGAGGAGCCTCAACAAGGTAATTTGTCACACCTAAACTATAGGGCTGGTCACACAGACACTGATGCAGTGGTCTCAGTCACTCTGGACAGGAGCAGGCACCCTGCGGCCTAAATTTGGCGCACCTGACCAGCCAATTTGCTGTCCTGCGGAGTGCTCGATAATCCCAGGCATACAATTTTATCAATAGTCAATCTACTTCATGTTTGCCCACGGGAAGGCTGTGAAGTGCTTATGGCCTACTAGTTTAACCAGAATGTTAAAAATGAGCGTGTGTAAATAATAATCTGCATAGGAATGGAAATTTTGGGTCCAAGCTTGTGATTTCATCCCATATTCAATCAACAAAACACTGTCACCCAATGGGATAATTGGCATATATTTTGATGTATTTCAGAAGTTTTTGGTAAAAACAATGGCACATATTATTGAAAGACAAGTGGTAACTTCATGTTTTTTTCTTCTATTCTTATTATTTTCAGCTCCAACTTCGGCTGATTCGCCATCTGCGCCAGACATTGCTGACTTCTTAAATCGTAAGGTCAGTGACGAAGAGAGATTCCACCTAATGGAGAACAGAAGTCTTAGGAACAGTCTTAGGAATGTTCCCGCAGATGGCAGCAGGAAGATCTACTGGAAGAGGGCTGTTTTCATTCCGTATTTGGACGGTCTGATTTCCGAGCTGTCAAACCGTTTCACCAGCCTGTCCCACCAAGCCGTTCGGGCACTCTGTCTCCTGCCAGCCAACCTTGACCTCTGTTCTGATGATAAATCGATGCCATCCTGAAGTACGATGGCCCGGACATGCCATCTCCCACTTCTGCCTTCCAGGAAGTTCGGCTCTGGAAACGGTTCTGGAAGGACAACGCCGAGACACCAAAGTCGGTCAGCGAGACGCTGAAACAGATGAACAGTAAGCAGTTCCCAAATGTCTGTGCGGTTCTGCAGGTGTTACTACTGCTACCAGTCACAAGTGCTGAAGTTGAGCGAGTTCACTCTGCCTTCAAGATCATCAAATCAAAACTTTGCAGTACTATGTTAGAGGACCGCCTCACTTGAATGTAAAAGTTTGGGGTTCCAGTCACGTGGCCGGCGTCCACTAGGGTCGTAGACAGGGGAGACAAATGTCCCGGGGCCCGAGACAATTTTGGGGACCCGGAGCAGCTGCCCCACACTGTAGTGGAGCCCGGGTCGGCTCTCGGCGTCCCTCGTTGCGTCCATCCAGTGGCAATATTGATGAAAAAAAATCTTCATACCAACTGAAAATATTGTTCATTAAATAGGCTTTAAAATTGGTCACATATAGCACTATTTTGCATCTCAGCCTTTCTTCAGAAGCAAAAATTTTCCAAAGACCCTTTCCCCATGACGGCGATCAATAATTCCTGGCTCCGCCCTATTGGGAAATCCTGGATACGCCCCTGAATGAAATCATTAAAATGATAGAAGAGTGACACAAAATTCCTAGACTATTACTATAACATAATCATAAATTTATGGCAAAGAGCAATTTGTAAGAATGGGGAGTACTTATTCGGACTGCTTGTTTAAAGTAGATATTCAAAGAAAATCACAAATATGGCAATTAATGTATCACTAGAAACTGGGAAGCTTACAGATGGCAATCGTATAAGTTTTATGTCAACTGCGTATCTGGTGATTATAAAAACAACACAAATAAAAGCTCTTCTCAGCATCTGGAATATCCGAGGATTCGCCAGAAATATAGCGATGTTTTGATGTCGTCACACACGGGATCGATCCTGCTTAAGCAGACGACGTCCTATAATGAATGAACGTAATTGCAATGCAATTATTTATGAAATTATAAAGAGTTTGGTGTATTTAAACATGACCTTATTTCACACCATTATAAAGGGAAAGTGAAACTGATTCTGATAGCTAAAACCGTTTGATTGTAAATACACAGGAGAAGGGTCAATGATCAATGAAATAAACCCCACTTTCAAATTGAAAAGCCCTCCGAATAATAGCAGGATGGTATTCGTTCCCTCTTGAAACGCCGAACATGGCCGGTGCAAGCAGCTGAAAATACAATGGCGTCTTATTTTGTTTACAAGTGACTGATTCCTTTATTTTTTTAACGCTGCATTTTTCATCAAAATAATACCATACACGAAGTTAAGAGTGAGGCAACAGACTAACATTAAGACTGACGCTAGTGAAGGAAGAGAAATAAGTGAAGAGGAGATGACAAAATAGGCTCTGAAAAAATGTGTAAGATGTTATGGGACATCGTCTGCTTAGACAGGACTGGTCCAGGGTGTGTCGTCACATATCTCAGCAGCGTTCGAGGAGCTCTTCAGCTGCTATATCGGGGGCTGTATTTTACCGTTTTATAATTGATAATAATAATTACTTCAAATGTTTCCAAGCGTTGAATTTGGATAACCTTGTTTTAATTTATGCCATCTATGCAATAATAAGTATTAAGCCAATATTTAAAATCATTAACGTTCTACTTTAATCTTCCCCGCTTCTTTCAATTTGGCGCAGGCCATTTTCCACACTCTGAACAAAAAGAGTAAGTGTTCGCCCAAGTGTGAACAAAGATTCGTGTTTTGAAGTGGCGCTTAATAGATGAGACTATTGGGCATCTTTCGACGTGAAAAAATCTTCTAGATATTTTGAAATTAAATTTTGACAGATTTTTCAAAAGTGTAACTTTTTTATACGCACTGTATTTAAATTATTGATTATGATATCTGTATTCGATATTTGAACCTATGCATACTTTAAACTGCAAAGTTTATGGCATAATTCTGCAGTATTATGAATTAAATTCAAATTGGTTCAATTCATTCAATTCTATACTATAGTCTTAACGGTCCTGTACTGCATGCACCAGGCACGGATCCAGGGGGTCCCCCGGCCAAAAAAAAAGAAAGAAGAAGAAGAAGAGAAGAAGAAGAGAAGAAAATTTGAAAAAGGGAAGAAAGAGGCCGGGGCCGAAAGGGCCTCGCCTCCCCCCGCGCCCAAAAGAGTGAAGGGGGGGGGGGGGGGGGAGAAAAAAGAAGGCAAAAAAGTGGAAGGAGTCCGGGGCGAAAGGGTGTAGGTTGTGTTGTTCTCCCCCCCCCCCCCCCCCCCCCCCCCATAAAAAGAGAGAGAGAGAGCAGGAAGGAAAGTAGAAAGAAGAAAAAGAGGGAAAGAGAGAAGGAAAAAAAGAGAAAGGGAGGGAGGACAGAAAAGTGAAAAAGGAAAAAAAAAAATAAGAGAGGAAGAAGCACGGAGGCCGGGGGACTGAAAGGACCTTGCCTCTCCGTTCTCCCTCCCCCTCCCCCTCCCCGGCCAAAATCTGACATAATCCAGAACCAGAAGATCGGTAGACATTTTACAAGTACTGCATGATCCATGCGCTGCATGCTACATCTAACATCTAACATATAACATACTAATGTTATCTCGTGGGAACGAGACGTTATCTCGAGAGCACGAGATGTTATGTTATCTCGTGTGAAAGAGATGTTATCTCGTAGGAACGAGATAATATCTCCAACAACAACAAAAAAAGATTTTTCCCATGTCACTTTCCGGGCCCAGTAATTTTAGTACTTCTCCGAGGAAAAAAAAAATGCGCATTGAAGAAAAACCGCACATTAATGATGTTCTAGTGTACGGCATGCGGGAATTTATTGCAATCAAATTTCTGATTTAAGACTCCCATAGATTAAGTGACGTAATATTTCAAACATTCATAACGTCTTATTCCTTGTCCGATTTGTTTCAAACCATCCTGATTTTTGTTCTGCTTTCACACAAATTTTCTTATTTACAAGATTCGCGGTAGCGGAGCGACCATGCGAGAAAAATTCCCATCTAAACGAATCCATTTGCGATAGACCTGTTTACTAAGTTATTCAAATTTTATGCATACTTTTGAAACAAAGGTTGTTCTTGACAACCTGAAAGCTTGCCAGAGGATTGTCAGACATAGCAACAAGTAATGTATGTAAACTGAATTCCAAGTATTGTAGTTCATGCATTAAGTAACAAGTTAATGGATACCTCGTTACTAGGTCCCCAGGAAAGAAACATCCATAAATTTCAATCACTTTGTAAACAGGTCTATTAATGTCCTAGTAATAAACGAACAAGACAAAAGACTTCATGCATGGCTGATTGTCAACAAAATGGAGTTGTAAGTACAAAATGCTGATTGATAGTGAGGTACGTTTTCATTGAACCTACTCGAACATGCAGTAAACAACAGAGCAACTAGTATTTTCTGGTCACAGAAAGGGGACGATCTGGGAGCTTTTAATAAATCATAGAAATGCACGCACCACTTTACACCAACAGGGATTTGTCATTCCCGGCTCATGTTTCCCTATTGAGGTGTCATATAAAAGGGCAGAAAATGAACTTTTTAGAAATGTGAATATATACAAAATGCTAGTGTGAACAGAACATTCGTATACATCATGTACATGCATGAACCCTAGGCCTTTTATAAGGATGAACTGAATTGTTTTTGAAAAGCAGCCCTGTTTTATGTATAAAACAAACAATACTCTAACAATATTCTAATAAAGCTTATTGTAAGACAGCATTAAAACTTAATGAAAATATTTAAATATGACACACACAGACACACACAATGACCTATATTGCTTATATTCTACTTAATCAGGTGAAAGCTAATGAGAGGGCTATTACAATGGTCATGTTAAACAAAGGGAACACTTAATTCGATCAAACTTCCTTTGTTTAATTCAACTTTCAAACGAGCTATAAGCCTGAAACCACAGCGTCGGCTTCAAATCTTAGGGTGAGTAGGGATGAATAATAGTTATAAATTGAATTTCCCTGACAAGACAACAAGACTGGCCCAAATAATTTAATTGACGGAGGGGAGAAAAACAAGAAACTACAAAATGTAATGTAAGAGAAGCCAAAAGCTGCACTGTATTTCTATTGCTCTTTCTGTATGCAAAAAGACATACAACTATCACATAGTTAGAATGTGCATATGGGTTGAATTGTGTATTTCACCAGAAATACACTATAATTTTCTCTGACCAAGTAGGCCTATGGATCATAGAAGACCCCCACCCCCTCCCCCCCCCCCCCCCCCCATTGGCAGCCACAGTAACATAAAAGATAGAAAGAAATAGATCAGAGAAAAGGGAAGGGAAAGGATGAGGAAGAGTATGAGAGGAAGTAGGACTGTAAAGAAGGGGAGGGGAGGGCTATAAGCAGGAAAACAAAGAAGATAAAGAATAATGAAAAAATAGGTTGAAGAGAGGGCTTGAAGCAGGCGTTATACCTGAGAATCATCAACAAAATATTTTTTTCAGTTTTTATGTATGTAGATTAGTTTTAAAAATACACACACAAACACACACACAATTGGGGGTGTGTTTTTTTAAATGGGTATAATTTGTAGCAATATGGGAATAGGAACAATTATTTGTCTCACACAAATTACACTTTCTGAGGAAACTCAAGGAGTTCCGTGTTGACAATAAGATCTAGTTCTGTTCTACCAATCTCTTATACAGAGTATCTTGACATTCAACCTTTTGTGTAATCTCTCAAAACAAAATCAGAAAAAATTGGAAAGGCCCAGGAAAATTGCAAAACGGTTGACTCAGTCAGATCTTCCCCCCCCCCCCCCCACCCCCCCCCCCCCCCCCCCCCCCCCCCATCAGTACTCTGTATGAGAAACGTACGTTACTCAAAATACATACAATAATGAATGACTTATCACATCCATTATATCATCTTTTTTAATTTAACCGCTCAGGCATTCGCCTTCGCGTACCTAAGTGTAACCGCTGTCGCTTCAGACAATCCTTTGTACCGAATGCAATTCACATGAATAATGTTCAAGTTAGACGCTGACACATTTGCCCTGTCTCTCAGTGATTTAACCCTTATTGGTAATAGTGACAATGATGATGATGATGATGATTAGTTGATAGCTGTGATAATGATATAATTAACATAATAACACCAAAAAAAATAATAATAATAATTATAACATTGTTGATAAAAACTCATAAATGTGTCTTGTCACTGTATGAGTTCAACTCATACTTCAAATTTCATATTTTATAATCCGTCCTCGTGCTCCGGCCATTCTTGACTCTTGCCTCTTCCCTTTCCCGTATGCCACGCACAACAAAGCCGGTCTATTTTAGATGTATTCATCATTATTATATATTGTTTTTAATGCATGTATTGCTTTGTATATGTCATAAGTGTGCATTTATTACATTGTAACTCTTTGTAATACTTTGTTCATGTACTGCCAGTGGAGGGCATATTTCTATGTTTTTTTAAATATGGATCAATAAAAAGAATCTGAATCTGAATCTGAAATTCAAACACGGTTTTTCTGCAATCTGAAAGCAAGGGCTTTAAAATGGCATTAAAGTAGCAAAACTTGAACAGCGCCACCTTACAGTAAGTGCTAAATTGAGATTATAATTTGAAAATTAATTGCATTTTATTTTGAATTTTGACAATCAGCTGTTGGGAATATAGGCACGTTTTATATTTTAAACTATTATTTTTGACATTGCACATGTGGAAAATTGCTACAGATACATTCTAAGCTTCGATTTACAAAGTAAAATTGGGCATGATTGGAAAATTAGAGGCACAGACACTTTTCAAATCCTGTTGAAAGATGGCGCTATTAGGAGCTTCAATTTACTGTCATATTCAAATATCAAGCCCTAAATATTTTATTTTATTTTATTTTATGTTTTACTTTTTTATTTTTTTCATATTTTAATTTTTTGGTTATTTTTTATTCATTTATTTTTATTTACTTATTTTTTAAATTTTTGTTTGATTTTTTTTTTATTTATTTATTTATTCATTTCATTGATTTATTATTTTTTTCTATTATTATTTTTTTACATTTTTTATTTAATTTTTTTCTTGGGAGGGGGGGGGGGGGGGTATTCAATGTATCATTCTCTATTTCTCCCCGGGTAATGGACTGGATATTATAAGGTTGTATGATCCATTTGTAAAAAGGAACTTTATGTTTTGAATTGACCTTCGGTGATTTATCAGCAAGGCTAGGTCTCTTTTACCGTTTATGTCTACTCTTGAGAACTATTTGTTCCAAACTGACATCATCGCAAAAATTATAAACACAGTCAGGTATAATAATGGAATGGTAACTGTTCTTGATTGGAACCCGACGTTGAATTTGTGAGATACATTTAAGATCAAGCGTCATGAGCCCCCGGCAAAGGCGGAAAGCTGATCATCATCATCATCGTCATCATCGTCAACACCATCACCATCATCGTCATCATTATCGTCATTTTATGTATTTTACTATTTTTTCCAAAGGGCACATCAATAAGTCATTAATAACAAGATCATTATTTTGACACAAATTACACCTAAAGAAAATTACATTAATCAGAACTGAATTATGTAAATCTGAAGTGAATAAGATATTTTGTTTTGAGTTATTGAACGTAGAAGTTTTTTTCTTAATTTGTTTAAATTCAGACTGTTGGGGGGGGGGGGCAAAGCTTTGACGAAGGGCACTTTCATGTTCTTCTTCCAGGTGGTCTGCACCCCTTCCCGATGGGAAATTTTGTCAGTCTTTATCATTGTTCTGCACGGCCATACCTTCCTTCAGACAAAATTTGTCCCGTGGGCTCTAACAATAGGCATATCACTGTGCATGCTTCATACGCCTGCCGCACAGTGCAGCACACGCAACGTAAACACTGATTTTGACACTTGGTTGAGCTGCATCACTTTGAAAAAAACCCTTGTAGAAAATGGAATAGCCTCAAGTGTTTCATTCATCACAATAGACTGATATTACTAAGGTAGCTAAAATGACCCCTGACCTGTTGGCAGTTCAGAAATTTCAATAGCTTCTTCAGAAGAAGAGTTACGATAGCTAGAATGGATTTCAAGAAACTGTGCTTGGCTCCGCTTTTAATTTTGAACATAATGCTCTTGTAGCTGAAAGTCTGTAGTTTCTTGTTATCTAATTCATTTTTTATACAATGAGTGAAACACTTGATGAAATTCGCTCAACCATTTGAACAGCAACACAGACTTGACTGAATTTGTGTCCCTTCAATGAGAAGATGGCTCACCACACGTCAAGACTACACGATCTGTGTGGATGGACGGCACAAGAAATCGACCTCCTTATCACAAACGGAGAATGTCCCGGTAAGTTTGATGAACTTTTGCTAATCTGTACTCTTGTATGAACAAAATTATGTATAAATGTTTGCAGTATAACACGAAAATTGCTTTAAATTTGCGGATAAAGTTAGAGTTTCAAAATTTGGGGAGTAAGAGCTGTGATAATCACATTAAAAGTAAATATTTGGATACAACTTGGGAGACTTAATGACCATACCAAATTTCAGCCATGTGCTACTTTCAGAAGTGGAGATATTCATTTTATGCATATTTAATTAGCTGACTTTTTTTAGCTGTCATTTTTTGCCAATTTACTAAGTTGCTGGTGTAAATTTTGAACAAAACAGCATTTTCATGGATCTATTGTACAAATCTGAGATTAGTGACATACTGTTATAAAAATTTGATGAACCAATGAGAGGTGTCTTGATTCTGTAATTTGCAGTTGTTTTAAGTGATTAATTTGGATTTTGTGGGTGTGCAAAATTTTGAAAAAAAACACATTTTTGGCCCAAAATAGCAATTTGTGGCAGGTTTTCGGGATTATTTCCGAAACTTTCCAGAATCATATCTCGAGAACCGTTCATCCAATCTTGATGATATTTTTGCCAAATTTCATATTTTGTCGCGCTCTTTGAAATGATCATGGGAAATCAAAGAAATTGATGTTGGCATTTGCACAAAACCCTGACCGAGCAGCCATTTTGTATTTTGAAAATGGCCGCCATGAATACATAATTTGCCTTATCTCGGTTTCGTTTAAAGGTATAAACGTAGTGAAATGTGCCAATCTTACTATTTCTGGGTGCAAAATGACATATGTGTAATAATTATACTGTTTATGTTGCCTTAACTATGCTTCTGGTCTATCTAGTAACTTAGCAATGATATGCTAATCCTCCGTTTTCTTGGTCGATAAAGCCATTGGTGACATAATTAGACTTCTAATCTTAATGCGCCATCGCACACGGCGGCCATTTTGTATTTTAAAAATGGCCTAGCAACTTAACAGAATATGCTAGTACTTTGTTTCCTGGGTCATGAAAACCATTCGTGACATAATGAAAACTTTCAATCTCAAAGCTTCATTGGACAGGGTGGCCATTTTTAATTTTCAAAGTGGCCGCCACAAATATGTTTTTTCCCCTACGTCGCACAGTGGGCCAGGGCTAAACCAAAGTGCGCCAAAAGTCATTTTGGACATTTTTTTTTAAAGTATTTTTTTTGTCATGCCCTGTTGAAAGACAATACTTTGAAGAATTAAGGGTGTATATTTCCTACGTCAAGCCGCAAAATGCAACATATTGCGAGTTTCAGTGCAAATTGTGACCAATTTGATAAATAACTTATTTCAACATGTAGTTTTTAAGTTATCGATCTATAATTGCTCCCACATATTCCTGATAGTTCTTTTTCACTGTATGAATGGGATAAAAATCAATGATATCCACAACTCATCTAATATCCTCTCTTTTATCTTATTTGCAGATGACTCGAATGTGCCCCTCTCACATCCAAATCCTGATATTTTGATTAATACCCTAAATATTGAATTATACAAATTGTTACAATGGATATAAGAGCCAATAAGTTGTCAGTAAATTTACAAAAAACAAAATGTATGCTCTTTAGCAATTCTATAGACAACTTACCACATGATATTAAACTAGATAGTACTGATATTGAAGTCGTCTCTTCAATGAAAATTTTAGGTTTGATAAAGTACACATTGATACAATATGTCGAACAATTTCCCGTAATATAGGAACTATAAATAAGGTTAATTTTTTTTCTGCCAACTTCTTCCCTGCTAATGCTGGACTCGACATTAATTGTACCCTATCTAAATTATGGCATTATTGTTTGGGGAAATACACACAATTCTTATCTTCATAGAATATTTTCTTCTACAAAAGAAAGCCATGCGACTGATGTCTTGTTTATAGAAAACAAAATCTTGAAGATAACTGATTTATATCGCTATAACCTCGATAAGTTTATGTACCAGTAGTATAATAATGCTCTACCCTCAATCTTCAATATAATATTAAATAAAACAAACTATAAATCAATACCCCACACGACAATCTGACGAATTTCATCTGCCATTAACTAGAACTATACTCTCTAAATCCATATTTACTTTCACAGGCCCGAAGCTCTGGACCATTCTTGATAATAGCATCAAGAATGCCCCTAGTTTAAACTGTTTTAAATTTAAATTGAAAAAAATTATTCTGAGTAATTGTTCTCAAACGTCGGCTCTTTAAAACTCATCACCCCTCAACCTTCTTCTATTTATTTCATTCAACATTGTACACGATTACGTTCCTATTCATTTTATGCTACCACCCGTATTCTGGTCGGTCTGTGTTTTGTTGTGTGTGTCTATAGGCAATAGTCCTACCCTCTCTCGTTCCTTGTCTTCCTTCCTTTTCTGTCCCTTTCACTCCTCTTATGTTTTGTTTATCCGGTTTATGTACAAATACGTTCCCTTTTCAACGATACACTATTTTTGCAATTATAAGTTATAGGGGGCTGCAATCTACAAGCCCAGCTTTTTAGCAGTCCCCTCCGCGACCAACCTAGTTTGTTTTTTCTATGTCTATTGTACACTGTAACCAATAATTGTAAGTTTCATTGATTTGCTATGTACGATGTAAACCTATGCATTTTATTTTGTTGGAAGTGAAAATAAATGAAATCAAATGAAAAATGGAAAGAATTAAACGCAATCTTCGTGAGTATAATAGGGTAATTATCCTGCTAGAAAATAGGCTGATCGTGTTTTTTATAAATCCATATGAAACGTTTAGATTTCCACGGATTATGAATTCAATTTTATTTCCGCCATTTTTCCTGATGTCTCAGCTTTAAGCTGATACCAGATTTGGCTGCCACCTTCTGCCCATTTTTATGTTGATTATGATTTTCCTTGACACATTACCCGGAAAATATGTTTATTTTGGACCGCGCAGCAGCTGAAGGATTCTCTGTCATCATACGCCGCCGCATGGGGGTGCGCATGACTTTTTTTTTACATGGCAAGGTCCCATAATAAATTATAGGGCTTTGAAAGCATAATTTGTATCATAATTTGTCCAACACCAAACCCTAGCTCTCAAAATGGGGGCGCGCATGACTGTTTTTTACACGGCAAGGTCCCATTTTTTTTTATTAACACTGATAGGAAGTAAACAAGATAATTATTATAGGGCTTTGGAGAAAGCATAATTTGTATCATAATTTGTCCAACACCATAACCTAGCTCTCAAAATGTTCTCTATCTTTTTTCTACAGACTCAACATTCTGAGTAATTCGCAATGGCTTCAGTGAATATTTCAAGGCGAAGGCTTTTCGAAATAATTCACTCTTCTGACAGTATAGACAATAATATTAGGGCAAAAGTACTTAATATATATATGGACTTTATCAGTCAGTATTATGACTTTGAAAACTCGATTCTTCATAGGGTTGTGTATTATGTGCGACCCTCTCTGAGTTCGCTCGTCGTGTTATGACGTCATAGAATCACTCCGTATAGTGGTCATTGAAGAGCGAGCTTTGCTCAAGCAGATAATGATATCGATGTAATCCTAAAGAAAAACGACAGCGTTAATGTACGAATTAAAAGATCATTCAACATCCCCCAAATTGATTTGCTGTTGTCATTTTCAATATATAGCTGTAAATAATGCACAAACCAGGGACATCAGCGTTAGAAAAAAGTCTGAAATTTTTTTGCACGCTCGCTTCGCAGCTTGCACATGGATCATTTAGACCATCACACACAACTGCTAATTATAGGGAAGCTGAAACAATGTCCAGAATCACAATAAAAGAAGAAGAAGATGATATTTGATAATGTATTAATCATGTTAATTAGACTGCCGGGTAATACCAATATCATAAAATTCTCCCTTGTATAACCAATGGAGAAGCTGGTAATTGAGAGGCGTTTAAAAATCATGAAGGGTACTATATACCTTCATTGCCGCCCCCCCCCCCATCCGACGCCCTTGCCCACGAGTGAAGCAAAAATCCATCCCAAATGAGCTTGGACGTCGGCTCTCCATGCCCCCTCCTTCAGCCTCTCCCTCCCCCTCCCCAATTCGATCATGCTATTATTGACTGCTCTAACAAGCCGCCAGACACTCCTCTGGCCTACCTCTGACCTATTAGTGTTCCAAATTGAACCAAGACTACGTACATTGCCTTAGCAAGCTTAAACATATTCATATTCATTTCTATGGCGTCAAATTGAAAGGTAACTGGTGAGTTGTAGGAACTTTCCTCTGCCGAGAAATTCGTCCCCTCACGAACAATCATTTTGATTTCACACTTGAAATAAAAATTATTTTATTTATAAATATTTTTTATGATTGTATTAGCATCATTATTCTGTATTTATTTATTCATTTGTTGTTTTTATTCAATTTTTTTTTTTGGGGGGGGGGGGGGAGGGTGGTTGATATATGAACGTCCAACTACTCTACACACTTTTTAATTTACTTTCGGCAAACGGCTGAAAGCTTGCCTTGAAGACAGGATATAGGCATACGATTAAGTTATTTTTTACAAATTTCCCCTCTTTTTGTCACATAACATGGATTACCACACTCTATTCATATGCTGATTACCGTGGATGGGGGAAAAGTACCCTAAACCGATGGGACTGTGAGACCGAGGGCATTAAACAAAGTGTTAGGTCTGAAAGGATAAAATATTTTCAAATAAAAGAAATGTATTTTGAATGAAATTGTATTGTTATGTTATTCACGGTGTTAAGTTTTACACCAAAAAAATATTATTTTGATGAATGATTGATACCTTTGGAGCCTGAGTGAAAAAAACGTGTTTGTAGAATAGATTCTAAAGAGTAAAATATCAATGGAAACTCATTGCGAAACTTGAAAGTCATGCTTATCTTAATAAAGCAGTGCCTCGTTATGTGTCATCATAAATATCGTTGTCTAAAAACGTATACACAGCAGGATTCGACATATCTTACAGAAGTGATAAATGAATCCAATATACCCTGGCTTCTGTTGAATAAAAGATATTAAATTCAAAATACACTGCCAGAACATGTAGAAAATAAGACAAGTTTGTGTATTTGTAAGGGGCGTCGGAAGGTTTCCTGCTTTTTTTTTGGAGGGGGGGGGGGCACCTCAACAAATTACTACGAAATATAGCTCTACTCCCCTCCCCCACCCCGCCCACTTATATAGGAAAGCCCGTGCACGACGCATCTGGGATCTTAATTGTTTCGTCTCTTGCAAGCAAAAAAAAAGTTAAAGGTCAGTCCATCCTTGGAAATAAGACGATTTTTGTGAAAACAAAAAAAGAAAGGATTGTGAAAGTTTGAAAGAAATCGGACAAGGAATTAAAAAAGTTATGGATGCTTGAAAAATGAGATCAATAAAATCTATGAGAATCCCAAATTGTCATTATGATTAGTCGATTGTGACATATTGACGGTTAACTCTCCAGTTTGTCGTACACTAAACTATCATTAAATTGCGGTTTTCTCCTAAGCGCCTTTTTCCCTTGGAGAAATATATTGTAGATAACATATTGTTATAGGTCCTCATAACAGAAAGAGATCCTACTGAGTAAGTGCTTTTGAACAAATGACATTTTTGTCATTTTGTGTGTCAGAGCAAATGGGGGGGGGGGGGGGGGGGGGGGGTTGTCCGCGACTTCATCACATGAACACAGTGACATTACCGATTCGGCCAATTAGAAATTCCCATATGTATAGTGATCACAACTTTCCCAAATCATAACTTTCTTATTCTTTTTCCAATTTCGTTCAATCTTTCAGCAATCTGCTTCTGAATTTTACCTCTTTCTTTCAGAAAAAAGTTGTCATTCAGGTAGGATTTCCATTTAAGGTTGGATTTCCCTTTAAATTACTGCATGTTGAAACTATGTATTTCTCAGTACGATAAAGGTATTCGTTATACTGCATTATGGTTTTATGAGGGGGTACACCGCCACCCCCCTTGATGAAGGAAAATTTGCCCCCTCGATTTAGTGCCACTGGTATGAAGAATTTCTACATCTGCTTATGTCTGCACGTAGACGGAGCAGAGCAACCGTGTAAGAATTTAAGTATTGGAATGGTGAAACCTCGTCATTTAGAGCACTAGAAAGCTGGTCGCAATAAAACTAAAAACATTTGTTTGGTTCTGCTTTGCTGCTAGTGCACCATCACGGATTTACACGAAGAAAAGAAATCTAGAATCTACGTGTTATCAAATGGGACCAAGCACATTTACAAAGGCAATAAGGAATATGCAATAACTCGAAAAATACTTAGGCCGCGGTAAGATGTATGTAATTCTTTCTAATTTGAAAACTCCGCCATCCTTGATGGATCTGATAGATGACGCACCATCACTGACTCCAGGCATGAAAAAAGGCCATACAATTATGTTCACTCGCTTTACTCGCTTGCTCATAGGTAGTCATATTTTAGTTATCAACTACGATTACAAGGCATTATCAAAAAATTCATGAAGATAGCAACAATTGTAATTTAATATCGATAGGCCAATTATGGTGCCAACTCGACCCATCTGGGTCTAATATTATACAGAGTGGGCAAGGTTCGGGCACAAGATAGGCTGTGTGGGTTTCTCATCCAAGAAATGTTGATAAAATGTGGGTTCAGGCATATGGATCCTACCATGGGGTTAACTTGAAGGTGGAATACATAACTACCATCCAGACATATCACTAAACAGTTACCCAGTATTGTACCAGAGCATGCATGATCTCATATCTTCAGATTTTAAGAACTGAATAATAATGAATATGTAATCAGTTAATTTATTTTCTTAATTAGTAAATTACGCCATGGCTAGAAAAGTGAAGTACGTCCCATATGCAAATTCCATTAACATGAATGTGGTCTTCATGTAGTTTCTTTTTTCAAGCGCAATTTCAATATCCTATTGTTGATTGCTTTGTCTGTAATTATATAGAAATCATGATCGGATCATGTAATATGTCACTGTAGTTTTCGAATTGGACAAGGAGACAGTAATAAATTACATAATGTAGATTTCTTGAAAGCCTTTGCAATCGTGTTTTATATAATGTAGGACCATTTTGCCAAGTCTTGTGACAAATGACTTGGCAACAGTTGATTCTATTGTGACCAAACTTGCGTTAGAGAGGCACTTGGGGACCTTCATGTTATGGTGCTGTCGAGGATCACATGTTACGTTCATAGGTCATTTGAGGTCATATATAATTTTTAGGTTAAATATAAGTTTTTACCAACAAGACTCTCTTATAACTAGTAACTTTGCATACATTGTTCCAAGTGCGACAAAACAAACTTGGGTCAGTGATGCTCTTTGGCGCCATTCATGTAATTTGGTCACAGGTAGTCTCCAATTTGTTCCTAATGACAAACTGACTAACTTTCATTTTTTCAAAATGTTTTACTCAGTAACATCTTTTTTCGGTTTGGAGGACCTATTACAATATCTACAACAATAAGATTACTAAAAACGAAAAGCGATACAATAATTTAAACATTACTTATGCTAATCAGATATTTGTCTCCTTATCACTGGAGAAAGTTGGAATTATCAAAATAGAACAAAAAGTCAAGGGGATAGTAATGATGCAGATGAAAATTATACGTCTTTTTTCCAAACCCCTTTTTTAATTTACAGAATGCTAAAAAAATCGAGATGATCATGGTTGTATATAAATTAGGCAACGAAAAGGAAGGCTCAAGTCAGGAACAGTGATCCAACTTTGTGCTATTAACAACTAGTGATAGCATTAACATTTCAAAAAATAAAAAGTTCAATATTTTTACTTGATGTCTTACAGACTAGTAAACTGTTTGTATTCATCTTTTTAAACATTTCACAAAAGCGGTTAGCACTGCCTGTATTCAATTGGGATCCAGCTGTGATGTTCAAATGTCATGAAATACGATATAAAGAAAGTACAGGTGTCGTATTCGAGTGGTTTAATCACTTGACTGTGAATGTAAAGGTCGTGGGTTCGAACCCCGACACGGCACTTATTCCCTTGAGCAAGGCATTTTATCTACATTGCTCCTCTCCACCGAGGTACTTGGTAGGATGCGAACGTCTTTGTGGTTGGGTTGGATGTGCGCGAGGGGTGGAGAATGTGTACTGCAATGTGCAGGATCGCAATTGGATCCAGTGACCGGGCTAATAATGCTGTAAACGCTTTGGTCGGTTACACTGTAACTGGTAAGGCGCTTTATAAGAAACAGCTATTATTATTAAGAAACAAAAAGCTAAATTTGAAACTATTGAAATTATACTGTGAATGATTTTGCGATCGAAATATAGGTTACACAGATGGCAAGTATTATTTAATGGTTTATGTGCCGATTGTTAAACATGAGAAAAATAGACTATACTTTGCCCTTAAACACATTAAAAACACTATAAGACATAATTATGCATTGTATATGGATATGTCTTGGAACAAACCGTTTAAACGTTACAACGTTGATCAATAATATGTCGCAAAAAGTTAGCAGATTCTTGTATAAGAACGTCTTCTTGAGTGGCATTATATAACTATATGAATCCAAACTTTTATGTTTTCAAGATAATAAAAAAAAACTGTTCTCTTCTTACTCTGAACTTCTCACATTCGTCCCCTACTGTCGACATAATATACCTTCCTCACAAAAATGTATATTCTCATGGTATTTTGTAAGGGCGATAATCTACCTTTTTCGGTCGGTAGGTTATCATGGTTATGTGAGCTTATGCAAAGTTTCCAGATTGTTTTTTTTTTCTTCTCATGTTTCTATCGGATAGAATTCTGAGACATTTTCCGTATTTGGTGGAAATTTTGAATAATCGGTATGTTCGCAATTTGTTACGTTCTCCATCGCTTTTATCGTGGAAAAGGTCGAGTTTTATTTGGTTATTAAATATACACACGAAAAAAACTCCTAGTTAAAAATTATCCGTGTAAATCATTTTCCGTGTATTATATAAGATTTATAAGGCGCCGAATCCACTTGATGATCAAATGCTCAAGGCGCAACTTGTGCAAAAGATGAAATACATCACAAATAAGCAAAAGTGCAATAGGAGAGGTACTGACATAAAAGGTAATGGTAATCAATTATTATAGGCCAAATTAAACAGATACATTTAAAGATTATTTTTGAACATTTCAACAGAATTGCGATTTCTAATCCCTTGAGGGAGAGGATTCCATATATTGACGGCCCAGCATGAGCGAAGGTTCGCTCCCACACTTTGTATTAAGCCTATGAATAACAAGTAAGTCAGAGTTTTGAGAACGTACCTCAGTCTACAGGGAATGTAATGCTTGATCAAACCAATGTTGTACTGCGAGCAGAGCCATGTATACAGTGGAATAATAACAAAAGAATCTTGAAAACAATACGTTCTTCTGCAGGCAACCAATGAGGTGATTTGAGAACTGGGGAGCGTTTCATCAAATGTTTTGTCAGTGATTTTTACCGACAAATTGGCTCTCAGCCAATCAGATGCAAGGATTTCAGTAGCTTATAACAGTTGTCGGTAAAAATCACTGACAAAACACTTGATGAAACGCTCCCCAGGTGTAATATGACTTAGTTCACCAGGTAATAAGTTCACCAGGTAATAAGATTAGGTCAACCCGAAACTCTGGTAAAGTTTTAACACCTTTTACAAGGAGTTTTTTTCAGTGTATCTTGTAGTTTACCCTCACAGTGGGAGACGAATCGTTTGCGTAGATGTCTACAGTATCTTGTTTATGTTTGTCATCCAGGAATTATGTTTGATTCCATACTAAAGGCGTTTGTTTTCGTTATAATTATGACATCATGCAATACAGATCTTGATCAATATTACGCATTCTTATGCAGCACTTAAGATTGTTAATTAATGCATTAACGATTGGATGACGCTCGAACTATTTTGGTAATTTGATATGGCACAGAAAATCCAAATTACTTTTTCAAATATATATATATATATATATACATATACAACCCCGGAAAAAAATTAGACCAGCTCCTTTTAAAGGCTTATGTGGTAAGTGTTTGCTACATCAGTAATTGAAATTTTAAACTGATTTCTACTAGCTAAGTCATAATGATTGGTTATTGGATGACTAATCCCTAAAACAATTACCCTCTACAATAACTAACCCCTCGGACAATTACCCCCAGGTAATTACACCCTCGGTCAATTCCCCCCCCCCCCCTACAAGAATTATCCCCAAAGGAAAATTAAATTAGGCATAAAGGCATCCACCCCAAAAATGGATGGATACTTCAGACTAACTAAAATTTTGAAAATATTCTAGAGGATAATTGTCCTGGGGATATTTTCCAGGGGTAGGAAGGTTTAAAAAAATATGTTTTGACAGTAATGGTCTCTGGGATAATCATCTAGGGGGATGCCAGATTGTCTTGTTAAGCTATGTGCACTTTTCTAGATGCAGTTTGTTCAATTCTTGATGGAAAATTGCTTCATGAACATTTGAAGATAGCAACAATGCATTGTTGTCCATAAGGGGTTGCGGTTTTTTTTTCTATCCACAGCAGCTCATTTATGTCGCTAGAATCTATTATTTTATGATAACTTCAATTTTCTATTGTCTTCCATTTTGTATGTCACTCCAAATGTTCTCAGTAGAATCATGAGCAGGCCATAGTGCTCAAACCAGGACAAAATTAATAATACTTGCAATTCTCAGACATTTATTGTCTATTATGTGGCCGAAAACCCTTTCTCATTGGAATATTGGGGGGGGGGGTCATTTCTGTGGAAATTTGTCCGGGGCAGTTTATCCTTGCCGTAGTCTTCCAAGGGGTTATTGTGCTGGGTATCAATTGTCACAAAGCTAACTGTAATGGGGAGTAGTAGTCTATTAATAATGAATTAGCTGTTAGTAATCATTTTCCTAGTCCCATCGACAATGGATTTAACACTATCTGTATGCCGGGAAATGCAGCTGATCTAATATTTTTTTCCAGGGCAGTATATATATATATATATATATATATATATATATATATATATATGCTAATATCAGTATGCAAATGTTATTTTGTTATTAAATGGAATATAAAAACTCACAATGGCATGTGTGTATATTGCACTATATGCTATATCTTTGTATTATTATCTTCAGAACCTGAAGAAGGCCGTGAAGGCCGAAAGCTTGATACAATAAAGTTGAAGTTCAGCTACGTCCTTTTCTCATCAATCCTCACACTATATACATTTCATGATTGAATTTGCTCAATATGTCATCGAAAGAGAGTTTAATGAATAATAAGCCAGAATTCTTTTAAACGGCTGAAAATGTGAACTGAATTCTATTCAAAGATAAAGTTGAGTTCTGTCATGAGACTGCATTGTGAAAGAAACTGTCTCAAAGCAATTGGGAAAGGTTGATTATATAACACATAAGAATTGTTGTATGCTGTAAAGTTTTGGAATCACCAAATTATAAAAAAATGACTCAATCCTGCTGATAGTCAAATGCACTGCACACAGACATGTGTATATGGGACTACACACGTTCAGCCCGAATATTCAGCTGATATTTTGAATGTGAGAGCATTTGAGGAGCAATTCTTTTCAGGGGACATATCTACTAAGATAATCTTCCAAACTAACATAAAAAGAATGAGAAAGCTCACAAATTATTTGTTACCTTTCCAAGAACTCATTTTCCCTTTAAAGGAGAATTAACATTAGGATATAAATGTGCTCATATTCAAAGATGTAATCTATTCCTTCTTGTTACCCTACGTAGTTTTGCATTAACATATACGAGATGGGTATAAATCAGGATTTTCTCAGCAAGATTTATCGTCTGCTAGCGATACCAGGGGGCTGCCATTTTCTTGATGTGTACATAAAAAACATTTTTAATCCGAATGCAAAATTGTCTTTCTTCCAATATTCCATCTGAGATTTAAAATATTTAACAGATATAGACATATATTCTAGAAACGAAAAAGTGTTTTATATTTCTTTGAAAATTACGATTTTACTAAATATCAATCTATTTTCTTGATACTATGACGTACTTGACGGAGCGAATTAATTCAAATTTATGGATGATGACTTTCCCGAGCGTCAATAGTGACAAACTATGTATTCACCTGCTTTGAGAAAATGTACTTCAAACGACAGAATGCGCGTTGCATAAATTATGTTCTGCTCTGCCAGGCAAGACCAAGAAATCGATTTCTAGTTAGCAAAACCGGAGAATTTAAAAAGAATCTATAAATTTCAAATTTTAAAATAAATGTATACACCTGTTATGTATTTTCCATCATATATGGGCTTTTTTATAATAATGAATAGAAGCAATTTAGCTCGTGGATTAAAAATATCTTCCTGACCGGAACGGTCTCCAATGGTTCATGTACACCTCCATGTCATCAAGAAAATGGCAACTCCCATGAAGTGTAAGCAGATGATACCGTGTGCTAGAATGTCTTGATTTAAACCCTTTTCTGATATTTTATATCTAAAGTGATACAGGTCAATGATTAAGAATATATTACACCTTTGAACACAAGTACATTCATATTCTAATGTTCATTCTCCTTTAAGTTGTATAGGGCAAGTCCAAGCTATAATTATGGTCCTATACGTTTACCGTCCACTTCTAAGAATTTCGAATATCTGATGATTATGATTATATAATAATATGCAGGCCCTATACTAGAGCTTGGGTCAGACCAACTTTCAATTTACATAATACCTCTGATGTCAATTTATGTTCATAACCGTTTGGTAATGAATAGAACGCCAAATGACAAAAATAACAAACCGGGGGAACTTTATTGAATATTGTCAGTTAGTACTCTAAAATCATTTACATGGATGTAACTATGATTTTTATTGTGATTAAAAAAGTACCCTGCAAGGCTAGAAAAAAAAAGAATCAGCTAATATATAATTCTAATCCTTGCAATCTTCTTATGCTAAGAGAATGATCTTACGTATAGCAATTCAGAATGAATATATATATTAGATATACTCACTGTTGGCTTCCAAAAACAAACGGTGAAATGCGGTCACGAGTCCTTCCTCTTAGCAGCAATGTTTTCTAAAAGTAGCCCAGCCAAAAAAGCTTTTGCATATGTACTGTACAAACAAATGAAATTAACAGCTAACAAGTGAACTGAAATGTCTGCTCTTAAACATGTTATAAAGAAACAAAATGGTGTCCAAATGTGTCTCTCTCGCACGAGCAATAAGGAAATTGAATTGTATTGAATCCAGTTACAGCAGCATGCAGAAACATGCAGTGTATCAAAAATTAATTCCCTGGAAATTGAATCGTAATTCAGATGCCATCAGCATAAATAGGTTCGTTTTCATATTCAGATTCTCTTTCAATATATCGAGCGAGAACTGTAATGAATTAACAACGATAGAATCCACAGGCAGATCATGATAGGGGTGCTTGAATCCTCTTTTCAAATAACGGTGTGTAGAATGCGCGCGTATGCAGGTGCAAGTGGAGCTTGCGTTGTAACCAAAAACGAAACCATCATCATGAGGGACTTTGCAGATTCATGTATGTAGCCATTCAACCAGACAAAACAGTACATATCTCTTGCTTGGTGAGTCGGTGAATTATTAGTTGTGATGCAAATCAGATCATGGGCCTGCATGAGCCCATTTAGAAGAGTATTGAGGAAATAAGTGAGGGGCGGGCGTAGGGGGGGGGGGGGGGGGAGAAGTATTACTGTCCTATTGTAGGTTTATGTCGGCTTATTAGTAAATGTCTTAATTAAACCAAAAGAACATGATAATTTATTTCCGCAAATTAGAGGGAAAACCCGAAATATCCCCCTTTCGTCTAATTTGTGGTCAATGTTTCAAACACCCCTTTCAAATGTTCAAGAAAACACAATGATAGTGTCAGCAATGAGTTGTTTTGTTGTATTCCAGCTTGTCCCCGTCAATTGCCATTTGAATTTAACGACACGTAGAGGATTGCATCAGGTGTTCATAGTGGAGTAGGCCTTATCATTACTAATTTTAGAAGACATGATTTGAATCTTTTTTTTTTTTTTTTTTTTTAGAAAGACCAGCTAATCTTTTGGGAATTTAATCAATTATCAGCATTTTGGTTATTTTACTTTACTTCTTCTTTTTCACCGATAACCTCATTCTGTGTTCCATATCAAACCACTTTCGTTTATATTTCTTTGTTCAGTTGAGAACAATTTCTTTCCAAGAAAATAAAGATTCTTTTTCCCCCCTTTTTTCAGATTTGTTTGTTTGTTGTTTGTTGTTTGTTGTTGTTGTTTTGTTTTGCTTTGTTTTTGTTTTTTTTTTTGGGGGGGGGGGGGGGGTGATGTTCGTTGTTGTTTTTTATCCTGTAGAAACATCCAAGAAATTCAGGCATTCTATTACCACCATCACAAACTTTACCATAGTCTTCTACTTTCCAAAAATGCCTCATACACACATTCCCAAAGCATTCGTGTTGCATAAACATACTTCTTTGCAAGATATCAGCTATCGTCCATCATTTGTTTCTTTCTCATTTCGCCTTCCTTTCTTTAGTGCCGTACTCAAATTGTACAAGTATACTTACTGGTATCTAACTGAGGAGACGTAAAGCCTTGTTTTGCAAAGAGGACAAAGGCCCTATATGATGCCAGAACATATACACTATCTTATTAACTTTTCAAATGTTCATCATTTGCTCAAAGTACATTTCATTCTGGAGATCACAACTATTTGTTGTATACAGTACGCACAATCCCAGAACTAATAAATTGAATAAAAATCGGATCCTAATTAAGAGAATACTTCAAGACACTAAGGGGCAGAAGGCAAAGGTAATTCTTTACAGTTTATGTTTTATTATTGATCATTTTTATTTTTCTACATTGATATAGTTGTATAATAAAATGCAGAATAGATAGTTGGATAAAATATATTTTAAAAAAAATTTAAATCTATGAAACATATCTAGATGTTTGAATAACAGAATATTAGTTGTATGCATCCCTGTACATCAACAGCAATAAACTAGCATTTGGGATGCCTCTGGGTTGCAGGGGCTTAAAGCTAAGGATGGGTACTGTTCATACGATTGCATTATGAAGGAAGCTGGCCAAGAAGTAGCGACACGTTGCAACAACGTATCGCTACTAAGGCAGGAAAATTTGCATAATTCGCATTTTTAAATTATATGGGGATGTTATCACGGCTCATTTCGATAGTTTCTTTGTAAAAAAAGTTATTGAAATAAGAATACGTGTTTACATTTGATAATTCAGTCGGGATTATATCATTTTAAGGGAAAGTGCTAGTTTTACTAACAGTTACTAACAGTTACACTGATTTGTTATAGGAATAGATAGTAGACTATACACTGCAACTTAAAAGTTGAATAAGTAATCCTAAATGTGAGACTGTAGAAGCCCCCGGGCGTGGCCTGATAGATTTCACCGAGGTCCCCTCATGGCGTGTATTGTACTGTCTGTGTTCTATGTGCGTGAAATATGAAATAACGGCAACTTTAATGGTCTGCCGCCAAGCTGTGAAGAGGCGAGAATGGTGATCGATTGTCATCGACGTTGCACCCATTAGGGTGCAGTTATGAACCCAGAGGGTGCAAAAATGCACCCTATATTGGGGTGCAATTTTGAACCCCATACCGGGGTGCAATTTTGAACCCCTTGGGGTGCTGCTATTGTACCAACCCCTAGGGGTTCAAATTTGAACCCCTATTTCTTAGTGTGCACTCTAAAAAGTGAAGTGCTGAAAAACGATTGCTAATTGGAAGTTTGCACGAGATATGCTATTTCTAACACCTCACGTGCCATTTGCGTCTGGGAGATGATAAGGTGCAGACAATTGAGTGCTAAAAGTAAGTGCTGAATGTTACGACGCTCGTTTTACACATCAAGTGCTTTTAACAGACTATAGAAGGGTGAGTTTTCAGCACTACAGGTGTGATTTTGTGCATACTGTTTTTGTATGTTCTTTAGCACTATATTGGGTTCACAAGTGTTAGCACTAGTAGTGCCGTTTTGGGGGCTCTAAAATGGGTTATTTCATGCACTAGAAGTGTGGTTTTTGCGAGCTGCATGCGTATAATAGCACCAGAAGTGTAAAATGGTTTACACTTAAAGTGTTTAAAGTAGCACTTGGACTGGTGTTGAATTATAGCACTTGTACAAGTGCTACTTTAGCACAATTTGTGCAGTCCCTATGCGTGCCCTTACAGGTGCTGCCTCCAAATCTTGAGGTGCTAAAAATAGCACTTGATTTTTTAGAGTGTAGAGTATTAAAGAATCATGACACAATACTGTAATACAAGTATATTAACGTGTTGTATACACAAGTATGATAACAATTATCTTAACATAATTAATGTGGAATGGCCAGATAACTTTGCAGGAAAAGTACAAATATGGCATTCACAGCCAACCAGCTATCAAAGAACCAATGCATGATGATTGTAAGGTAAGACTATAACAAAAATGGACCTGTGCATAATTCGTAGATATCACAAGAAGACTTATTATAGTAAAGGAGATCGAATTGGCAACACTGATCCAAGTCAATTAAAATCAGATAATGATGCAAAAATACAGGGTACCCAAACCTTTATATTCTTTTACACGGCTTACAATCGTATTTGTTACTCTAAACACACTTGAAATATTAATAAAGGAATACTGGTATGAAAACTAATATCATAGATGCCCATGTCAGCAGCTTTGTCCTCCCATAGCTTCTCTTTGTTCTGCGAGTCTTTATAATCTTTCATTCTCTTTGAGTAGATGGAGGGATTGTCTTTTAGCCAGTCAATGACCTCTTCTTTTTGCGCCTCTGTCAGTGTTGCATAGTAGTAGGGTTTGTTCTTACGCTTTTTGCGGGCTGCTGCTGGCACTGATGTGATGTCTGGGAGATCATCCCCTGCAGGGTGAGGTTGTGGATGCTCTGGCTCTGGAACCAGCATGGCTTCATCTTCTGCCGGCGGTGGTGTTGGAGACCTCGGCCTTTCAGCCACCTGGCCCCTGCCTGTCCCTCTCTGGCTCTTCTTTGCTGCACCTCTACCTCTCTTGGGTCCAATCTTTGTGTGTTTTAGTAGTTTTTCAGGTTCAGAATACTTCTTCTTCGTTTGGAAACAATGCAATGAGTGGTACTTAAGTCGCAGTGCTATTTATAGAGATGGAGACAGAGCGTAGGTATCGTAGGAGAGCGTGAGAGAGCGTGAGAGAGCGTGAGAGAGCGAGAGAGAGGGTGAGGAAGCTGCCAAGCGTAGCACAGCTAACAAAGCGTGTCAATCCTTGATCAAAGCGTCTCAATTCGTGGGAAAGCGTGAGAGTCCTTTATGAAAGCGTAACAAAGCGTAACAAAGCGTGTCGGATCTTGATGAAAGCGTCTGACCTCGTGTCAGATCTTCATGCCAGATCGTAGCAATTCTTGAGACATCTAACAAAGCGCGTCAAGTGGTGACAGATCGTGAAGACTGGGGTCCGCGCTTTGAACCAAGCTCTGTTAAGCTTTCCTACGCTTTGAGTCAAGCTTTGTTACGCTTTGTTAAGCTTTGATACGCCTTTGGCGCTTTAATCAATTCGTGACAGAGCGCCCAAAATTTTTAAACAGTTTAAAAGATTTTGGCGCTCTTGCAGAATATCCCGCTTTGCTTCAAGCTTTCCCACGATCTATTACGACCCTGACGCTTTAATCAAGCTTTGTTACACTTTGGTGCCGCTTTGCACGCCGCTTTAAGGCGCCATCAAGGCGCCGTTGGTGTGAACTAGGTTTTAACAGTGCAAGGCTGCAAACACTCGTGTCACTTCGTAAAAAATAATATGCGTAATCTGGTATGCACCGTATGCGCTGTTGTATTCACGAATTGACACGATTGTTCGTGCCATGTGCTACGCATGAATTCGCTTTTCATGTTTTTTCACGAAGACAGTGACACATTGGATGCGTGCGTGTACCGTGCCCGCTATTTATTCGTACGTGCGCTTCATTCACCAGCACGTAAAAAAAAATGCGCGAGCGTTCGTGTCACTTTGTGAAGTAAATGGTTGGCCTTTTTGAGGTTCGTGTCACTTTGATCATACTGTTTTGGCAGAATAAATCAAAATTGATACTTGAAACTTCGTTATGTAATAAATGATGGATAATACATCCTAAAAATGAAAACGAAAATGAAAATTGATGTTTACGCTAATTTTGCCGTTCTTGCCACTTCGTGAAATGATCGACGATTTGTTATAGAGAACTAACAGTGGAGTAACGAGAATATCATTGCCATGGAACCGATTATTACCATTACAAAACGTGCAGGACCAATGAAGTACACATTTATGAATAAATTTGTCTTCGAGTTGTCCAATTAAAATGGTTTTGAAACGATTTGGACCCGTCGATAGTATTTTTAAATGAATTAGTCATTCTTTTGATATGTGATGAACAGATTATGATATTTCAAAGGATAAAACAGCAATATTTCTTTCATAAGGGAACAATAGCTTCTTCAACATTGATTATACACATGCATGTTTATGTCAAAACCTTCGAATGTATATGTGAATGCACCCTGTCAATTTAAAAAAAAAGTTTATCTATGTTCTTTTAAGTAGATCAAAATAACAAGGCAAGATTTCTAAAGGAACATGAAATCATCTGTTCACGCGTGCAAAGGTTTATCTGATCCAATGGGTAGTTGTTAAGGGTGAATCGTCAACATATTTTCTAATTGGTGGAAAGAGATATGAAAAGAGAAGGGATGAAGAAAACAAAAGAGAGATGGGAGGATGAGGAGACAGAGGGAAAGAGCGACAGAAAGAAAGGGAATGAGATAGGTAGTGGAAGAACAAAAGGCCGAGTAGGGGAGAAAAAAAGGGAGAGTGAGAGGGGTATTACAAATTAACAGCATACAACAACATGCATTGTAGCAGCAGTGTAGATATAAGCAAGCTGCAGAGGCTAAAGAAGAAAGATCTCCCTACCATTGGCAATTTGCATATTATAATAGCGTAACATTCACAATAAAAGTGGAAAAGAGCAATATTGATTAAAAAGAGTATGATCCATTTTGATGTGCATCGTATTCTATCTCTCTCGCTCTCTTCCTCTTCCTAAAAAAGGAATGACAATACTAATCGATTTATATCGCATTTCAGTAAAGAAGGGGGGGGGGGGTAGCATACTTTCTGGGAGACCTCTAAAAATCTGTCTGAGCCTTTATTTATGGTTTACCATGCTCTATCTCCGCCTTCATGGTCCGACCTTCATTGAACTCACGGATGAGATCATCCATTCTCTCGTCAGTCCAGCATCTTATGAACCTATGAGCGTGTAGAATTGAACATTATGGTTACTGGTATTATTCCAAACCCCAACAAACAGCTTCCGTATTCTTACTGTTTGTCACTACCAACTTCAAGAGAACACCAATGATCAATATTTTCGTTTCACTAGTTAAGAACAGCTGTGATAGAGCTATTCTGACATCTCCCCTTGAAATAATCAATTCGCAATGATACTATGGGAGTATGGTAAGGTAGGGATATCCCCCCCCCCCCACTTATGGCATAGAGTAATTTAAAAAGGTTGTTTTCAATTTATGCCCTCTGGTTTTGATATTAGCTTCATATGATAGGAATCAGCCATTTAGGGGCATAGTAAGACCATTTGAATGTGTTCAGGAGGTGTCAAACCAAATTTATATAAAAAGGTAGCCCCCCTCACTTCTCCCCGTGAATGCCCTTGGGTTTTTTTAAAATTTTCAAAGGAGGTTCCAGCATTATTTTTCCAAAGAGCAAAGACAAAGACATTAATAAAAAGAGAAAGACACGACAACGGAAGCTACACTGTCCTGCCTTTACAATTTTTCTTCTCCTTCTTCCTTCTTTCTTCTTCTTTTTTTCTTGTTCTCTGCTTTAATCTCTTACATCTATTTATTTTCTTTAATCCACATTATGAGCTTTGTTCTCCCTGTATAGTGAATCTGATATTTTTTATTGCATATTGATCAGAATTACCTATAATGTTACTCTAAACGGGAGCTTAATCATTTACAATCTATGCTTTTTATTTAGGCTCCCCACATTTTACGTTTTTTCTTTTTTGTGCCAATCGTTCCTATATCTATCGAAATTTTCTGCCTATTTACCGTATATTGTAGTTGATTTGAGTTCTTTACCCGCACGTTTTGAAATGGAGACTTATGCTTGTAAATTCTGAATTGTTTTTGATGTAAAAGAGGAACAAACAGACTTCAAACTTCAAACTTCAAGGAAGCTGTAATATAGGAGACACCTACATGTCAAAACAAAAAATGAAAAAGTAAGTTATTTAAATTCATTGCCAAAATTAATAACGATCGATCGCTTTGAATCAAGCTCTAATAGCGTTTGATTGAAGGGGGGGGGGGGGTTTGTGTTACGGATTTTAGCGATTGATTGCCATTAGCGCTTGATCGGAGTTTAGCGATTAATCGCTAAACACTCTTTATGTTACGGGGCCCAGGTCACGCCAAACAAAAATAATAATAAATAAATAAATACAAAAATCCTAGCTACGCCACTTGCCCTTTCGTCCCCGTGTGTTTTAATGCATAATTATTCAATTCTCCTATTTATTTTGCACAAATCATGATTTCCTTGTCAAAAGCTTTTTTTAGATACTGTTTTATTATATTTTCTACATCTTAGACAAAAGAAAAACGAAAAAACCAGCAAGAGTACATTTTTCAAAAAATTCTAAAACGTCTGTTACAAAGGTCTACTCAACACACCCATTCGAGGAAAGCCCCCCCCCCCCCCCCCCCGGTTGTCTCGAAGTGGCGCGTTCATTGAACTTCTCGCTGGGAACGCGTCCATTCGAGATAACGGGGGGGGGGGGGGGCTTGTCCCGAAAGGGTGTGCCCGTTCCCGCTCCCGCAACCCACCCATTCGAGACAAGCCGTATGATTCTAGTATGGGTAAACTACTTGACAACTTTGCTCCTGTAAAAATTAAGACCCTCATAGTAAAGAACAGAGTACCCTGGTACAATGACTCAATTCATATTGCTCGTCAAGAACGACGGCGAGCTGAAAGAAAGTGGCAGAAATCAAGATCCGACCCTGATCGTGAATCATTTCTGATTGCTAAGAAAGCTGTTTGTGCACTTACTGTAACTGCTAAACAAGACTATTTAAAAAAATAATTGTCTTCTTGTAGCGACAAGGATGTTTACCGAACTATTAATTCTCTTTTGAATAAGCAAAAGTCTGATCTTCCGTTTTATGATTCGCCTTTTCTTTTAAGCAACCAATTTTCCCAATATTTTGTAGATAAGATCCAGAATATAAGAGACGAACTTGATAACACACATGTTATGCCAGTTAGATTCAAGGATAATATCTGTGAAGGGTTTAAGATACTTTAGGTCTTCCGACCTGTTTCTCAGGACGAGTTAATGACGGTTATTTCAAGATGTCCCAGCAAAAGTAGTAAATTGGACCCACTCCCATCTTGGTTAGTGAAAGACTATATTGATCATCTTCTCCCAATACTAACTGAACTTGTAAATTCTTCTTTGTCATGTGGTGTCTCTCCACAGAAGGCTCACCATGCAATCATAAGACCTCTTTTGAAAAAATGATCTTTGGATAAAAACAATTTGAAGAATTATAGGCCTGTATCCAATTTATCGTTTGTTGGTAAACTTTCGAGAAAATTGCTTGCTCAAGACTGGTGGAACATATGGAGATTAATAATCTTGCTGATCCACACGAGTCTGTATATAGACCCAAACATGGTACTGAATCTGCATTGATTAAGGTTAAAAACGATATTAGGTTTTCATTGAACTCAAATAAAGTAGTTCTTGTGGTACTTGTAGATTTATCTGCAGCCTTCGATACGATTGACCACAACATTTTTATTCGTCGTTTGTCGAAGAGAATTGGTGTTAGGGGAACTGCGTTGAATTGGTTTCAGTCTTTTCATGATGGCTGGTCAGCACAAGTCGACATAAATGGGGAACTTTCAGATCCAACCATTTCTAGGTTTGGTTTACCCCAGGGCTCATTTGTAGGTCCCACTGGTTTCACAGTTTATATTCTCCCAGTTGGCGACATCGCCCGGTACCATAATGTTTCGTATCATGTTTATGCTGATGACATTCAGTTGTATGTAGCATTTGATCCTAAAATTCCTGGGGAACTGGATAAGGCCATGTTTTCACTACAATCTTGTATATCAGATATAAGGAACTGGGTGACAGCCAATAAGTTAAAACTCAATGATAGTAAAGCTGAATTTTTCATTGCTGTATCACCATAAAATTTGCCAGATTTAACACTGTCAGTTGGTGAAGTTTCTATACATCCATCGGATTCAATAAGGAATCTGGGTGCCTTTTTTGATGTTAACATGACTATGTCAACACACATTAACAATGTTTGCCGCAGTGTGATTTTTCATTTGAGGAACATATCTAGGATTCGTAAATTTATTGATCAAACTACTTGTCATCATGCTGTAAGGTCACTTATTCTTTCCAGACTAGACTATTGTAATCAGCTTCTTTCCTCAGACCCAACTTCGGAAAACCGAGCACAGGTTTATACTCCGAAAACGGCGTATAGAGCAAGATGAATATAGAGCCCTCATCGTTCAGTGCGAGACAGTGTGTACAAAAGGCATGGGGAAAATCCTGCAATGTCGACCTGCTGTTGACATAATATATAATGCTGCGGATATATTTATTTCAAATGTTTGCCATTTGAAAGTCATTTCATGTGGCGAATCATTCCCGGATTTTGAAGGTAATTGACACGCAGCATTATTTTTAAGAATATATATATCGTTGGCAGGTTGACTTTGCAAGATTTCCCCCATGCCTTTTGTACACACTGCCTCGCACTGAACGATGAGGGCTCTATATTCATACGCCGTTTTCGGAGTATATACCTGTGCTTGCTTTTCCGAAGTTGGGTCTGACTGGTAATGGGCTTCTTTCCTCTATACCAAAATCTCATGTAAACCGTCTACAGCGTCTGCAGAATTTGGGTGCACGTCTTGTTTTTGAGGTTGGCAAAGTCATTCTTCCCAACCTTTACTTCGTTCCCTTCACTGGCTGCCCATTCAAAAACGTATCATCTTCAAATTAGTTCTTTATGTTTATAAATCTCTCAATAACCAGGCTCCAGGGTACATATCTGAATGCTTAACTGTATATACACCTAGTAGAAATCTCAGATCCTCAAATCATAACCTTCAGCTCAGCTACCCAATGACCCGAAATTTGTCAGGTGATAGGACTTTCACAGTTACTGCATCGAGGCTATGGAATAATCTCCCCTTGACCATTAGACAGTCAGCATCCATAAAGACCTTTAAAAAAGCTGTGAAATCATATTTATTTTAAATCCGCTATCAAACTTTGTAACAGGTACATTCATTACATTTTGTCTCCATAAAACCACCTGGTAGTTTCCCACATGGACGATTGAAGAGTTTTCTGATTTATGTTTATATAAAAAAATATAATGTGTTCTATAATTTAAATATTTTGTAAACGCTCCGAGCCTTATGGGAAGGGCGTACTAAATGCTTATTGTATTGTATTGTATAGATTATCGGAATTACACTTATTGATTGTGGATTCATCTCGCCTCATATAATTATCTCTTATATATATCTATTTTTTTTTGGTCTATGATATCACAGAAAAACGCAATTGTGCAAAGTATTTGTTTACAGTTGTTTAAAGAGCTAGGACAGTACCTATCAATATGAGAGTAACATGCCCCTGTATTTCCAGAGTGTCAGAAACGAAGTTCATCCCCACTTAGGTGTTTTCCCAACTCCATGTAGGCCTACATGCATATGTGGTATCTAAATAGAGGTCAAGCACAGCTCAAAGATAGAGCAAAGTGACGTTGCTTTATACATACTACATGTCGATCTGAAGATATAGCTTTGCACTTTTGATTTTTGTATTGCCTTGTTTTGGAAAATGATACCCTGTATGAAACCTTCAATTTGATTTGACGGATCATTATGTTGTCTTTGTTTTATATAGTGGCAACCATTTGCAGATAAATGCTTCTATTTCTGATTGTCTTTGCTGGGAAATGAGAACTCAGGCCCGTAACTAGGATTTTTGCGGGGGGGTTCAACATTGGAAAAAAGTGGACATTTCTGAGGGAGCAAAGCGACCGAGTAGGGGTGTCGGGTCAGGGGGTGTGCCCCTACAAGGATATGGGCATGAGCGTAGTCAAAATTTGACAGGGGGTGGGTCAAATGTGAAGCCCGAACATATACTACCACTGTGTTGGATTCCAAATACTGCGAGCGAGCAAAGCGAGCGAGAGAAAAATAAAATGTACTTTTAAATGGCAAAATTTTATTTCATTAGTCACCAACCCTGATAGCAGAGAGTGGTAAAAATGACGTGATATTTACGTCATGGTTTACGTCTTTTTTACGTCCTGTAATTACGTCAATAAGACGACAACTTGCACCAACGCAAGACGTCATGAGGACGTCTTATTTTGACGTCATCTTTACGTCATGCAGGTCACTGAATGACGACTTCATGACATCTTTTGGACGTCTTGCAAATCACCAAATGACGACTCTTTGACGTCTTTTGGACGTCTTGCAGGTGGTAAAAAATGACGTGATATTTACGTCGTGGTTTACGTCTTTCTCACGTCCAGTAATTACGTCAATAAGACGACAACTTGCACCAACGCAAGACGTCATGAGGACGTCTTATTTTGACGTCATCTTTACGTCTTGCAGGTCACTGAATGACGACTTCATGACATCTTTTGGACGTCTTGCAAATCACCAAATGACGACTCTTTGACGTCTTTTGGACGTCTTGCAGGTGGTAAAAAATGACGTGATATTTACGTCGTGGTTTACGTCTTTCTCACGTCCTGTAATTACGTCAATAAGACGACAACTTGCACCAACGCAAGACGTCATGAGGACGTCTTATTTTGACGTCATCTTTACGTCTTGCAGGTCACTGAATGACGACTTCATGACATCTTTTGGACGTCTTGCAAATCACCAAATGACGACTCTTTGACGTTTATTGGACGTCTTGCAGGTCACTAAATGACCTTTTTATGACGTCTTTTAGAGGTCTTGCGGGTGGTAAAAAATGACGTGATATTTAAATCATATTTTACGTCCTGTAATTACGTCTTGTAATTACGTTAATAAGACGACAACTTGCACCAACGCAAGACGTCATGAGGACGTCTTATTTTGACGTCATCTTTACGTCTTGCAGGTCAGTGAATGACAACTTCATGACGTCTTGCAAATCACCAAATGACGACTTTTTGACGTCTTGCAGGTCACTAAATGACCACTTTATGACGTTTGCAGACGTCTTGCAGGTGGTAAAAAATGACGTGATATTTAAATCATAGTTTACGTCTTTTTTACGTCCTGTAATTACGTCAATAAGACGACAACTTGCACCAACGCAAGACATCATGAAGACGTCTTATTTTGACGTCATCTTTACGTCTTGCAGGTCAGTGAATGACAACTTCATGACGTCTTTTAGAGGTCTTGAGTGTGGTAACAAATGACGTGATATGCTAGACGCCCAAAAGACGTCAAAGAATCGTCATTTGGTGAACTGCAAGATGTCCAAAAGACGTAATAAAGTCATCATTTAGTGACCTGCAAAACGTAAAGATGACCTCAAAATAAGACGTCTTCATGACGTCTTGCGTTGGTGCAAGTTTTAGACTGACATAATTACAGGACGTAAAAAAGACTTAAATCACGACTTAAATATTACGTCATATTTTACCATCTGAACCACTAATTACAATCTGTTTAAGTGTAATGACGACCTGTCAAAAGCATTCATGAGCACATGGATACCAAAATTCAAAGTACATACATGTACAATCACTGAAAAATAAGTTATGCATAATATACAAGGCAGACATAAAATCAGTTTCACATTTTTAATGCCACTGGTATGAAAATCAGCTGCAAACATCCATTCATAAAACATACATAACAATGATAATCAAAACTGATGTGTGAGTAATTATATACAGGTATATGTTAACAGGTGGATTATTAAATCACACAGTGGGAAACACAAGCTACCCTAATGAAAAGAGTTGTGAAAATGAATGGATTTTTGGCACGAAGTAAAAAAGGGTAAGAAAATACATTAAGTATTTGAACATTTACCCAAAAAACAGCATCACTGACAAAATTGAAGGGGAAAGTACCTGATTTCTATGGTCTCAAAAATGGTAATGTTGAATGTACATGAATTACTAACTCATGAAATAGCTTGAGTATAAGATTTTGTTAAGAATGTTTTGCCTCATTTGCATAAAGTAGATACTCAAAATGCTGAATTATTTGCAAAGCATTTTTTTTTCAATTTGGGTTTGAATCTAGATCTTGCACCAGAACAATTTTTTATACAAGAACAAGGAAAAATAAAGAAAGTTAATTATTGAACGAAATGCTAGGAATCTATGTAAGACAACAAACCAAATGGTGGAACTGTAATCAGAATAAGTTGGTTCAAAATAATGCAAGTTGATTTACCCTTGAATTTCTTTGACAAATATATTTTTCACAAGGAAAAATGCCTGAATGAAGCATATTAATTGTACGTAGCATTTCAGTCCAGTTCATAAGAAATAAATACGCACAACTTGGTGACTATGAAAAGTCCATTATTAACATAAACTTCATAGTGGCTCTTTGAACAATGGATGTACATGTATAACTAATGAATTCTCTGTCCTGTGGATTGGCAGACGAATATAGTCTTAGGAATAATAAAATAAAAGATTTTGAGTTATGAAAACTGCAACTCTCAATCATTGCAAGATATGGCATATTGACAAAATATATCAAGCTCTTCTCCTAAAGAAAATGCGCTATTGGTAAAAATACCCTTTACATCTACCAATATATTCTGCAAAAAGTATGAAAGTGCTGAAAATTGCATACACAGTTTCAATTCAGTTCAATTTTATTTTAGTTTCTAATATTTTATATCAAATAAAACTTTGTCATATGTTTAAAGGTTGTCACGAGTACTTGCAGTGTGATTTCAGTTTGACACTAACTGCCTATAAATCACTTTGAATTGCTTGTCAATTGCCATGTTCTAACTTCAAATTCTACAAATATTTAGGACATTTTAGGTGCTTTATTTTCATAGAATGTACGCATAAAATGCTTTTAGGTTGGATACAAATGGATGGGAACTCTCTCCATTTTCTTCCATACATTACCAATACTCCAGATGACATTTAAATGTACATTTATGGACAGAACTAACTGCAGTTTAGTATAAGTTTAAGTTTCAGGTCATGCAATCATGAAACAAGTAGAACATTTACATTTTATGTGAATAAAACATTTAGCGCTTCTTATGGAGATAGAGGCACCGAAATTGTATATGAAATACATGCAAGCATCTGTGGAATTCTTAAGAGCATCCTATAAAAGTTGTTTGATAGTTGTTTGAAATATAGAAGAAATCCACTCCAGAATTTATTCTTCTTATTTCATGAGAAAACATCATAGAGAACAGTGCAAATGTCACACAAATCTCATACAGGAAGATATGACATTTCAAAATTTCATTTTTATTTTCTTGACCAGTCCTTGCAAATATTTAAATGGGCGAGTACATGTCATCACCTCATAATTTTTTTTCAAATACACTGTATATGGATTTCTAAAAAAACTTTCAGCTCACACTCGTAACACATATCCCCATAGCAAAATATATTATTTCTCCTTTATTTCGGGCGGTGATAAGACAAGTTTTAGATTCTCATAGCTGAAATATGAAACTTTTGTCATTTCTGTATATGAAAAGGATAGCAAACTGTGAGGCAATGATATCATCACCTCGCTCATTAAAACACTAAGGACTGGTCAAAAAGTGTTTTCCCCAAAAAATATGAATTTTCATAATGTCATAACTTCCTTATTCTTATCCAATATCTTGTAGCAATGTTTCATATTTAATTTGTTTCTGTATGTTTTAAACCGGTAGAGAGGATTCTTTCTTTAATTATTGCCAGTTGTAACTACAGCTTTTTACAGATTATTTGAGTATTCCTCGGTGTCCATTGGCAAGGCTTCTTCTTCCTCCTGCAGTTCTGGAGTTACAGGCCTCCGAAGCTCCAGATCATTCTTTGGTACTTTTTGATAAATGTACTTCAAGTAGTATTGAATGCCACTTTCCACCTCGTCAAGCGCAGCAGATCTTGTCCGTTCGTTGCCCCTCACAGTCGCTGGAAAAGAAATAGAATGTGAAATGTAAAAATAATTAAAAATTTAAATATTACCTCTCAGATCCGAAAGATACTGTATTGCTTCACTTCTTTTATGTCTCACATTTAGCAAATACCTGAAATACATGGCCTGAAAATAAACTGCAATGGCCTGAATTCAGGCTTTTACCTGGAAACTGGCATCTTTGTACACATATACTGACCACTAAAATTGTTTTGTAGACCTTTCTTTTTTTTTTTGTACCACGGGAGATGGCGAGTTCACTTCTAGGAAACTTTGGCAGTAACAGGCGCGGATCCAGAGGGGGGCGCAAGGGGCGTGCGCCCCCGCCCGTTTTGTCTGACAAAGTATGCCCCCGGACCCCCTAGATGGCCGTTTGGCTTCGTCAAACGGAGGGTTCCTCAGTGTGCGCCCCCTTTCTGAAAATCCTGTATCCGCCCCTGAGTAAAGCTGTTTTTCAATTAAAAACAGAATGCTAGAAGCATAACGAAATTCAAAAGGCACCAGTTCAAACACTGTAATGAAGCTAACAGCCCTTAGAGGTAAAAACATCTCTGAAGATCTTTATCTTAATTTCTGCCTAATGATGCAAACAACAGTCCTTCTGGATTAGAGCATTATGGCAGTTAAGCAGAGGGAAGGCAGGAAGAGTTAAGCATACAAACATACCTATTTGACAATATTTTGAAACACTGAAGAATATATATATATATATATATATATATATATATATATATCCAAGTTACTTTGTGATAAATAATGTGGGGGTCCAAAAAATAATTTAAATGTAATCTTCTAGATGTCTGCAACTATCTGCTTATGATTCAAGAAGAAAAGAAAATCAACAGACTCTTCTGAAGATGAGAAAATGTATATACATCTATTTACCAAAGATAACATCTATCATCGCCTTATATCCCGAAAACTTGTGCTTCTGCCACGTTGTCCCATCCAACTGAATTGTACAGACAACTGAGGGTCCATCATTGTGTCCAGCACACGCCTTACTGATTCTTTGGTGGCCCCTCCACATCTCTTTAAGTATGACATCTGGAAAAATGAAAGGGAATAGCAGTAAACATGTATTATTCTCACTTTCATGCATCTTCCTATCTGATTTAAACATGCATAATATCTCACAATTGAAACCTACAAGGTGGATGCAAAGCATTGTTTTTCCTCCTGCAAGCTCTGTAAACAATCTGAGGCTGAAATTGATAACTATATTGCAAAGAAAATGCATTTAGCAGCGGCTTTGCAAGCAAGACAAAAACAAACTTGCTGGCTGTTTGAAGTCATGACATAGCTGCAGAACAATTAATTGACCTCTCCTGTATGTAATAATGGAAATGTAATATTCTCCAAAAATAATTGTCAATTTCAATTCTGGAATGAACATGCATGTCACAAACAGTATATTTAATCCAACTTTCTACAATAAACAAATATGCTGTTGAAATTCTGATAGTTAATTTTCCCAATTAAGCTGAATGTTTGCATTAATAATTGAGTATAAAGTGCAGAAGAAAGTTAATGAATCAACTGTATAACACTATTATAAGCAGATAAAGACACTCACAAATTGCTTTTTTTGCAAGATCCTCCTGAAGGATCGTGTTGACCTCACATAAGTCTTGAACGTTATTAAGTGGAAGAGAGGGTATTCCTTCTGGTATATCAACAATTTCAGCCACTCTGCCCTTCTCCATTTTGGCACGGATTGCCCCAAGAAGTTTCCGGTTTTCCCTCACCTCCGACTTGACTTCCTCCATCTTATTATGCAATCGTCTCAATTCTGAAATTAAATTGAAATATGAGAGCATTTATTTTTGTTTCTTTTTTGTATTTTATCCTTATTCAATCGTAAATATTGTACATTCCAATCCAATCAGGGTATTTATATAGCACCAATATCTAGTTGCCTAATCAAAGGCGATGTTGAGACTGAAAAAAAATACCAAAATGTCTCTTTTGATTTCTGCCTGACACCATACAATTTTAGGCAAATTATTTATTTTCCCCTAATTATCTACCTTCAATTTCATGACATTTTTAATTTAGAAACACATTTGATGTGACATTTGGGAGTAAATTTCATGACCTTTGAACTGGGCCATATTTGCCCACGATCTAATCGGCTCATCTCGTGTCATGCACTACCGGTTTCCCTGAGCCAAATAGGAACAACATTCATCCAAGGGTTCTCTTGATATTGTGTAGGTGTGATTTTGTTCAGGCAGATGGATGGACCGACAACCTGAAAATATAATGCACCTACAAGCCCTAACAGGAGTATAGGCAATAAAAGACAATCATAGAATATGTTTGGTTTGTTTAGAAATTTCGAATTTTTCACTCTTTTTCTGAAATGTACGTATGAACAGATCGAGGTGCCATCATGAATGCCCCCCCCCCCCCAACAAGAAAAGAATAAGTGACATAAACTAATAAATAAATCAAATGAAGGAATAAATTCATCAGAGACTTGCCTGATGGTGCCTTATATTTAAAAGCACTTCACTCTAACAGTTTAATATTACAGTAACGTTAGTAACAATATTATTGGACAAAAAACATAGCCTATAGGGTACACTGCCTAACAGTTAGTATTTAGTCTACTTATTTCGATGTTTACTTCAATGTAAGTAGACTTAACTCTGGCAGTATTTAAATGATCACTAAATGATAATTTGTAATTGTATATATAATTTAATGTCCCAATGAAAGTGACAAAATACAGCACTCAGCAGATGCATAATTTCGACTGTAATGTATAATAACTGTCACTTGACAAATGTGATTGATAGTATACTGACAGTTCTACAAACAGTGTGACTAATAATAACACACGTTGTGTCACTATGAACATGGCAAACAAAGAAGCGGACAAAATATACAGCTCCTCATTGTACCTTCCACACTTGCTCTGGTAGACAAAAGAATATCCCTTCATTGCTATTATGTAAGATTATGTAGAGCAGGTGTCACATGCATATTCACCTGTTCTACTTATCTTTAATACATAATAGCAATGAAGGGATGTTCTTTTGTCTACCGAACAATTGTGGAGGGTACAAGGATGATCTGTATATTTTGTCTCTCTTTTGTCATTGCATGCATCGTGTTCCTGGTGTCTATCTGTTACTGTCTTAGCTACACATAATGCACAGTGTGGTGTGAATACCTAACTTACTTGCCACGAAACCTGAACTTAAACTTTGATGGAAGGTCTTTAGATGATCATCGAAGACGAGTTCGTATGCCTAAGAAGTTAGAGTAACCTGTTCCACTGCTATTTTGCACATGCACACACTCCACGCTGAGTCGAGCAGCGCGGCAATGCACGCACGTGAAACGACGGACGAGTAAAACGATCACGTTAAAGAAAAAACAAAACAAAAAACAAACAAACAAAACAAACAAACAAAAAACCCCATTGTGTCACCAAGATAACTGTATACATTGCGTACCGGCAAAAGGTACCGGCCTTGCATGCCTAGCCTGCCAGGCTAGCCGTGTATCAATATCACGCGCTAGTTGAGTGGCTCGATGACGTAGCCTGCAGTCAATACTGTATCATTTAATTGTATTACTTCTTCTTTCCCTTATGTTTGCAATAGCAAAAAATTATTTAGCTTTTATATCCAAAGTCTAGCGAATGCATGTTCTGGTATCCTTTTTTTCTAGGGCACATATCGAACCATAAGTGGTATATTGACGTCAAAATCACGTCATGAACTAATCATTAACAAAAATATATAGACATTGTCTAATTAATCCCAAACCGTTCCCATGTTTAGATTTATACTGAATAATCGTTCATAAGTGGTAAATAATTGACCTCAAAATTACGTCATGAACTAGTCATTTGGACCTGGTCGCCAGTTGGCAATGAAGTCACGTAATAATTAGGTCGTTTTTTTTTGGTCTTGAATAATTGTTCATATAAGTGGTAAATAATTGACGTCAAAATCACGTCATGAACTAGTCATTCTTAGCTGGTCGTGAGTTGGAATGGAAGTCACGTAATATTAACGTCGAAATTTGGTCTTGAATAATCGTTAAACAAGTGGTAAATACTTGACGTCAAAATCACGTCGTGAGCTAGTCATTCGTAGCTGGTCGTGAGTTGGCAATGAAGTGACGTAATAATTACGTCTTTTTTTGGTGGTGAATTTTTCATATAAGTGGAAAATAACTGACGTCAAAATCACGTCATGAACTAGTTATTCTTAGCTGGTAGTGAAGTCACGTAATATTAACGTCGATTTTTGGTCTTGAATAATCGGTAAAGAAGTGGTAAATACTTGACGTCAAAATCACGTCGTGAGCTAGTCATTCGTAGCTGGTCGTGAGTTGGCAATGAAGTGACGTAATAATTACGTCGTTTTTTGGTGGTGAATTGTTCACATAAGTGGAAAATAACTGACGTCAAAATCACGTCATAAACTAGTCATTCTTAGCTGGTCGTAATTTGGAATTGAAGTCACGTAATATTAATGTCGATTTTTGGTCTTGAATAATCGTTAAACAAGTGGTAAATACTTGACGTCAAAATCACGTCGTGAGCTAGTCATTCGTAGCTGGTCGTGAGTTGGCAATGAAGTGACGTAATAATTACGTCGTTTTTTGGTGGTGAATTGTTCATATAAGTAGAAAATAACTGACGTCAAAATCACGTCATGAACTAGTCATTCGTAGCTGGTCGTGAAGTCACGTAATATTAACGTTGATTTTTGGTCTTGAATAATCGTTAAACAAGTGGTAAAAACTTGACGTCAAAATCACGTCGTGAACTAGTCATTCGTAGCTGGTCGTGAGTTGGCAATGAAGTGACGTAATAATTACGTCGTTTTTTGGTGGTGAATTGTTCATATAAGTGGAAAATAACTGACGTCAAAATCACGTCATGAACTAGTCATTCTTAGCTGGTCGTAATTTGTAATTGAAGTCACGTAATATTAACGTCGATTTTTGGTCTTCAATAATCGTTAAACAAGTGGTAAATACTTGACGTCAAAATCAGTTCATGAACTAGGCTTTCGTAGCTGGCCGTGAGTCGGAAATAAAGTCATGTAATAATTACGTCGTTTTTTTGGTCTTGAATAATCATTCGTATAAGTGGTAAATAACTGACGTCAAAATCACGTCATGAACTAGTCATTCTTAGCTGGGCGTAATAATTACGTCGTTTTGGGGTCTTCAGTTGCTCATATAAGTGCAAAATAACTGATGTCAAAATCACGTCATGAACTAGTCATTCTTAGCTGGTCGTGAAGTCACGTAATATTAACGTCGATTTTCGGTCTTGAATAATCGTGGTAAATACTTGACGTCAAAATTACGTCGTGAACTAGTCATTCGTAGCTGGTCGTGAATTGGCAATGAAGTGACGTAATAATTACGTCGTTTTTTGGCCTTGAATTGTTCATATAAGTGCAAAATTACTGAGGTCAAAATCACGTCATGAACTAGTTATTCTTAGCTGTTCGTGAGTTGGAATTGAAGTCACATAATATTAACGTCTATTTTTGTCTTGAATAATCGTTAAAGAAGTGGTAAATACTTGACGTCAAAATCACGTCATGAACTAGGCTTTCGTAGCTGGCCGTGAGTCGGAAATAAAGTCATGTAATAATTACGTCGTTTTTTTGGTCTTGAATAATCATTCGTATAAGTGGTAAATAATTGACGTGAAAATCACGTCATAAAATAGTAATGGATAGTGCGTA
Organism: Heliocidaris erythrogramma; assembly: GCA_025617745.1. Taxonomy (NCBI): domain Eukaryota; kingdom Metazoa; phylum Echinodermata; class Echinoidea; order Camarodonta; family Echinometridae; genus Heliocidaris; species Heliocidaris erythrogramma. Next base: position 33,321,266 of record CM046858.1, on the reverse strand, counting down.
ATAATTACATCGTCTTTTGGTCTTGAATAATCGTTAATAAGTGGTAAATGATTGACGTGAAAATCACGTCATGAAATAGTAATGGATAATGCGATTCTTAACTGGTCGTGAGTTGGCAATGAAGTGACGTAATAATTACGTCGTCCTTTGGTCTTGAATAATCGTTCAAATAAGTGGTAAATAATTGACGTCAAAATCACTTCATGAACTAGTCATGGATAATCCAATTGTTAACTGGTCGTGAGTTGGCAATGACATGACGTGATAACTGCGTTGCTTTTTTGTTTTGAATAATCGTTCATAAGTGGTAAATAATTGACGTCAACATCACGTCAAGAATTAGTCATGGATGGTGAAATAACTGATCGTCAGCTTGCAATGAAGTGACATAATAATTACGTCGTTTTTTGGTCTTGAATTGTTCATAAAAGTGGAAAATAACTGACGTCAAAATCACGTCGTGAACTAGTCATTCGTAGCTGGTCGTGAATTGGAAATGAAGTCACGTAATAATTACGTCGTTTTTTGGTCTTGAATTGTTCATATAAGTGGAAAATAACTGACGTCAAAATCACGTCGTGAACTAGTCATTCTTAGCTGGTCGTAAGTTGGAATTGAAGTCACGTAATATTAACGTCGATTTTTGGTCCTGAATAATCGCTAAACAAGTGGTAAATACTTGACGTCAAAATCATGTCGTGAACTAGTCATGATTGTAGATGGTCGTCAGTTGGCAATGAAGTGACGTAATAATTATGTCGTTTTTTGGTCTTGAATAGTTCATATAAGTGGAAAATAACTGACGTCAAAATCACGTCATGAACTAGTCATTCTTAGCTGGTCGTGAAGTCAGGTAATAATAAAGTCGATTTTTGGTCTGGAATAATCGTTAAACAAGTGGTAAATACTTGACGTCAAAATCACGTCGTGAACTAGTCATTCGTAGCTGGTCGTGAATTGGCAATGAAGTGACGTAATAATTACGTCGTTTTTTGGCCTTGAATTGTTAATATAAGTGGAAAATAACTGACGTCAAAATCACGTCATGAACTAGTCATTCTTAGCTGGTCGTGAGTTGGAAATGAAGTCACATAATATTAACGTCTATTTTTGTCTTGAATAATCGTTAAAGAAGTGGTAAATACTTGACGTCAAAACACGTCATGAACTAGGCATTCGTAGCTGGCCGTGAGTTGGAAATGAGGTCACGTAATAATTACGTCGTTTTTTGGTCTTGAATAATCGTTCATATAAGTGGTAAATAATTGACTTGAAAATCACGTCATGGAATAGTAATTGATAGTGCGTAATAATTACGTCGTCTTTTGGTATTGAATAATCCTTCATAAGCGGTAAATAATTGCGTCAAAATCACGTTATGAACTAGTCATTCTTAGCTGTGCGTGAGTTGGAATTGAAGTCACGTAATAATTACGTCGTTTTTTGGTCTTGAATAATCCTTCATATAAGTGGTAAATAATTGACGTCAAAATCACTTCATGAAATAGTAATGGATAATGCGATTCTTAACTGGTCGTGAGTTGGCAATGAAGTGACGTAATAATTACGTTGTCTTTTGGTCTTGAATAATCGTTCAAATAAGTGGTAAATAATTGACGTCAAAATCACTTCATGAACTAGTCATGGATAGTGCAATTCTTAACTGGTCGTGAGTTGGCAATGACATGACGTGATAATTGCGTCGTTTTTTGGTTTTGGATAATCGTTCATATGTGGTAAATAATTGACGTCACCATCACGTCAAGAATTAGTCATGGATGGTGAAATAACTGATCTTCAGCTTGCAATGAAGTGACATAAAAATTACGTCGTTTTTTTGTCTTGAATTGTTGATATAAGTGGAAAATAACTGACGTCAAAATTACGTCATGAACTAGTCATTCATAGCTGGCCGTGAATTGGAAATGAAGTCACGTAATAATTGCGTCGTTTTTTGGTCTTGAATAGTCTTTCATATAAGTGGTAAATAATTGACGTGAAAATCACGTCATGAAATAGTAATGGATATTGCGTTCTTAACTGGTCGTGAGATGGCAATGAAGTGACGTAATAATTACGTCGTCTTTTGGTCTTGAATAATCGTTCAAATAAGTGGTAAATAATTGACGTCAAAATCACGTCATGAACTAGTCATGGATAGTGCAATTCTTAACTGGTCGTGAGTTGGCAATGAAGTGACCTGATAATTACGTATTTTTGGGGGGTCTTGAATAATCGTTTATAAGTGGTAAATAATTGACGTCAAAATCACGTCAAGAACTAGTCATGGATGATGCAATTCGTAACTGGTCGTGAGCTGGCAATGCAGTGACGTAATAATTACGTCGTTTTTTGGTCTTGAATAATCAAGCATATAAGTGGTAAATAATTGACGTCAAAATCACGTCATGAACTAGTCATCCAAATATGACAATACATACTCGTCTTAGAAAGTCGTCACGAAGACGTCGTAATAACGTCGTTCATACGACGTATGACCAGTTGACCAGAATACGACCAATATACGACGTCTTTAAGACGTCCGTCTGCTATCAGGGAATAGGTGAAATGTAAAGCTATATGTCCGGTCATCTAGCTCCCACATGTAGGAATCATTCATATTAATAAAGTTTTAGGAAGTGAAGCGAACAGGGAGGGGGGGGGGCATTTTGCTGTTGTTCTTTTATAGAAAATCAACCCTAATATCTGGGCGCCATGGTGATAGGGCAGTGACGTGCCGAAAATTGTCATAACATTGAATATTTATGGACCTCGCTGCATGAAACATCTCGTTTATAAGGTTTGCGAGCGAGCGAAGCGAGCGAGGAAAAATGCACTTTACTTTGCTGTTGCGCATTTCAATAAAGAAAGTGGACCTAACAAGTATTTGGGTGTCATGGCGATAGGGCAACGACGTGCCTGAATATTGCAATAACATCCTATGGAAATATTCATGGACCTCGCTGCCTGAAACTATCTCATTTCTAAGATTTGCGAGCGAAGAAAAATGCACTTTAATTTGTTGCTCATTTCAATATAGAAAGTAAGGTAACCCTAATTTCTGGGGCGCGGTGAAGATAAGGCAGTGACGTGCCCGAAAATTACATAACATTGAATATTCAAGGACATATTACAATAACATATACTATGGAAATATTCTCGCTACCTGAAACTATCAGAGTTTGGTGAATGAGCGAAGCGAGCGACGAAAACGCACTTTACTATCTCCCAAATGTTTCCAAAACACCCCAAGTGTTATATTGGGGCATCTTGTTATTTCTGATTATAGTTTCCAAGAAGTCGATGTTTATAAAATACTCTCATGGCACTCCGGTTGAACAGGCTGTATTATAGGGCCATAATTTAAGGGCCTGAATGACTAGACCGGGTCCGCCAGGAGTACTCCATGCAATTTGAGAGCGGGAAAATTTTTCATTTTAAAGTGAACAGAGACATTAAATACCCCTCTCTCTTTTCCATATCTCATTCATTTTCGTCAGATTTTATTCGAATTCGTCCGACCTGGCAATCCGCTGTAAAATTTTATCATCAAATCCATCTTTGGGAAGTCGATTTCAAGATATTGTCATTCAAATTCGTCACATAAACAAGACCTTACAACGAGCGGGTGACGATTTGAATAACTCTTTATACTCTTTCAGTCTTTGACAAAATCGATAGCAAAATGAACAATAAATTCCGAAAATGAATGGCCAAAGACGTATATTGTCTAGGCCTTGTTATTAAGATGCAGGACAATAGCAAGTGTTCAAATTGAAGGAAACCCGGCTGGAAACGTTATTATCTCACATTATTTTCCACTTTCCTTCCTCTCTCCCCTTTCACGTGACCCCCTTGTGCGCCTCTCCCCTATCGAAGCCAGTTGGTATGGAAATTTTTTTAATAATTTAACCTAAAAAATCACTATTCTGATGTCACTTTGGATAATTTTTTTCGCCTAATGATTCTTTTTGTTGTTGTTGTTGAAGCAGATTTCTGCTCGCCAGTTTGGGGGCGATACTACAAACGAATTTGAATAATTCTTTGCTTTGAAAGAAAATCGATTGCAACATGGCATAATGTACAAAATTAGAAAATGAATGGTGAAAGACGACTTTGATTAATTATAGATTTGCCAGATTAGGAAGTTACGGGACAAAATCAAAATAAAATGTATTAAATAGATGGAAAGACCGATATTTTATCACTTTATTTTTCCCTTTCCATCATCTCTCCCCTCGCTTCTTCTTCTTTTTTTTTTAAGCGGACCTCTGCTCGCCAACGGGGGGGGGGGGGGGGGGGGGGGGGGGGGGGGGGGGGGGGGGGGGGGGGGGGGGGTTTCGTTCGAACCCCCTGAACCCCCCCCCCCCCCCCCCTAGTTACGGGCCTGGAACTGAATAAGAATGATGATGATCCTAGATAGTTCCGATATTTGACAATTTGTGTATTTTATTGTGCGACGCATACATCCTTTGAGTCCGAGTTGGCCCTAGTGCCGAGTCAGTCCGGACCATAGTGTTTGCACCAGGGTTGAAGTAAGACATTTAATTTGTGCATTGACAGTGGAGCAACTGTCAGCGGAGGTTCCTGGACCACCCTATCATCGGACAACCATGTCATGGGCTCGTCGCAGGAGTATGCGTCGTGCAATAAAGTACACAAATTGTCAAAACTATCTAGAATCATCATCATTCGGATCGGGCTAACTTGGCACTTGGTCCAACTCGGACTCGGCGGAATTTCACGGCCGAGTTATCCAAAACAGCCGAATCGATCGCAAATACTAGTGTCAGTTTTTGCATTAAGTAGTCTTTTTTGACACCCACATTCCAGATTATTTGATGGAAATGTGTAAAATAGTTACTAAAGATGTAATGTTAAAAATTTCAAGAGGTTACATTGTATAAATCATGAAATTTATGGCTATTTAGTGATCCGGTGTGTAGATCGCACTTCAACTTTTGGAACTTTTCGCCGCCGGTGCAATGCCGAGTTAGCCCGACCCCAAACCTTATACCATAGTCACACCGCCGAACCGACACCACACCGACTCCAAACCGACCGATTCTTAGCCATTGGTGGCAATGTCATTTTTAGTTCGGTCTGTTGTCGGTCTGTCGTCGGTCTGGTTGGTGTGACTGTGGTATAAAGCCAACCGCACTCTTTACGATCTGACTGCTATCACATTTTGGAAGAATTTGCAATATCATTCGACAGGAACATTCAAACATGAGACATCAAAATGATCGGGGTTCTGAATAGCCATACGAAGAATAAGATTGAAATTTTGCGGTATTGCAAGCCATAGGAGTTGAAGCCAAATCAGCTCTGAATCGTAGTGGCGTCCATTCGTGCGATTTTCTACGATTTGAAGCTGATTTGGCATTTATTCGCACCAGAGGCTTGTAATGCACCAAGTTTTTGATACCTAGTATTCATATATATCATTATTCAGAACCTCAATCAGGAAGATTATATTTATATGAATTTATATATCTAGTGCAATTGCAAAAAAACAGATCGCAGTGAGATCGTATAGCCTATTGTGCGGTGGGCATATTACTCTAAACCATCAAAACCAAGCGCTATAAGGTTATAGTCGTATACAATATTTCAACAAAAAACAAAAGAAAAAAAGATTTTATAAGTGAAGTTCACCGGAGCCAATGGTTAGTCTGCAAGCACAGACCCTAATTTGACACTTTATCAGAAAATCATTGTGTATTGAGAGAAGCCGAACCCAGCTACCTACTGGTCTTGTCAGGAGCTGCAGCTATAGTACATGGCCTATGGTAGTCTTACAGTACAGACACTCTTTTACGACTGACCAGGGTTTGTGCCTGCAATCTAGCAAATGGTGTGATTTTTGTGCATGCCTATAGTAGAGGGATTGTGGATAGGGAAGCAATTTGTAAAATAAAGTGTTTGAATGAACAGATTAAACGAGGTTTAGGTATAGTTGGAATGAGAGATAAAGAGGGAATGACGGTAGAACGGAGGGAGAGAAAGAGAAGGAGAGAGCAAGAGAGAGAGAGAGAGAGTAAGAAAGGGGAGAAAGGAAGAGATGTGAAATGAAGCATTTTGACTTGCCAGGTAATCACTAATGATTAATGAAAAAAAAATCAACCCATTTTAGAAATAATGAAGGACCACAGGTCAAATAATACCTGAAATTTAGTACATGTATCAAATCACAAAGACCCCCCCCCCCCCCCCCCCCCCGTTGTTACATATACTGCAGTATTGCACCCAAATAATTGAAAAGCAGTCAGAGCGTCGAACTAACATTCCGCCTAAAAAAAAGGTGCTACGAGCCGTTATCTTTCTCTCCAATTTGCTTAAATGTCAAAGATTTCGCGCGGGAAGGGGGAAACTCCCCCTCCCTGCACCCACCCCCCCCCCCCCCTGGGTTCAACCGCACCCCCTAAAATGAAATCCTGGCTACGCGGCTGTTCTAGGTCCAGTTATTTAAGGGCAGTGGCATCATGATTAAGGGGGGGGGGGGATGTGTCCCTCAATGAATGATGTGTGAATTAACGAGACCATGGCACCGAATTGGGGGGGGGGGGGGGTTATGGGCGGGATCCTATCTACAATTAAGCCCTATTTCATCTTCTTTTCTCGTCTTTCCACCTCCTTTTTTCTCTTCCGATTTTAATTGAAAATTCGATGGGGTGGGGGCACTTACCCTGCATAGATATGCCACAACAATGAGATTCTGCTTTAGTGAGGGGGGGGGGGGGGGGGGAGGTAATCATTTCATATACATATCAATGACGAAAATAGTAATAATAATAATAATTTATCTAACTTACCTTTAAAACTTGCAGGCTCAAAGGTCTTTGGAACAATATTTATACAATTCCTCTTATCTGATCATTGGTGATCTGTGCAAGGAAATATTATTATGACGCAAAAAATGTCACTCAGGAAATGATTACTGGTAGGCCTGTTATAGATGTCATTATAGAATGGGGAGAAGAATCTCTGCAATCTGATTGGTCAATTCCCATGCATCATTTTTTACCGGACGCATGGCTCACTTTCACTGGATGCATGATTGGGAAAAAGATTGATTTTCACTTTTTTTTTACCCATTCTATAAAACAGATGATGCACAGGTATTTTTCGTGGGTCGGTAGGAATTGTGTACCCTCGGTACCTCTGAATTTTGTCCGAAACCCAATCGGCTGCGCCTCGTGGGTTCACACAATTCAGAGGTACCTTGTGTATACAATTCCTACCGACCCACTCCAACCTGTGCATCATTTGTATACTAGTGTCAGGTACACTATAGGCTATAACATTTAGTGTTTTATCTCTTTCCTTTTTTTAGTACTGCGATAGATGTGTACTGATTTCCTGAGGATAAAGGAAATTTAAACATGGCAGGAAAGACGTTACTTTGTGTGGTTTGCATCTTATATATTGGTTGGACAACAGCAATTGGTGAGTTATCGCCAAAATGGACTCTATGTATGTATATCTCCTGAAATATTGTAAAACCATTTAACCATGGTGTACCGTGGTTAAATTAGATGCCAAATCATGATATCTGGAGGCCGAATCAGCAACAGTATGATATATGAAAAAAATGTTAGTGTTTTGAAATATAGAAATATAATGGACGTTGTACGTTATCTTCAACTGTTGGGCTGAAGGATGATATTATTTAACACATTATTCATCAACAATTGCTCTGGACGACTCGAAAGCCTTGCTAGAGGCTTGCCAGACATAGCTTAAAATAATTCCTGCAAAGTGGATAGCTTCCATGTGCAGACAGTGCATGCTATTATGCAGAAAACAGCTGAATCAAATAAATTGTAACCCGGCTAGATTCTGGGGGAATTATCCCCAAATTAATCATGAATAAACGGTCTCATTCAGCTATAGTCCAGTCAATCTAGCCAGAATTGGGGGGGGGGGGGGACCCACTCCTAATTGCAAAATAATTTATTCCACTGCAGTGCATTTCAGTAAGGTCCCCAAAACACCATATTAAAAGTCTCAAGAAATCCAAACATGGGATATTTATTAAATTTGCATATTATGCAAATTAGCCTCGGCTGCAGGGGAAAATTGAGATTTTCCTCACAAAAATGGATTAAACTATCCGTTTGAAATGATTTAAGTGTTTGAACTGATGTTTTCAAGGTCATCGAGTATGATGGACACATTTAGCAATTGATATTTTGGATAGAATTTGCCTAATTTGCATAATATGCAAATTTCAAGTCTCAGCACACGGGACGTAGTCCGCTAACGTACAAAGATCCGCGAAGTGCATGATCCAACCTATATATCATGTCGATCTATTGTGAGAAGCAGCACTTGTCACTGGTCGTAGCAGACCGGCGTGGTCTGGTATGATGCAGTCAGTTCATAGGGGCAATTATCCTGGCAAGTCAGCTGTGCAGTTTCTGCCTATGATAGATATGGATCCAACTGATATGTCCTGTATCTTCTCCACTCTTACCTATGTGTGTGACCATGCAAGCAAGGGCCTACAACGTAACCCCCGTGATTACTTTTGATCAGCCACTTTGGTGGAAAGCTACTATGATCATAGTCAGAGCCAACAAACAGTATCTTAAAGTCTATCGTCTTAAGACTTGGAGGACTACACATGGAAATAAGCTTTCTTGGCTCCATTGGGCACATCATGGCAGGGAGTGGATTACAAGAAGTTCTAGAAGTTGTATATGCCGGGAAAGCTGTAAAGCATATGCTGAGTGGAAAAGCAATCTCAAGAGCAGTGCGAGGACATCTTTTGGTTGATGCAGCCCTTCACACAATACTAGTGGCCAATGCATACGATGCCCACATACCTACGGATCACCGTGATGAAGAAGAGCAAGATACAGAATGTACTTCTGATGGCCTGCAAACATTAGACCCACCAGATCTAGAGGAGATGGAAGTGGAGAATGAATATCTTCCAGACATGAGCGAGGAACAGGACTTGCATGACTTGGAAAGATATTTGACAACCTAATGATGGATGAAGATGTCATAGCTGACTTATCCTCTTTGGATGTGCTCTCAAGAGTTGCTGCCAAAACTAAAGAATGTGATGGAATGGGTGAGTGACCTAAGGACTGCTAAACTGTGGCTACAATATTTGGAGATGGTTGCCATCCTAAAGAGATTTATCAAAGCGGAAAGAACAGGGAATTGGATGCTACATCTTGCGGCAGTACGGGACATGTTGCCCTATTTTGCAGCAGCTGGACACAACATGTATGCCAAATCAGCATACCTGCAGGGGCTGTAGCCCCCCCCCCCCCACTTTTTTTAGTAAACACGAGCAAACGTATGGCAGTGCAAAAATGTGGTATACACGCGGCCACCCCAAATAAGCCCCTCCACTTTCCAAGACGTTACGCGGCGCCTGGTACCTGTATCTGCAAAAGATGTCTGAACTTAACGAGACTCACCAAGATGTACATCTTATATAGCTTTATGAATGGCTTTCATGTTGTTACGAGGAACGATCGCTACTGGGCAGGCTTACCCACAGATCTCGTGATCGAGCAACTGCTCATGCGAAGTATCAAGACAAGTGGTGGGCTAACAAGAGGCAAAGGTATGACGGAAGTTCAGAGGCTGACATGAGTATTGGGAATGCCATCTTGTGCAGAGGTAAACCTGGCTATGCAGGAGCTCCCTGGCGTGAACTACATCACCAGCGAGCAGCACAAGGACACATCAAAGTCAAGACAGAAGCGAGACCTGGATGACACCTACAAGTTAAAATGAAGCATTCAAGCAGTGGGATCCATTTGGAACTGACCCATCCCTGCACAACATCCTGAGTGGTGTAACCGCACATGAGAAAGTGAATGTCGACCAAGAAAGATGTGTAGGCCAGGCCATCATTGAGTCAATGGTTGGAAAAGATGTGAGTAATTACTCATTCCAAAGGAAACACCAGGCAGTCACATTCGGGTCGAATACAGCTGTTGCCGTTGATGGAGATCAAGTTCAGGTAGATCCTGAACTACTTTTTCAAAGACAGTTGAGTATCATTTCCACCCGGGACGAGCAGGAAGATCCAGCAGCTCTATTCAAATATGAGCTTTGCAGTCACCCATGATCAAACATGATCAGACATAGCCTACAGGTGATGATCTGCACTATGTGCTTGATGGTGGTGCACTCTTGCTACGTCTACCATGGTCCAGGGGTCAAACCTTTGAGAGCATATGCAATGTGTATGTTAAGTATGTAAAAAGTCGGTATGGAAAGGCAATCATTGTGTTTGATGGTTATGAAGATGGACCTGCAATCAAAGATTCTACGCACTGCAGACGCATGAGCAGTTCCAAAGGACCAAATGTTGTGTTCACAGGAGAAACTTCACTGAAGATGAAGAAAAATGAGTTTCTCTGTAACAAAGTAAACAAACAACGGTTTCTCAATATGCTAAGCTCTTTCCTTGAGAAAGCAGGCTGTACAACGATTCATGCCAAAGGAGATGCTGACATCTTGATTGTCAAGACAGCAGTAGAATCTAGGTGGTAAACACCGTCCTCATTGTTGATGATACAGATCTGCTGATCCTGTTGTGCTACTATGGAGATGCAGTTGAGAAAGAGCTGTACTTGAAACCCGAACTAAAGGCCAATACAAGGAAGCATAAGACATGGAACATAAAGAAGACAAGAGAGATCTCGGGAAGGTCAATTTGTTCCAGGCTGCTCTTTGTCCATGCACTACTTGGCTGTGACACAACATCAAGAGTGTTTGGAATAGGCAAATCAGTTGCCTTGAAAGAAGTCCAGAAGAATGCTGATTTCCAGAAGTTTGCTGACTTTTCACCAGAGAGGGGGCATCAAAGAAAGACATTATCAATGCAGGAGAGAAAGCCCTTGTCTGCATCTATAATGGCAAGGAAGGTGAAGGTATTGATGATCTGCAGTACCGGCGCTTCTGTGAAAAGGTGACAAAGAGCAGCACCTTCGTCGAACCTAAGACATTACCCCCCAACATCTGCTGCTACAGAATATCACAGTATGATACTCTATTCAGAATATCAATTTTAACATGTTTTTCATGGTGACACGGAAACCATTTGTGCCAACTCTTAATTTCAATTGATTAACTATAGAGGAATGTATTATGTTGCCTTGAATATTAGCAGCATGGCAGATGCTTATTTGCATAATATGCAAATTATATTTCAGATATTAACCTGGATATGTATTTGTCATGCTTAGTGATCCCCAGCATATTGATTTGAACAACTGAATTGTTTTCATTACACACTTACACACAAATTATGTGAGGAAAATCCCGGTTTTCCTTAAATTTTCCCATATATGGGATGCTTATTTGCATAATATGCAAATTAGGCAAAATATGTTCGCACTTCTGCTGCTCCAGAATATCACAGTAGGATACTCTATTCAGAATATCAATTTTAACATGTTTTTCATGGTGACACGGAAACCGTTTGTGCCAACTCTTAATTTCAATTGATTAACTTTAGAGGAATTTATTATGTTGCCTTGAATATTAGCAGCATGGCATATGCTTATTTGCATAATATGTAAATCATGTTTCAGATATTAACCTGGATATGTATTTGTCATGCTTAGTGATCCCCAGCATATTGATTTGAACAACTGAATTGTTTTCATTATACTCTTACACACAACTTATGTGAGGAAAATCACGGTTTTCCTTAAATTTTCCCATATATGGGATGCTTATTTGCATAATATGCAAATTAGGCAAAATATGTTCGTACTATTAATCCAATATGGATTTATGGATTTATCATGTTCCTTCACTAAAATGACATTGGTTTCAATACCTGATTTATTCAAATTGCATACATAAATTCAATTCTACATTGATATCTGGATTTTATCTTATTTTTTTAACATTATAACAGCTAATTTGCATAATATGCAAATTTCATAAATTTCCCATACTTGGATTTCTTGAGACTTTTAATATGGTGTTTAGGGGACCTTACTGAAAAGCACTGGAGTGGAATAAATTCTTTTGCAATTAGTGGTGGGTCAAGAACTATATTGACTGGACTACTATTCGTGTAAAGGAAGCTGCTAGGTAAAGAATGTCAAAACAGTCTACTTGACCATTTTAAAGGGATACGCCACCGGGCGGCCGTGGGGAAAGTCAGGATTGCGTAAGCCCCATTCACTCGTACACAAAGTTTGTGCGTCGAACGCGTCCGTTGGACTAAGTGGGATTACATTTCGACTGCTCGAAGCAGACCGAATCTCGCACGAGAGCTCGAGCCCAGGCGGAGCGTGCATGTTCCAGTCTCTATCCAAGGTTTGCGCCCCGCGGGGCAACGGCATGATCCGGTATATACGGCACTGATCCGGTAACGATCACGGTGCCCTCTCGCGGCATTAAAACGTCCACAATCTGCGGTTGAGTATCCCTTTAACAGACCACTTTACTATCGTGTGTAAAATAGATTTTCTTCTTATCTCAGAACCCTTGTTCTGGGACATAGTTCATGTATAATACCATGACTCTATGGTTGGAATTCTGCCTTTGGGAAATGGAGAGTACAGTCTACATCATAAACAACTCTTTATATTATATTATGATTTGGCACCTCATTGCTTATTCCCTTTATAAAGGGATATTTTACTGCAGATCGGATGCAGCATACTTTTTATAAAAAATTGTTTAAACCTCTGCACGTCAACCCTTTTCGGCCCTTACGTACAGTTTCTTTTTCTCATTGTCTCATTACTTGTCTTGTTTAATTACTACTAATCTTAGGATGACTCTTTCCCAATACAAGGGAAGAAAATTGAATTACAGGATCTGCAAAATACGTTTAATTTTATGTTAAAAGTTTTACCATTTTGCTAAACTATACTGACCCACAGTAAAAAGTACCCACGACTTTATAATGGTAAAATATCACATTTATATTGACAGACACAGAATGACAATGAACCAGGGTGGAAAGATTGACCTTTTATTGAAACATTTCACTAATTTCGGAAGACAATGCTGTCTCTTGTCAGCGCGCATTACAGCGCAGAACACAACAAGTTGAAAAATGAAAGTCACAGATCAATAGTGTGTGTGGCCACCATTTGTTTGCAGACAGGCATTGCATCTGCGACGCATACTGCGCACCAGTCTTTGAATGAAATCTTGTGGAATCCTGTTCCATTCATCTTGCAAAGTCTGGATCAGTTGTGCACGAGTCCTGACCCTGCCAGCAATGCGCCTCCCAAGCTCATCCCACAGATGCCCAATGGGATTGAGGTCAGGGGACATCGCCGACCACTCCATGGTATTAATGTTCTCACCCCTGAGGAATGCAGTGGTTAGCCGTACAGCATGAGGTCGGACATTATCATGCTGAAAGATGCGCAGTCCTCGGTTGTTCTGCAGGAATGGCACCAGGTGTGGTCTCAGGATATCGTCCACATAGCGCTGTGCAGTGATGTTGCCATCCACAAACACCAGGGATGATCTGTGACTTTCATTTTTCAACTTGTTGTGTTCTGCGCTGTAATGCGCGCTGTAATGTGTCTGTCAATATAAATATGATATACCATTATAAAGTCGTGGGTACTTTTTATTGTGGGTCAGTATATAATCCTTCTCTAATCATTTCATGACAATGTGCACTTTTGCTAAAATGTATGATACATTCTCGGTGAAGTATTCCAGAAACTGTAAATTGCAGTCAAGTTATTGCTATATCGGGTGATCCTCGGACACACTTTCTAGTCGTCAAGTGCAACCTCTAATTCTTTGAGAAATATACATAACAAGTGCAACCTCTTATTCTTTGAGAAGAATACATAACATTTGAATTCCGGAAGTAAAATGAGCTATTGGACCATTTAATCTAATTTACGTCACTAGCAGATTTCATGTTTAATTCATTTCCTCTTTTTTCACAACAGTTGTGAGGAATTGCGAGGGAAACATTCTCTATATATCTTGCTTCCCTGGGTCAGAGATCAGTATCATTAGCGCCAACTATGGTCGTACCACTGGACCAGACACTTGCCCACATAGTAGCATCCAGACAACTAAATGCTTTGCCTCTAATTCTTTGAATATCGTCAGCAACCTCTGTAGTGGGCAGAGAAGCTGCACCGTGGTTGCTACAAATGATGTCTTCAGCGACCCTTGTGTTGGCACTTACAAATACCTTGAAGTGAACTATACATGCGACTTTCCAACAGAACCCACATGCCAAAATGAACTGGACTGTACGACGGAACGCACCTGTGAGGGGGACAACCTTTCTATATCTTGCACGTCTGGATCAGTTATTAGTATCGTCAGTGCCAACTATGGTCGTACAACTTGCTCAGAAACCTGCCCACATAGCAGCATCCAGACAACTAAATGCTTTGCCTCTAATTCCTTGAATATCGTCAGCAACCTCTGTAGTGGGCAGAGAAGCTGCACCGTGGTTGCTACAAATGATGTCTTCGGCGACCCTTGTGTTGGCACTTACAAATATCTTGAGGTGAACTATACATGCGAGATCGGCCCCGACTTAACAACGGAACCCTCCTTCGTACCTCTGGACCGGACACTTGCCCACATAGTAGCATCCAGACAACTTCATGTTTTGCACCCTCTTCTTTGAATATCGTCAGCAACCTCTGTAGTGGGCAGAGAAGCTGCTCCGTGGTTGCTTCTAATGATGTCTTCGGCGACCCTTGCGTTGGCACTTACAAGTATCTTGAGGTGAACTATACATGCGAGATCGGCCCCGACTTAACAACGGAACCCTCATGCCAAAATGAACTGGACTGTACGACGGAACGCACCTGTGAGGGGGACAACCTTTCTTTCTCTTGCACGTCTGGATCAGTTATTAGTATCGCCAGTGCCAACTATGGTCGTACAACTGGCTCAGAAACCTGCCCACATAGCAGCATCCAGACAACTAAATGCTTTGCCTCTAATTCCTTGAATATCGTCAGCAACCTCTGTAGTGGGCAGAGAAGCTGCTCCGTGGTTGCTTCTAATGATGTCTTCGGCGACCCTTGCGTTGGCACTTACAAGTATCTTGAGGTGAACTATACATGCGAGATCGGTCCCGACTTAACAACGGAACCCTCATGCCAAAATGAACTGGACTGTACGACGGAACGCACCTGTGAGGGGGACAACCTTTCTATATCTTGCACGTCTGGATCAGTTATTAGTATCGTCAGTGCCAACTATGGTCGTACAACTGGCTCAGAAACCTGCCCACATAGCAGCATCCAGACAACTAAATGCTTTGCCTCTAATTCCTTGAACATCGTCAGCAACCTCTGTAGTGGGCAGAGAAGCTGCTCCGTGGTTGCTTCTAATGATGTCTTCGGCGACCCTTGCGTTGGCACTTACAAGTATCTTGAGGTGAACTATACATGCGAGATCGGTCCCGACTTAACAACGGAACCCTCATGCCAAAATGAACTGGACTGTACGACGGAACGCACCTGTGAGGGGGACAACCTTTCTATATCTTGCACGTCTGGATCAGTTATTAGTATCGTCAGTGCCAACTATGGTCGTACAACTGGCTCAGAAACCTGCCCACATAGCAGCATCCAGACAACCAAATGCTTTGCCTCTAATTCCTTGAATATCGTCAGCAACCTCTGTAGTGGGCAGAGAAGCTGCACCGTGGTTGCTACAAATGATGTCTTCGGCGACCCTTGTGTTGGCACTTACAAGTATCTTGAGGTGAACTATACATGCGAGATCGGCCCCGACTTAACAACGGAACCCTCCTTCGGAAATGCACTCGATAGTCCGACGGAACCCACCTGCGGAGAAAGAATTAACTGTTCGACGGAACGCACTTGCGAGAGGAATAGTCTTTCCATATCTTGCACGTCTGGATCAGTTATAAGTATCGTCAGTGCCAACTATGGTCGTACAGCTGGACCGGACACTTGCCCACATAGCCGCATCCGGACAACTGAATGCTTCGCACCTAATTCCTTGAATATTGTCGGCAACCTCTGCAACGGGCAGAAAAAATGTACCGTCCTTGCTACAAATTTTGTCTTTGGTGACCCATGCGTCGGCACATACAAATATCTTGAAGTAAAATATTACTGTAAGAGTGGACCCGACCGCAAAATTAATCATATCTGCGAAGGGGGTTCCATCAACCTTAGCTGTCCTCCAGAAACTCCAGTCATTGTCATTTCCACAGCTATGTACGGTCGCCAGGTCCCTGGATCTCATTTATGTCCTCATAGTAACATCCAAACAACGAACTGCGCCTCTCCTAGCTCTCTTGCTACTGTCCAAACAACCTGCCAGGGCCGATCTTCTTGCACGCTGGTTGCCTCTAACCAGATTTTCAGTGATCCATGTGTAGGCACCTACAAGTATTTGGAGATTGAGTACACATGCGCTCGCAGGAGTCGTGTCTGCGAGCATAGTATGCTTTACATCAGTTGTCCTTCTGAGCAGAAGATCATAGTCCTTGACGCGTTCTATGGTCGCATGGCAGGACCGGATATCTGCCCTCATCCTCGAACCTCTGACCAGAATTGTCGTGCATCGTCTTCTCTGATTATTGTGAAGGAGAAGTGCAATGGCCTACCCTCCTGCACAGTGACTGCAAGCAACATTGTCTTTGGAGACCCTTGTGTGGGTACCTTCAAGTATCTCGAAGTGCTCTATGAATGTAAGCATAGGCCTACATAGACATTAATTTGTAACGATATCCCATAAAAAAGGGAAAAGGAAGAGGTTTGTGATCACCAGATCACTGATCATCGTATATATTTCTAGGCAGCAAAAATGGGCTATTCATGTATATTTTAAGATGTATTGTGTTTGTTTGTTTGCTTTTATTTCTGCGTTCTAATAACATACAATAAATCGAATTTTTACATAAGTATTACATGAGTAAAAAATCATGTACAATAATAGTATACAATAATAAACATAAGACAAAGCATACAAACAAGATTAAGGAATATAATAGATCTATGTAAATATTTTTCTCCAATAAACTAGAGAGGTAATTTAAATTTAAAGATTAGGCGACATAACTCTTGGTAAAACTGTGTGATCAAGTGGGTGCAGTGCAATTGCAGGTGCGGGTGCAAATAGTAAATACTAATTTAAAGCGTGTGCACGTATGATTGTAGTATCTTTCGTTTAAGAGTAGCTTTTAAGGAGTAGATGGTTGAACAAGATTTTATGTTATCGGGAAAATTATTCCAAATGTCCGGACCAGAGTGTCTTACAGATTTGTGTGTTATTGATAATTTGGGATTTGTAAGATGGAAATTTCCAGAAATGCGAGTAGGGTAGGAATGAACAGAACTATTAAACTTAAACATGTTATCAAAGGATGGTGGAAGTTGATTATTAATGTACCTGAACATTATGACTGCTACTTGGATAGTATTCAAGTCGAAATTTTTTAGTGTTTTAAGTTTATGGAATAAGGGGTCAGTGTGAGTTAAGAAATGCGATCCGGTACAAATACGTATTGCTCTCATTTGTAGTTTAAAAATAGAATTGATTTTTGTCGAACCACAATTAGCCCATACAATGTTACAATATGTTATATACGGGAGAACTAGCGTATTATATAACAGGAATAAGGTTGCATAGGGTAGAAGAAACTTTAGCTTGGAAATTACACCAATGCTTTTAGAAATGCACATTTTTACGTGATGTTCATTCCAAGTCAAAGTTTCATCTATAATTACTCCCAAAAATTTGGACTTAGTTTTCTTTTCCACTGGCATATCATCGATTTTAATATATATTGGTGTGTCTGTATTATGAGAATGATGTTTAAAATACATGAAGTGAGTCTTTTTTATATTAAGAGAAAGTTTATTGCACTTAAACCAGTTTGATACTTTGTTAATTTCATAATTCAAAGTATTGGTTAAGGAATTAAGGTCTTTGTGAGAACAAAAGATATTTGTGTCGTCGGCAAATAAGACAAAAGAAAGAACGGAGGATGTATTAATAATATCATTGACATAAAGAAGAAATAGTAGTGGGCCTAAGATGGAGCCTTAGGGGACACCGCATTGAACTAAAAGGGGATCAGAACCTTAACCATTAAATGTAACATATTGTCTTCTGTAGAGTGGTTCACCCCGAATTCCATAATGACTGAGTTTGGAAAGGAGGATAGCGTGATTCAGCGTATCGAATGCTTTACTTAAGTCACAGAATATACCAACAACATGTTCTTTGTTAGCTATGGCATTTGTAATTTTGTCATAAATTTGAATTAATGCTAGGTCAGTTGAGTAATTTTTCCTGAAACCATATTGATTTGAACTGAGTATATTGTGTTTATTGATAAATGTATGTAACCTATTATAAACGATTTTTTTTCTAAGACTTTGGATATACTTGGAAGTAAGGAAATGGGGCGATAATTACTTATTTCGTGCGGATCGTCTTTTTTGAAAATTGGATTGACTTTAGCTATTTTCAATAGATCAGGGAAAACACCTTGTGATAACGAGTGATTAAAAATGTGAGTTAAAGGCTTTGCAAGTGGGTGGATTATTTCTTTTAAAAGAGACGTACTTATTTTATCGAAACCATAAGATTTTGAGCTGTTAAGAGATTGGGTAATATTAACAATTTCGCTGGGATGTGTTGGGTTTAGAAAGAGAGACTCTTGGTTTTGTTCGGAAAGTCTGTAAAGTGAGCGTTAGGGCAATTAATTTTGCTGGCGAGTTCAGGGCCAATTTTCGTGAAAAATGAATTAAATGAATTTGCATAAATACTAGGATCATGTATGTTAGTACCATTTAGTGTGATATTATCCGTGGGTGGGGGATCTGTCTTTTTCCCATAACCTCTTTGATGATTTTCCAAGTTGCAGTAGTGTTTGAACTGGCCTTCTTTATTCTATTAGAAGTGTAATTTACGGGATATTCGGATCAGTTTTGTTAATTTATTGCGGTAAGCTTTATATGTCTTTAGGTTAGTGTCAGTTGGATTGCGTAAATGTAACTTGTAGAGGCGGGTGCGTGTTTGTATTTACTTCAATAAACCTTTCGTTATCCAAGGATTCCTGGGTTTACTTCGTTTGTTTTTAATTTTGCCTAGAGGGATATTCTTTTCATAATAATATTGTAATCTGTTATTAAAATGTTTGTATGCGGTATTGACATCATTTACATTGTAGACATCTGCCCATCCCTCTAAAAGTAAATCCTGTTTCAGTAATTCTACACTACGTTTGGATTCTTTGCGATATAAAAATTCATCAAATGATTTAGGGCAACATAGTTCGCATTCACAAGTTAAAAATATGGGTGATCGGAAACTTCAGAGCATAGTATCCCCCTCGATGGTTTTGTTATTATGTACGGTGGAAAAAATATTGTCAATCTGAGTTGAAGAATGTGAATTTATTCTGGTGGGTTTATTAAATGAAGCCATATGAATACATTAGTTGCATAAAATTGGTTGAATTACTGCTGTCAGATGAGGGCAGGAAATTGATATTAAAGTCACCAAGCATAAAAATATGTTTGTTTTCATCGCCTATTTTATGAAGATATGAATCCATTTCATCACAGAATAGTTCAAAATTAGAGTCGGGGGTCTATAAATTAAACCTATAACGACATTTTAAAGATTTGAGTTGTCAATTTCAATAACGATTCCGCTTGTGTTAGTTTAACATCTGAACGGATTCTGAATTTCAGGTTTTGAGCAATATAAAATGCAACACCGCCCCCTCTTCTTCCTTTGCGGTCTGCCCTAATTAGACAAACTGAACATATCTGGAGAATTTTGATGTAATCATGTTTCACTTATTCCAATGACGGAAAAGGTTGTCAAAATATTCGAAATTTCTGTTCAAATTTCTGGAGTTTATATGTAAAAGTGAAATGTTATTTGGATTATGAGAAAATGTATCGTTAAATTCTAAGGGGGTGTAATATTTACTATCATGTATATCGTCAAGAATGTAACTAGATTATTTCTACTTCAGAACCGGATAATTAGAATTATTCATAATATGCCATATTTAGCACATACTGACAAACTTTTTTATGAAAGTAAACTATTGAAAGTAGAGGATATATACAAGTTACATGTAGGAATAATAATGTATGAGTTGGATGCAGGATGTCTACCTAGAGTACTGACTTCCATGTTCGTGAAAAATCAGGATATACACAAATATTATACTAGACAAGCTTCAGGCTATATCATTTACCATTTCTTAGAAACAACTTTTCACAAAGGACTTTGATTTACGCTGGCCCCAAATATTGGAACTCGCTTGATAAAGGCCTTACTGGGGCAGCTAGTCTGCCTGTATTTAAGCAAAAATTGAAAGAGTCCCTTTTGGAACATTACTGTGTTGGATTATAAAAAGTGTAATTCGTGTACTACTCTCTACACCTACATTATGCTACAATATGTACAACTCCAATTGTGAAAGTGTAGCGATTTATCTCCCATGTGTTGTTAAATAGTCTTGTGATTTTTGTCTGTTATCTTGTTCTTGTTTTGTTCATGTAGGCTATTCGTCTCGTCTCGTCCTGTCTTTCTCTTTCTGTGTTCTTCCTAGATTAGATTCCATGTTTCATTGTAAATATTTCATATTATGTTTCTCACGTATCTATACCATATATCACAATGTATGAAGTTTGTGTTCTTATTGTCTAGTTTTGCTATTTTATGAGGAGCCTGATACAACAAGCCATGCTTCTACCAGGCTACCTCGTCTTTCTGAACAATATGCTTGAATTATGATACCTCTGTAATATTAATAAAGTATGTTTGTATTACTATTACCAATGTCACGAACGTTGTAAAAGCAGGAATTACTACAGAAAGACAAATA
Organism: Heliocidaris erythrogramma; assembly: GCA_025617745.1. NCBI lineage: Eukaryota > Metazoa > Echinodermata > Echinoidea > Camarodonta > Echinometridae > Heliocidaris > Heliocidaris erythrogramma. The sequence goes on along the minus strand of CM046858.1, from coordinate 33,300,433 downwards.
AATACAATACAATACAAAGAATATCGGGAGTGTAAGCGTGTAAATCCATTTATTAATACAAAACTGTAAAGTGCCGGTAATTTGGAGGATGATCAACTGTATGCGTGATTTCGGTGCATTTGCAAGTGCATGCTGGTGTGTTTGTGTGTATACGTAGTGGAAGTGCGTGGGTAGTTTCAATATACATGTACAATACAAATGAAAATACAATAGGACCCATCTTGGTCAGTTACAATAAATGTTTAGGGCAACAGAGCAGAGCCCGACCACCCGAGTAAAGCACCCGAGCAAGGGTGTACTCTTTGACATACAAAATAAAGAGGCGAGGAAGAAAGATTAATTGAGCATTACCTTACAAAAAATTTGAACAGTATTTTTGCCGTTTTCTTTTCTTCCCCTCTTTCTCCTTTTTGATTTCGAACAGATAATAACATGACATTGTTAAGCATTTAATATTTGACTAAGAGGTTGGAACTTGGGCTTAACATTCTCACTCATCGAGGCCAAAATTAATTACTTGTCTCCATCCCAATGGACGGTGTACTTAATCGTTTGATCCCTGGTAGGTTATATTACATGTAGTAGTGTGACAATGTTATTGATAGAAATAGAAGAAAAAAAGAAAGGAAAAAAAAAACACCCCTCAGAAAATACTTTTGTTTTTGCACTTCTGGTAGGCCTTTCATAAGAAATCCGTGGAATATTCAAGTGTTTAGAAATTCGACTTGACCTATTAATAGCCATTTTGATCCCTCAAATACAATCTTTATCGTACCTTTAATGATTAATTATCATGAAGCAGAGGCGTATCCAAAGTGACAGTTACGAACGCGGCCCCAAGTGCTGTGTGTAACGCATAGGAAGAGGGGCGGATTCTGGGTTTATACTCTTTCACTTTAGAAATATTAATCCCCCCTAATCCTCCGAAACTCACATTTTAGCTTATTTTGGGGTTGATAACAGTAATCCTACGCTGTAGACGCCACGTACATCTTTCTTCTCAAGTTAAAACTCTGCATGCTTTCATATTTGTTTTGTTAATGGTTATTTTCTTCTCGCCATTTTTTCTTGTTCAGTCGTTTTAACCCAGGCCTGTCGATTTAATTGCAGGCAGATGAATTTGGGCAAAATGAGGATAGCCAGTGTTCTGCAGTCAGGAAATTGGGTAATATTCAGGAAATCCATCCTATAGTGGCACATTCACGCATACGGGAATTTCGAAGGGGTGTTTATTTTCTTGCGAGGGTAGGAGTAATATGCCCGTTTTCTTTTCGCCAACCCTCTTAGTCGAGGTCATCTGCTCATTGGGAGAGAGAAGGGTTATGTAATAGCAGCGGGTAACTTTTTATGGTAGAGGAGCTGAGGGAGGGCGGGGGGGGGGGGGGGTGGTAGCGATTTGACAAGCAATATACTTCTCATTCGTTTTGTATCCATACTACATCTGACATGTCAGTATTGGAAAGATTTAAGAGAGACCTTTATTAAGTTTTTGTTATACGTAAATGTATGGGCCGGGGTACAATTCATGTAATCTTCTGTGATTGATTTGTAAAGCTCGAAAAAATAATAATTGTAAAAACATATTCTTCACAGTTTAAGGGCATTTCTGCTGAGATCGTCTAATATAATATCAACCGTGTCAACAGGGACTTGAAGCCTTGTTGCAATATTATTTATCCGATATTTACTCCTTATTCAATTAAAAATTATCTTAAACTGTATTACCGTTACTTTGTACTGACCTTACCATGTATGAAATGTAATCAATATTGTAGTAGTGTGTATTATGTCTCACATTTTGCCTGGTACAACGCATAAAGAAAATTATAGGTTTATTATGCGCTTGATCATTTTCATTATAATTTGGGGATCAGGAATCTCATACTAGTCTTACTCTTTTTTTCTTTTACTCTTTTATTTTTTCATCTCCAACAAAATACAAATCATGATATACAATCAATCAGCAACATAAATATTTAGAAAAAAAATAATTAGTCATTGTATCAAAAGGAACATACAGAAATATAATGTATTATGTAACACAAATATGAAAATTCTTAACAAAATTTACATAACGCCTTGATCTATATTGTGTGGAAATGGAGAGGTCCACTAAAAAGCGATGCTTGTATTTTGTGGACCCCTCAATTAATAATAGCAAGTAAAAAATGAATGTTTTGTAAAACAAGAAAATTTGTGGCCAACAGAGACAACGATCTAGTGTAAATTAGTTATCGGAAAATAGGTGCAAAATTAAATAGAAAACAAATTAAATGATATCGACAAGGGAATAAGATTAAGAAAATAATAGGGCAGGAGGGAGAAAATAGGCACAGTGCAGGCTGCATATGGATCGGAGATAAGTTGGAAAAAGTAGTGAATCTAAATAAGGTAGCGCAAAATGACGATTAAGATTTCAAATCAATAAATAAAGCAGATGATGATGATTTTTAAAGATGATTATAAGACTTGAGTAAAAAGGTTTTCAATTTTCTTTTAAAAATGTTGAGAGACGGGGAATTTTTTAAGTCGTGGTCCAAGTTATTCCAAAATTTTGGACCTTCATAAATGAATGTATTTTTAGCAGTGAATGTTCTCAAGAGAGGCAAATGATATTCATCCGAATGTCTTGTCGGATATTTATGAATTGTTTGATTCTTAAAAAACATGTCGTGAAAAACAGAAGGAAGAACTCCACTGTTGTATTTATACATAAATTGGCCCAAATGAAATAGATATAAATCCTTAATTTTAAGTATATTATTTTCAAACAATAAGGGGGAAGTATGGGAACGTATATGAGCATTACAAACAATACGAATAACCTTTTTTTGTAGAAGTAAAACTCTATTTAATAAAGTTTGATGTGTGTTACCCCAGATCAATAAACCATAATTCAAGTAAGGCAAAATAAGTGACGAGTAAAGCATTAATAATGATGGCTGTGGGAGGGACGATTTTAGTCTATTCATAATGCCAATATTACGCGAAACAATTTTGCAAACATTATCAATGTGTAGTTTCCATGAAAGTTTATTGTCAACAATTATACCCAAGAATTTTGTATGACTGACCTGTTTCAGCGGGGTTTTATCAAATAAAATATCAGAAGGCAATATGTCCAAAGAATTACTAAATAACATATAATTAGTTTTATCGAGATTAAGTGATAATTTATTTGCTCTTATCCATTGTAATACATTGCATAACTCAATATTGATTGTATCTACCAGGACATTTGGATCGTTATGTGAAAAGAATAGATTTGTATCGTCGGCAAATAAAATAAATGACAGGGAGGTGGATGATTTATGGAAATCATTAATATAGAGAACAAATAATAAAGGGCCGAGAAGACTTCCTTGTGGGACGCCGCAAGTGACATGACGCAACTCAGATGTATGTTCATTTAAAGAAACGTATTGCTTTCTGTTGATCAGGTAGCTCCTGAACCACTCCAAGGCCTTCCCACGTATACCATAATGGTTGAGTTTACTAAGTAAAATCTCATGATTTATCGTGTCAAAAGCCTTGGAGAAATCCAGGAATATACCTATTGTGTGAGACGATAGATCAGTTGCATGAGCAACTTTATCAACAAAAGACATTAAAGCATGCACAGTACTGTGCTTCTCACGAAAGCCGAACTGGAAATTTGAAAAGATATCACATTTATTTAAAAAAGAAATCATGCGAGTGTAGACTATCTTTTCAAGAACCTTTGAAAACGTAGACAGTAAAGAGATAGGCCGATAATTGCCAACATCTATCTTATTACCTTTTTTGAATAGTGGAATGATTTTCGCGACTTTCATGGCATTAGGAAACTGCCCATGTAATAGTGACAAATTACATATGTGAACCAATGGATCGACAATGTAAGGAATTATAGATTTAAGAATTTTATTATTTATCTCATCATATCCCGAACTAATCTTATTTTCCAAATCAGAAATTATTTTCAAAATTTCTTGTTTGTTTGTTGGAAGCAAAAAAATAGAATTCAAAATTTGAGGGCCTAGAAAATCAGTAAAGTTTTTATCTGCTGGCGGAATGTTTTTGGCGAGATTGTCACCTACTGATGAAAAATAATTATTAAAAATGTTTACAATTTTTTTCGGGTCTTCAATCATTGTGTCTTCAAACATAATTTTATTAACATCAGATCTATTATTGACCAAATTCATTGCTTGTTTAATTATTTTCCATGTATTTTGCATATCGTTTTTGAAAAATTTCAAACGATTTACGAAATATTTTTTCTTCTCTAACCGAATAATTTTCGTCAATATGTTTTTATAATTAGTATATTTTCGTTTGGATTTTTCAGTGCGTGTTATTTTATGTTTATAATAAAGATTATTCTTCCGATTTATTGATCGCAATATTGATCTAGAAATCCAAGGAAGTTTAGGAGTTTTTCTATAATTTGTTTTTACTTTTTGTTTTGGTAGGTAAGTGTTTAATTGATCATGAAGTATACTAGAGAACAAGTTATATGAGCTATTAACTTCATCCTTGGAATAAATATTGGACCAGTCGATATTTTCAAGACTGATTCCAAGACGTGCTAAATTTTCTGGGGTTACTTTGCGTCTGTGAGTACTGGTATCAATGCTATTCGCAGACTGGGCCAACTGAAATTGCATCAATATGGGATAGTGGTCGGTTGCATCCGAAAGAATGATAGAAGAATCGGAATGCGGTAAAACATTAGAAAAAATGTTGTCTATTAATGTGGCAGATCCATTTATAATACGGGTTGGTTTGGAAATGAGTGGCAAGAAAGAGGCAGATAACATTGTTTCAAGAAATTCTTGGGAAACACTGCAATGCTCATGTTTCAACAAGTCAATATTAAAATCTCCCATCAAAAAAATTGTTTTGTTATGATTAACATTACGCAATAAATCAGCTAAATATAATAAAAAGTCATGAGCGTTAGAGCTGGGTGATCGGTAAATAACACCAGCAATAATGTTCTTATTACCAGGGATTGAAATTTCAACAAAAAGGGATTCAATTATATTATTGCATACTGATATATCATCTAAGACTGAGTAATTTAAATTTCTTAATATATACAAAGCAACACCACCGCCGCGTCTATCTTGTCTATTTTTATGTATAAAGTCATAATTGTCAATAAGGAATGGGTGGCTGCAATCGTGACTCAGCCAGGTTTCTGTTAAACCAATTATTGTTAGTGGATTTTGGGATTGTGTGTTTATAAGAGAAAGTAAGTCATCAAAATGCCTGTTCAAACTTCTAATATTTAAATGGAGGAGAGAAAATGTGTTAAAATTAAATTCTTTCAAAATATTGGAAAATTTATTGATAGTTACATATTTAGTGACATTTCTTTGACCTGGATCGTCAAAGTCAAAATCAATTTCTAGTTCTTTGAATGAAGAATTAATATTATCCATAATAAGATCATCATAAGGTTTATGAGATGAATTATTTTCATCCGTAAGGATGGGTCTATGTAATCTGAAAAAAATCATCATCGTCTAACAAATGGAAGGGCAGTTGCTGCATATTGTGTGAACTTGCCATCATGAAGTGTGAATCATAATCTGAACATGGTGAGCCGCTGGTATAAAAAGCTTAAAGAAACAAAGTTTAGCGCTGTCAAGGAAAGAATGGAAAAGAGAGCGATAAATTGAGTATCCATATGCAGTAAAAAGAAAGAACTGAAAAAAACTAACATTGAAACAAAACAAGACAATGAAGATAAGTGCCATGAGAGGAAAAGCAACAGAAGAATAGAACAAATAGGGAGAAGAGAACGAAAGTTGAATCTCTGTTGGCATGTTGAGCATATGAAGGCAATCGATGGATTGACGTACCGGTATCATAACAAAAAAAAAATAAATACTATTCAGCAATTCAGCTTTACAATGAGAAAAACATGTAAATGAGGAAATCTCGATTAAAAAGAAATCCTGTACCAAATGCGAGATCATTCAAATTGCAGCAACTAGAAAAGAACGTTAAGCGACATGGTTTGATTTGAATAAAGAAAATCTTAACAATGCTATAAAAAATAGATTAAAAATTCGAAAAAGTTCAAAAATAAATTAAAACCATTCTGTAAAACGATATTCAAGAAAAGTTCATTGTACTACCTCCAAAGAATACCTCGGGTAATAATGAAGTAATGAAGTAAAGGGACACTCCGGGCCGAAAATAACAAATGTCAAATGAACAGAAAAAAAAAAAAAAAAAAAAAAAACTAATCTCGCAAAGCACCAACAACCACACCAAAACCCGATAACAGATAATGAAAGCTGTTTTTTTCCTTCTTCTTTTCTTTATGAATCCTAAGCTCCGCACTACCTCGGAAAAACACACATGCACTTAATAGGTATGTCTACATTACCAAAATATTCAATCGTATCAATGTATTCTGCAGATTCAGAATGCTCGGTAAAAAAAACACTCACAAATAAACATTGAAGCCTATTTTAAGTTTTGCCCCAAAATTGCATATCACGATTCTAATTAATTACTAGAATATATAGCATGTCCAACATATTCATCAAAATAAAAATGTGTTTTATTTGATAAATTCTGTGATGTTAGATGAAAATTTTATCTTGATCGGGTGCCCGATCAAAATAAAACATCTGGGTAATTATTTATTCTCCTTGATACAAAACCACTTCTAAAGCATGGAATCGACTAAAAGATTCAGGATATAATCTTTGTATGTAGCTTTTCTGATATCCAAACGCTAAATCTGCAAGATAAGTGATAAAAGGGTCATTTTAAAGGAAAAATTAAAACATCACCAAGAGAGGGCGCAAAATACTCAATAGTTCGAACTTGATTTTCCTTTTTTCCCCTTTTTTCTTTTTTTACAAAGAATCAACCGTTGAAGAGATTAAACAGCCACTATAACCTTTTAAAGACGGGAATGTTAGATGATACACGAGTATAATTCACATTATTAAACCTCAGACCCAAGCTCTAGAAAGGAAATCCAAAACCCTGTTCATACTTGAGGTATGACTCAAAGATATTAGAATATACATAGATTTGGTAATTACGAAAATATATGAAGCCCATGATAATGTTTTTCATCTTCTTCACGAAACAGAAGTTACCATTTGAACCACGTCTCTTAGGCAGATTAAATTACAGTACGTGGACAAAATTGAAAATTGGAAAGAGTACAATTTTTTTAAATTCATGAACTAAGTAAATTATAGCCGCTTACTGAAAATATGCACTATAGCTCTTTTGCATGTACCCTAATTCATGTATTACGATATTTTAGAATGCATACATGTATATACCGTGAGTTCTGGAAAGATATTGCAATTAAAAAAAAAAAAAAAAAGACATATAAAAGACCATTATGAGGCAAGTCATTTTGAGCTCTTTTAGTAAAGTCGGGTACTCATTATGTTTTTTCATTATAGGTATGAGTTCATATTGAAAAAAAAAAAAAAAAAAGCCGTGATAAAATGAACATTCGGTCATAAAATGAGGCCCATGATTTGTGGCTCTATTGAATAATGGCTAAATATAAGCAATGCCAAAAGTAGATAATGAAAGCATACATTAATAAGCCAAAAGATTGAAGACACTTTCTAGCAGTCAAATAACATGAAGGGAAGGAGTATTCTCTTCATCTATCTCAAGCTAATAATAATTGACGGCCCCGTTTTCTTGGTGGCTTCAATTGAAAAGCAAACATTTCAAATGATTGATTTCTACGCATTATTGTATTTACAAACGAATGACAACAATGTACACGCTTTACGTTTTTTTCAACAAACGTGGTTTTTTCAACCAAAGCGGTGGTATAAAGTTGAAATTAGGGCGGGAGAGATAGAGAGAGAGAGGGGGAGAAGGAGAAAGATAAGAAGAAGAACAACAACAACACCAACAACAAGAGAGAAAGTGTAGATGGGGATGAGCAAGTGCTGCGGAGCGTCTTTAAAGGGGGCGGTGACAAAAAAGGGCACTTTTATAGGAATATGGGCAGCTAATAATGGTGAACACGAAGAGGACAAAATATGACTTTGAGATACTGGTATACCCCCAAAATTCTAATTAATTCATTACCAAGCATGAGCTCCAACATCTTATTTCTTTCTATATCTTTATATATATATATATATATATATATATATATATATATATCGTGGTTCTAAATACTGATTCGGTATTATAGTCTGACGATCATTTGCGAGCGAGCTCCGGAAGGCCACGAGTTGTGCATTATTTTCGGATGATAATGATGATAATGATGATAAACGTAAATTCATTTCAAGACCCTTTTTAATAGTTTATGTTTTCGAACATTAACCTTTTTCTTATCAATTTGTCAGCATAAATGTTTAATGTAGGCCTATATTTGTGAGGTTACATTACACCAGATTATATTTTATTCCAGCACTGGCGTAATCGGGGGGGGGGGGGGGGGGGTGTTTATTATCATGGACCTACTACGTAGTAGGTCCATGATATTATCCATGATAATTATCCTCCCCATTTTCAAGGGAGGGGGGAATGGCCTATACAAATATCCTATACCCCCACTTTTCAAAGAAGAAATTATATTTTAATAAATCATTTCAATCATACCCGACGGTTATAGTAGTAAAATTTCTGTTTGAAATGCTATAAAACCAAAGATAGGAGAAGGTCACAATAATTCCGATTTTATCTATCAAAATCTCTCACCTATGTCCATAATGATATAAAAGGAGAAAGGCAGAATATGTGTGTGTGTGTGTGTGTGTGTGTGTGTGAGCTTTCGTGGTTTTCCTAAGCATTAAAATCCCTGAAATATTGAAAGACCACAATTGTCAAAACATGCCAACCACAAATTTTATGTAAAAACTCATTGAACTAGTGGTTTGCGTGTGGTTTCCCTGTTTATGATCAGTTTAAAAGGGCAATGGAGAGAGAGAGAGAGAGAGAGAGGAGGGGGGGGGGGGGGGCTGAGGTGATCATAAACGTCAATGGCAGGAATATTTCAGAACAGCAATTTAGTTTATTCAGTCTCAAGAGGGAACTACAAATTAATCAGATTTGAGGGTAATTTTTACGATTTTTCGATGATGAAATATTTTAAGACATTGCTATTAACAAAACCTCATTGAACTTTTTAATCCCAGCATGGCATCAATGTCCTTCGGCAAGACATTAATCTACATTTGCCAATCTCGACCGAGGTGTAAATATGGGTACCTGATATGCTTGAGCGCTGGTTATAGTTGGTGGCTCATCTATAACCGGGGTAATAATGTGCAGCAACATGAGCGTCACAGCGTCACAGATATGAGAGCTGTATATATATATATATATATACAAATTATGTATAACAATGCGCCCTCCCGGCTATTACCATAATGGCTTTATGGCAACACAAGGACTTGGGACCCTTGCGCTTTACAGACATATCACTCTGTTCATCAGATTCATGGGTTGCCCGCACACAATGTATGCACCTTCTCCACTCCTTGGAGAACTTCCAGCCAGGCGCCTTTTTATAGACGCTCACAATGGTGATCAAACAATGAATTTCTCATCCTATCGGGTATCCATTCATCACCTGGGTAGAGAGAAACAATGGAGCTAAAATGACTTGCTGAAGTGCATTAGTGCCGTGTTGAGGTTCAAATTCATGACCTTCGCATCTCCAGGCAAGTGCTTAAACCACTCGACTTTGCTTAATGCACATTCCACTCCTTCCAGCTGAGAAAATAAGGTGAATATACTACGAGGAATATCATGACACAATACGGTAATACAAGTTTATTCACATATTGTATACACAAGTATGGTAATGATTTATTATCTTAACTACATAAATGTAAAATGGCCAGTTGGCTTTGCAGGGAGAATGTATATTATGATATTGACAGCCAACCAGCTATCGGAGAACCAATGAATGCTGAAGATACAAATATATATTAGGAGATAACAAAATGCACATTTCGACAAGTGCATAAGGTGATACATACATGTATCACAAAAAGACTTATCAATCGAACAGGAGATCGAATTGGTAACATCTGAGTTATTAAATTCAGAAAATCATTAAAAAAATAGGGAGCTAATACCTTTATATAATTATATTTCATTACACGTCTTACCATTGTATGTGCTACAAACTCTTGACAAATAAAAGTGACTTCAAGTATTAATACAGAAATGTTGGTATGAACACTAATATCACACCAGTGACTTGAGATTAATTCTGAATTTGTTAATTCACGTAAACCTGTGTGTGAATATAATTAAATTAGATGCAGTCTCCTGAAAGGAGTTAATGATATAATACGGACTAGGCTTATTGCCCGCTATTTAACACACAAAATCCCGTTGACTTTCGAAACGAGCAATAAACAATTTATCGGCCCGCAATTTTGTTGGCTTGTCATAATGCCGAGCAAAAAAATGTAAAAATTGCATTACTCACATGTCTGATATGGTTAAAAATTAATCAGATTCAGAGTTATTAAATAAAGCGTGAACATACTGACCTGAAAAAACCTCACTCGCCCCATCTGCAAATTAAGGCTTTCAAACTTATCTTATTTGACCAAAACATATTTTAATAAACTTATATATCTTTCAAACGTACTTAGTGACGTTTTGGAAGGGAATTAGCATAAAGAAAAAACAAATACGAATTCAATGAGATAAGATGATGCACATACAGACTGACTGCTTGAACCATTGACCAAACCAATGATCAGTACGACATAGTGATAAAAGCTCTTCGGATATGATTGTGGGTGGTTTTCAATGTTCTTCATTTTGTAGACATATCAATAGTGATGGAGTCACAAATATATACAGCCATGGAAAAAATTATTAGACCAAGAATGGTTACTGCTAGTGTTATTTTTGTGGTAAGATGGAAATAAAATATCATAAAAGCAAGGTATAATTGCTGGAATTTGGTATTCATTCAATGAAATACAAAGACAAATCATTTTTATAATTTTGTTTGCATATTATAGTACCCTTATTACAGAAGCTTGGTCTAATAATTTTTTTCCAGGGCTGTATATATATATATATATATATATATATATATATATATATATATATATAATTAAAACGACAACATTATCATGTCATGTAGCCACTTCTGAAATGGGTATAAAACTATAAACAAAATATTAAATAATTCGTGATATCTACGGCATCTTAAACACATATCAGTTATAAGTCGTATATTTAAACACAGCGAAATGAAATAAAGCGAAATGACTTGCAAGGTCTTCAGGGAAAAACAGAACAACTTTACAATGTATTTTGTTACACATGTATATTGTTTACTTCATTTATTATGATGCCATTTATATGAAGCGAAATAAAGAAGTAAAAGGCGTAAAGTAATATGTGACCAATATGTTAATACGAATACCTAAACATAATATCTTCTTTTCCCTGTCATCCGTTTGTTTGTTGTTGTTTGGTTGTTTTGCTTTTTTTTGGTTTGTTGTTTTCTTCTTGTTTTTGTTTTTAAGGGGTCGATATGATTTCATTCATTGTTGGTTATATATCGACTATATCTTGTGTTTTGATTTATGCGTTCTATATTATTTATATCTTCATGAACAGAACAATTAATGTAACAATTAAGTTTAATACAATAAAATGAAATACAATTAAATATTAAATGAAGTGAAATAAGACAATGGAAAGGCACCAGATGCTCACTACATCATCGCAATCATCGCAAAATATATATACAAAACCTCCAAGATAATGATCTAAGGGCATTGTCTAGGTTATACATCATATATAGGCTACATTCTTTGTCACAACTTACAAAATGCCATATTCTAGCCGACTCAATAAAAGCATGTACAAGATAGTATCTAAAAGTAATAGGAACAGTTTGATAATTGTAGTACTTTGATAATACATAGTCGACATAATTAAATGTAAATTCAAGATTCCATTTTAATTTTACTTAATTTATGACCTATTCCAGCAAAGAATAGTTATGACACAATACGTTTATACAAGTCTATTCACATGACGGTGGTACACTCTAAAAAAAAGTTGGATAAAATCTAGCCAATAAAAGTTGGATAATATTTTAGCCAACTCAATTTAGAGTATATATACAAAGATGTTGAAATTCGCAGACTTAAATAAATGTTAAATGGCCGGTTGACTTTGCAGGAAAATGTACAGAAAATATATTGACAGCCAATCTGCTATCAGAAAAAAACCAATGCATGGTGAATATAAGAACGGGAGATAATACAATGCACCTTAAGACATGTGCATAAGGTCGTATACATAACACAATGAGATTTATCGAAAAAAAAAAAAACAGGAAATCGAATGAGCAACATCCAAGCGGTTGGAATTAGAAAAGCATACAAAGGGTGACAATACCTTTATATATTTTTAACGGATTATGATGTGTTACAAATTCTTGACATACTTGAAGCATTAATAAGAAACACCGGAATGAGCACTAATATCACTACAGTGATCTCAGCCAAGTTAATTCTGAATTTGTGAGTGAATATAACTAGTAATTACATGTACAGATAGTAAAAATAACCTTGAGCATATATTGGTCTGAAAAATTGAACTTCACTCACCCTATTTGCAAATGATTCAAACTGACCTTACTGTCTTGGCCAAAGGAATTTCGAATGAACTTATTCATCTTTCAGACATACTGAGTTAAATATTGGAAGGGAATTAGCATACAGAACGACCATAATTTAGTGACATTAACAAGACAAAAGCACCAGATGATTTATATGCTATACATGATTTACATGTTTAAGAACATAATATTTACATTATAGAAATATTGTTTAAAGCAGATAACCGGAGAAATGTCCCATAAAATAAGAAATAGGACAAATTATACATTTTTGGAAAGCTAATCCCCAAAAGAATATGATGAAATTAAATTTTAGAGATGTTAGCTTGTTCAAAAAGATTATCAGGACTTTTTTTCAAGACCCCTGACAGGGTCTCAGATGAGCCACGAAAGCGAGAATTCTTGCACTAGAAAAATGACGTCATTCTCGGGACAGCTAGCTTACGGTATACGACTTGACTGTACTGTAGCTGTATGAATCGTATATGTGTTTGTGGCTGCTGCAGTGATTCACCCAGTGATTGATGGAATGACGGTGTGATTTCAGGTTCTAACATCTGAATCAGGGCCAAAATCAGACATTTTGTCAACAAGATTTTCTAAGATTGGAAGAAATCAGTAGCTTACTTCGAACCGTGAACGTTATGTGCGCGCGCTGTATTGACGCAATCGTGAGCTAGCTAGAAGCAAGCAAGTGTGTCCCGAGTATTACGTCACATTTCCAAGGTTGAAAAAGAAACTGCTCGCGGGGCGAAAAATATGCGAATATTTTGGCACACATTTGAAACAGAATAATATTAATTTATGAAAACCTATGGATTTCGAATGTTGATGGAATGTTTTAGGGCATCTTCCCCTTTCCGTTGATACCAAATTTATTGCATTTTGATTTATTTGTACATCTCCGAGTAACACCTTTAAAGCAGTATTACACATTTCATCAAATGTTTTTACATCACAAAATATATTTCCAACTTTAAAACCCCCAAGATAATGATCAAAGCAGAAAGGCTGGATTTTAGAAAAACCTAGGCGGACATTACAGATAAATCCATTGTCACAACTCACAAATACCATCTATTCTAGGGGCATAGATATATGACTGACTTTATACAAATATTTACAACAAAAAGCAGTATCCACAATATCACAGCGTTAATAAGATATCTCTTACTCCAAATATGACTTTCTAAAGACTTACTAGGCATACGCATAATGTTCTAGTAAGGGTGGAGTAACTAGTAAGAATGATTATTATTGCCATTGGACCGATTGTTGCCATAACAAAACGTGCAGGGCAATTGAAGTACACGTATGCATAAATTTGTCTTGAGTTGTCCGATCAAAATGGTTTTGAAGTGATTTGGAGCCGTTGATAGTATCTTTAAAATATATTTGTCATTCTTTTAATATGTGATGAACTGAGTAATGATATTTCAAAAGATACAACAGCATTTTTATTTCATAAGGGACTGACCACTGACTATATACGTACATGATCATGTCAAAACCCTTTGCTTACACTTAATGTATACATCCACTCAATGAAATAATCTACATTCTTGTAAGTAGATCAGGATAACAAGGCGAGATCTCTAATGGAAACGAGGAATTATCTTTACTTGGGCAAATATAGTCATCGGATCCAATTGGTAGTTGTTAGGGGTGAATCCTTGCTCAATCATCCTCATATAAATTATCTAAATGATAAAGAGAAGGGAGGAAGACACAAAGCGAGATACGTGAGGATGAAGAGATAGAGGGAAAGAAAGACGGAAGGAAAGGGGGTGAGATAAATAGTGGAGGAAGAAAAAAAAAGAGGAGTATGGGAGAGGAAAAAATGGGAGAGTGAGAGGGGTATTATAATAAAAACATACAACAACATGAATTGCAGCAGTGAAGATAGAAGCAAGCTGCAAAGGATAAAGAAGAAGATGGACCTACAATTGGCGATTTTCATTAAAATACCGTAACATTCACAATGAAAATGGAAAATTATATCCCACCAATACTGAATAAAGAGATAATGATCCATTTCGATGTTCATCGTATTCCATATCTCTCTCTCTCTCTCGCTCTCTCTCTTCCTAAAAAATGGACTGACAATATACTAATCGACTTATATCGTATTTTAGTAAAGGGGAGGGGAGTGGGGTAGTATACTGTATGAGAGACCTTTAAAAATATCTCTGTGAGCCTTTACTTACCTACGTGGTTTACCATGCTCTATCTCCACCTTCATGGTCTGACCTTCATTGAACTCACGGATGAGATCATCCACACTCTCGTCAGTCCAGCATCTTATGAACCTATGAGCGTATAGAATTGAACATTATGGTTACTGGTATTATTCCATATCCCAACAAACAGCTTCCGTATTCTTACTGTTTATCACTACCAACTTCAAGAGAACACCAACATTTCATTCAATATGATCAATATTTTCGTTTCACTAAAGTTAAGAACAGCTGTGATAGATCTATTCTGACATGATTCTCCAATTGAAATAAGTCGCAGTGATACTATGGGAGTATGGTAAGGAAGGGATATACCCCACATTTATATTTTTAATTTAAAAAGGTTGTTTTCAATTTATACCTTCTAATTTTGACATCAGCTTCATATGATAGGAATTAGCCATTTAGGGGCATAGTTAGACCATTTGAATGTGTTCAGGAGGTGTTAAAAGGTAGCCCCCATCCCCTTTTCTCCCCGTGAATGCCCTCGAAGGAGGAGGTTCCAGCATTATTTTCCAAAGCGCAAAGACAAATAAATTAATAAAAAGAGAAAGACACAACAATGGAAGCTACACTGTCCTTGCCTTTACAGTTTTTCTTTTCCTTCTTCTTTCTTCTTCTTTTCCTTCTTCTTCTTCTTCTTCTTCTCCGATTCTCTTGTTTTTCATCTTCATCATCTTCGTCTTCCTCTTCTCCTTCTTTGTTTCTGTCTTTCTTCTTCTTCTTCTTCTTCTTCGTTTCTTTCCTCTTCTTCTTTCTTTTCTTCTTTTTCTTCTTTTTCTTGTTCTCTGCTTTTTCTCTTGCATCTATTTCTTTTCTTTACTCCACATTTTGAGCTTTGTTCTCCTTGTACGTTTAGTGAATCTGATACTTCTATTCCGTTTCGATTTTTATTGCATATTAATCAGAATTACCTATAATGTTACTCTAAGCAGGAGCTTTATCATTTACAAGCTATGCTTTTTATTTAGGCTCCCCACATTTTACATTGTCTTCCTTTTTGTGCCAGTCGTTCCTATATCTCTCGAAATGTTCTGCCTATGTACCGTACATTGTACTTGATTTGATTTCTTTACCCGTACGTTTTGAAATTGACACTTATGATTGTACAGTTTGAATTGTGTTTAATGTGATAGTGGAACAAATAAACTTCAAACTTCAAGGAAGCTGTAATAAAGGAGACACCTAAGTGTCAAGAACAAAAATGAAAAAGTAAGGGAGAGAGAGAGAGAGAGAAATGGATAAAAGAGGAAACGCTCTTTTCACAAACAATGTCTTACCTGATAGTCCTTAGAAGTTTGAGCTTGTGAGTTGATCTGAAGGCTTGCAAGACTGGTTCGATCTTTTGGTTCCCAATGAGAAGATCGCTGAATGTCACCTTGACGAGTTGAGGGAAGGCATTCATGAGGGCATTGGATAGGTTAGTAGGCTCATCCTTGAAATCAGCCGGCTTATGTGCATACTGGTCTGTTTGAATGGTGACTTCTGTTGCTCCTGGTAGATGTATCCTCTGGATGACGTCAGAGTTGATCACATCCCTGCATACCTGTAGAGTGAACCTCTTCACACTATCTAACATCGAACCACAATCCTGCCATCCTTGTAGTGTCCCATCACTCATTGTCAGCTCAGTCAGGGTGGGGCTCGTGTTACCACTCTGGTCGTCAGCCTGCTAGCATTGAGAGAAAAGCATAATTATTCAGTATGTTTATAGTAACATGTATAATCCTCTTTTCCGTCAGTGTCTTTAAAAGAAAATTAGAACCATGGGGGGGGGGGGGGGGGGGATCAGGTAAAAAGGAAAGGTACGTAGACCAAAAAAGGAAACACGTATACATGTATATTTTATCAAGGAATTGTAAACATCTAATTGAGAGAGAAAAAAAAAAAGATTAAGAGAGTTTGATATGGCCAAGAATTCAGAATAGTGTAGTTTAGATTATTCCAATTAAATTTGTTGATGGTGGATTCATCTTGCCTCATAAAATTATCTTTATTTATTGATTTATTTATTGATTGATTTATTTATTATTATTATTATTATTTTTTTTTTTTTTTTTTTTGGGGGGGGGGGTCTATGATATCACAGAAAAACGCAATTGTACAAAGTATTTGTTTAGAGTTTTCTTTACAACCACATACTTTCGGTCTATAATCAGGGCAGTTTACTCTACAAGATTGTGAAAACCAGAACAGTTTACAGTCATGTGTTTATCTCTAACCCTTCTCTAAACTAAACTGACCAAAAAGTTTGAAAACCGGATTTTGATTGAAAAAATAAATGTCTCGGATTACTGGATTAATTTTCCACGATAATTGTGGATAATTGTAAATAAAACTTTTTATTTCGTATGTTTCAAAGTTATAATCTATATATCATTGTCAATAGGTCAATGACTGTGACTCCATCAGTGTTTCCATGGCCCTAATTACTGTCGCATGGAATGAATTAAGATCTGCTACAATCACAATTTATTGACTATTCATAAGTGATATGTAGTTTCATTAGTATCACAGAAGTCAGTTTTCATGTCTCGATCAGTGCTTCCAGAGCATTTCTTATTACGTGATGGGATGAAGAACAGGAACAAAAAAACACTCGTGAAGAACGGGTATGCCCACTTTTTCATGAAATATGTTACTGGTTTTTTTTTTTTTCATTTTCATTTTCATAGACAAAATTCACCTTTTCAGCATTCTTTCCGTGAAAGGTAAATACATTTTGTATAATAAAGAGATGACCTGTTTACATATCTTACCTATACTGGATCGTCAACTTACAATATACTGTATTTAATTGCACTTCCGGTTTAAAAAACAAGTTTTGATTAGGTTATCAGTACCTTCAAAGACGATCCTCATACCAGATAATGACATTATTACCACAATTAAGGTAAAGCAAATAAGTTTTAAAAAATCGTTATAAGAACAATTAAACCATATACATGTGTATACAGTTGCCACCCATCTTGTAGTACACAGTTATTACAATGACCAAACTATTACCTTAGCAGAAGATGCTATCGATGATGATGTTGAGTAGAAGTCATCGTGATACTGACCGTAGAGTGTCAGGTTTGTCAAATGAGGCATCTTACAGATGATCTGAGCGAGATCACGTGATGCTGAGCGGCGTTTACTGAGATCCGCAGACTGGATGTTCAGAGTCTCGATCTGTCATCGTAAAAATATCATGTTGTATGAACAATTTACTGACAATTTGTTACTTAAAATATGTTTAACATGTTTAGGGTTTAACAAAAACGTTAGTTTAAGTCATGGAAATACGTTTCGCACCATGTAGTCCACATGACGTCTGCATTGGTTACTTCGAATTTTAAACATTATTTTATTTATTTAATTCATCTGATTTCCAGGCAAACAGATAAAACAGAGAAACAAAGTAAGAAATACCACCGAATAGTGCCCAAGGATAGCCAAAAGGAAACTTTACCTCTCTATGCTCATTTTCATTTTCTCTGTAATAATACGAATATAAGTACAACTACACAGAAGACTACTTTCAAGAAATTATGAGTAGAAGAGAACGGCACAGGAGATAAAATCAAAACTTTTGATTCCATAATATTGGAAAAATGATACAAACTTATCATAAGCACAGAAGAGAATAACTATGATTGTGTCTTTCCCGCTATTTTCCGTTAGTGTATTTAAAAGAACATAGTATCAAAGGGGGGGGGGGGGGGCACAAGGTAAAAAGGAAAGGTCAGAAGACAAAAACAGTAAACACGTATACGGGTATATTTTATCAAGGAATTGTAAATATTCAAATGAGAAAAAAAGATTAAGAGAGTCCGATATGGGCAAGAATTCAGATTAGTGTAGCTTAGATTATTAACATTATTGATGGTGGATTCATCTCGCCTCATTTAATTATCTTTAATATTTTGTTTTCTTGTCTGAGATATGACAGAAAAAATGCAATTGTGCAAAGTATTTGTTTACAGTTGTCTTTACAACCACATATTTTAGCTCTATAATCAGGGCAGTTTACTGTACTCTGCAAGATTGTGAAAACCAGAACAGTTTACAGTCATGATTTTATCTCTAACCATTCTCGAAACTAAACTGACAAAAAAGTTTGAAAACCGGATTTTGATTGAAAAAATAAATGCCTGGGATCACTGGATTGATTTTCCACGATAATTGCGGATAATTGTAAAAAAACTTTTTGATTTCGTATGTTTCGAAGTTATAATCTATATATCATCGTCAATAGGTCAATGACTGTGACTCCATCAGTGTTTCAATGGCCCTTATTACTGCCCCGTGGAATGAATTAAGATCTGCTACAATCACAATTTATTGACTATTCAAAAGTGATATGTAGTTTCATGAGTATTACAGAAGTCAGTTTCCATGTATCGTGCTTCCATAGCATTACTTATTACGTGGTGGGATGAAGAAGAGGAGCAACCTGAAAAGCAAATCATACAATTACTTGTTCACAACAAAAAACACTCGTGAAGAACGGGTATGCCCACTCTTTCATCAAATATGTTACTGTTTGTTTGCTTGTTTGTTTTCATTTCCATTTTTATTTCATTGACTAAATTCAACTTTTCAGCACTCTTTCCGTTAAAGGTAAATGCATTTTGTATAACAATGAGATTACCTGTTCATCCCTTACCTATTCTGAATCGTCAACTTATAATATAATGTATTTAATTGCACTTCCGGTTTAACAAAAATGTCTTGATTACGGTTATCAGTACCTTCAAAGACGATCCTCATACCAGATAATGACATTATTACCACAATTAAGGTAAAGAAATTAAGTTTTTAAAAATCATTATAGGAACAATTATACCATATACATGTGTATACAGTTGCCACGCATCTTGTAGTAGACAGTTTAAATTATTACAATGACCAAACTATTACCTTAGCAGAAGATGCCATCGATGATGATGTTGAGTAGAAGTCATCGTGATACTGACCGTAGAGTGTCAGGTTTGTCAAATGAGGCATCTTACAGATGATCTGAGCGAGATCACGTGATGCTGAGGGGTTTTCTCTGAGATCCGCGGACTTGAAATCAAGAGTCTCAATCTGTCATCGTAAAAATATTATGTTGTATGAACAATTACTGACACTTTGCTCCTTCAAATATGTTTAACATGTTTAGGGTTAACAAAAACGTTAGTTTAAGTCATGGTAATACAGTTCGCACCATGTAGTCCACATGTCATGACGTCTGCATTGGTTACTTCGAATTTTAAACATTATTTTATTTATTACAGTTGCCACGCATCTTGTAGTACACAGTTTAAATTATTACAATGACCAAACTATTACCTTAGCAGAAGATGCCATCGTTGATGATGTTGAGTAGAAGTCATCGTGATACCGACCGTAGAGTGTCAGGTTTGTCAAATGAGGCATCTTACAGATGAACTGAGCGAGATCACGTGATGCTGAGGGGGTTTCGCTGAGATCCGCAGACTTGAAAGCAAAACTCTCAATCTGTCATCGTAAAAATATTAAAATTACTGACACTTTGCTACTTAAAATATGTTTAACATGTTTAGGGTTTAACAAGAATGTTATTTTAAGTCATGGTAATACATTTCGCACCATGTAGTCCACGTGTCATGACGTCTGCATTGGTTACTTCGAATTTTAAACATTATTTTATTTATTTAATTCATCTGATTTCCAGGCAAACAGATAAAACAGAGAAACAAAGTCAGAAATACCACGGAATAGTGCCCAAGGATAGCCAAAAGGAAACTTTACCTCTCTATGCTCATTTTCATTTTCTCTGTAATAATACGAATATAAGTACAACTACACAGAAGACTACTTTCAAGAAATTATGAGTAGAAGAGAAAGGCACGGGGGATAAAATCAAAACTTTTGATTCCATAATATTGGAAAAATGATATAAACTTATTATAAGCACTGAAGAGAATAACTATGATTGTGCATTTCCCGCAATTTTCCTGTTAGTGTATTCAAAAGGAAAATAGTATCAAGGGGGGGGGGGGGGCACAAGGTAAAAAGGAAAGGTCAGAAGATAGAAACAGTAAACACGTATACGGGTATATTTTATCAAGGAATTGTAAATATTCAAATGAGAAAAAAAGATTAAGAGAGTCCGATATGGGCAAGAATTCAGATTAGTGTAGCTTAGATTATTAAAATTATTGATGGTGGATTCATCACGCCTCATTTAATTATCTTTAATATTTTTTTTCTTGTCTGAGATATGACAGAAAAAATGCAATTGTGCAAAGTATTTGTTTACAGTTGTCTTTACAACCACATATTTTAGCTCTATAATCAGGGCAGTTTACTCTACTCTACAAGATTGTGAAAACCAGAACAGTTTACAGTCATGATTTTATCTCTAACCATTCTCGAAACTAAACTGACAAAAAAGTTTGAAAACCGGATTTCGATTGAAAAAATAAATGCCTGGGATCACTGGATTGATTTTCCACGATAATTGCGGATAATTGTAAATAAAACTTTTTGATTTCGTATGTTTCGAAGTTATAATCTACATATCATTGTCAATAGGTCAATGACTGTGACTCCATCAGTGTTTCAATGGCCCTTATTACTGCCCCGTGGAATGAATTAAGATCTGCTACAATCACAATTTATTGACTATTCAAAAGTGATATGTAGTTTCATGAGTATTACAGAAGTCAGTTTCCATGTCTCGTGCTTCCATAGCATTACTTATTACGTGATGGGATGAAGAAGAGGAGCAACCTGAAAAGCAAATCATACAATTACTTGTTCACAACAAAAAACACTCGTGAAGAACGGGTATGCCCACTCTTTCATCAAATATGTTACTGTTTGTTTGCTTGTTTGCTTGTTTGTTTTCATTTCCATTTTTATTTCATTGACTAAATTCAACTTTTCAGCACTCTTTCCGTTAAAGGTAAATGCATTTTGTATAACAATGAGATTACCTGTTCATCCCTTACCTATTCTGAATCGTCAACTTATAATATAATGTATTTAATTGCACTTCCGGTTTAACAAAAATGTCTTGATTACGGTTATCAGTACCTTCAAAGACGATCCTCATACCAGATAATGACATTATTACCACAATTAAGGTAAAGAAATTAAGTTTTTAAAAATCATTATAGGAACAATTATACCATATACATGTGTATACAGTTGCCACGCATCTTGTAGTACACAGTTTAAATTATTACAATGACCAAACTATTACCTTAGCAGAAGATGCCATCGATGATGATGTTGAGTAGAAGTCATCGTGATACTGACCGTAGAGTGTCAGGTTTGTCAAATGAGGCATCTTACAGATGATCTGAGCGAGATCACGTGATGCTGAGGGATTTTCTCTGAGATCCGCAGACTTGAAATCAAGAGTCTCAATCTGTCATCGTAAAAATATTATGTTGTATGAACAATTACTGACACTTTGCTCCTTCAAATATGTTTAACATGTTTAGGGTTAACAAAAACGTTAGTTTAAGTCATGAAAATACAGTTCGCACCATGTAGTCCACATGCCATAACTTCTGCATTGGTTACTTCGAATTTTAAACATGCTTATTTTATTTATTAAATTCATCTGATTTCCAGGCAAACAGATAAAACAGAGAAACAAAGTAAGAAATACCACCGAATAGTGCCCAAGGATAGCCAAAAGGAAACTTTACCTCTCTATGCTCATTTTCGTTAAAGGTAAATACATTTTGTATATAAAGAGATGACCCGTTTACATCCCTTACCTATACTGGATCGTCAACTTATAATTTAATTGCACTTCCGGTTTAACAATAATGTCTTCATTAGGTTATCAGTACCTTCAAAGACGATCTTATTACCACAATTAAGGTAAAGAAATTAAGTTTTAAAAAATCGTTATAAGAACAATTAAACCATATACAGTTGCCACCCATCTTGTAGTACACAGTTATTACAATTACCAAACTATTACCTTAGCAGAAGATGCCATCGTTGATGATGTTGAGTAGAAGTCATCGTGATACCGACCGTAGAGTGTCAGGTTTGTCAAATGAGGCATCTTACAGATGAACTGAGCGAGATCACGTGATGCTGAGGGTTTTCGCTGAGATCCGCAGACTTGAAAGCAAAACTCTCAATCTGTCATCGTAAAAATATTAAAATTACTGACACTTTGCTACTTAAAATATGTTTAACATGTTTAGGGTTTAACAAGAATGTTATTTTAAGTCATGGTAATACAGTTCGCACCATGTAGTCCACATGTCATGACGTCTGCATTGGTTACTTCGAATTTTAAACATTATTTTATTTATTTAATTCATCTGATTTCCAGGCAAACAGATAAAACAGAGAAACAAAGTGAGAAATACCCCCGAATAGTGCCCGAGGATAGCCAAAAGGAAACTTTACCTCTCTATGCTCATTTTCATTTTCTCTGTAATAATACGAATATAAGTACAACTACACAGAAGATTACTTTCAAAAAATTATGAGTAGAAGAGAAAGGCACGGGGGATAAAATCAAAACTTTTGATTCCATAATATTGGAAAAATGATATAAACTTATTATAAGCACTGAAGAGAATAACTATGATTGTGCATTTCCCGCAATTTTCCTGTTAGTGTATTCAAAAGGAAAATAGTATCAAGGGGGGGGGGGGGCACAAGGTAAAAAGGAAAGGTCAGAAGATAAAAACAGTAAACACGTATACGGGTATATTTTATCAAGGAATTGTAAATATTCAAATGAGAAAAAAAGATTAAGAGAGTCCGATATGGGCAAGAATTCAGATTAGTGTAGCTTAGATTATTAAAATTATTGATGGTGGATTCATCACGCCTCATTTAATTATCTTTAATATTTTTTTTTCTTGTCTGAGATATGACAGAAAAAATGCAATTGTGCAAAGTATTTGTTTACAGTTGTCTTTACAACCACATATTTTAGCTCTATAATCAGGGCAGTTTACTCTACTCTACAAGATTGTGAAAACCAGAACAGTTTACAGTCATGATTTTATCTCTAACCATTCTCGAAACTAAACTGACAAAAAAGTTTGAAAACCGGATTTCGATTGAAAAAATAAATGCCTGGGATCACTGGATTGATTTTCCACGATAATTGCGGATAATTGTAAATAAAACTTTTTGATTTCGTATGTTTCGAAGTTATAATCTGCATATCATTGTCAATAGGTCAATGACTGTGACTCCATCAGTGTTTCAATGGCCCTTATTACTGCCCCGTGGAATGAATTAAGATCTGCTACAATCACAATTTATTGACTATTCAAAAGTGATATGTAGTTTCATGAGTATTACAGAAGTCAGTTTCCATGTCTCGTGCTTCCATAGCATTACTTATTACGTGATGGGATGAAGAAGAGGAGCAACCTGAAAAGCAAATCATACAATTACTTGTTCACAACAAAAAACACTCGTGAAGAACGGGTATGCCCACTCTTTCATCAAATATGTTACTGTTTGTTTGCTTGTTTGCTTGTTTGTTTTCATTTCCATTTTTATTTCATTGACTAAATTCAACTTTTCAGCACTCTTTCCGTTAAAGGTAAATGCATTTTGTATAACAATGAGATTACCTGTTCATCCCTTACCTATTCTGAATCGTCAACTTATAATATAATGTATTTAATTGCACTTCCGGTTTAACAAAAATGTCTTGATTAGGTTATCAGTACCTTCAAAGACGATCCTCATACCAGATAATGACATTATTACCGCAATTAAGGTAAAGAAATTAAGTTTTTTAAAAATCATTATAGGAACAATAAAACCATATACATGTGTATACAGGTGCCACCCATCTTGTAGTACACAGTTTAAATTATTACAATGACCAAACTATTACCTTAGCAGAAGATGCCATCGATGATGATGTTGAGTAGAAGTCATCGTGATACCGACCGTAGAGTGTCAGGTTTGTCAAATGAGGCATCTTACAGATGATCTGAGCGAGATCAAGTGATGCTGAGGGGTTTTCTCTGAGACCCGCAGACTTGAAAGCAAGAGTCTCAATCTGTCATCGTAAAAATATCATGTTGTATGAACAATTACTGACAATTTGCTCCTTCAAATATGTTTAACATGTTTAGGTTAACAAAAACGTTAGTTTAAGTCATGAAAATACAGTTCGCACCATGTAGTCCACATGCCATAACTTCTGCATTGGTTACTTCGAATTTTAAACATGCTTATTTTATTTATTAAATTCATCTGATTTCCAAGCAAACAGATAAAACAGAGAAACAAAGTAAGAAATACCCCCGAATAGTGCCCAAGGATAGCCAAAAGGAAACTTTACCTCTCTATGCTCATTTTCATTTTCTCTGTAATAATACGAATATAAGTACAACTACACAGAAGACTACTTTCAAGAAATTATGAGTAGAAGAGAAAGGCACAGGAGATAAAATCACAACTTTCGATTCCATAAAATTGGAAAAATTATATAAACTTATCATAAGCACAGAAGTGAATAACTATGATTGTGCCTTTCCCGCTATTTTCCGTTAGTGTATTTAAAAGAAAATAGTATCAAGGGGGGGGGGGGGGGGGCAATAGGGAAAAAGGAAAGGTCCGAAGACAAAAACAGTATACACGTATACGGTTATATTTTATCAAGGAATTGTAAATATTCAAATGAGAAAAAATTAAGAAAAATTAAGAAAGTCCGATATGGGCAAGAATTCAGATTTAATAGTGTAGCTTAGGTTATTAACATTATTGATGGTGGATTCATCTCGCCTCATTTAATTATCTTTAATATTGTTTTTTTCTTGTGTGAGATAGGACAGAAAAAATGCAATTGTGCAAAGTACTTGTTTACAGTTTTCTTTACAACCACATACTTTAGCTCTATAATCAGGGCAGTCTACTCTACATGATTGTGAAAACCAGAACAGTTTACAGTCATGTTTTCATCTCTAACCCTTCTCTAAACTAAACTGACCAAAAAGTTTGAAAACCGGATTTTGATTGAAAAAATAAATGTCTCGGATTACTGGATTGATTTTGCACGATAATTGCGGATAATTGTAAATAAAACTTTTGATTTCGTATGTTTCGAAGTTATAATCTATATATCATTGTCAATAGGTCAATGACTGTGACTCCATCAGTGTTTCCATGGCCCTAATTACTGTCGCATGGAATGAATTAAGATCTGCTACAATCACAATTTATTGACTATTCATAAGTGATATGTAGTTTCATGAGTATTACAGAAGTCGGTTTTCATGTCTCGATCAGTGCTTCCATAGCACTACTTATTACGTGATGGGATGAAGAACAGGAGCAATCTGAAAAGCAAGTCATACAATTAATTGTTCGCAACATAAACACTCGTGAAGAATTTTCATTTCATTACCATTTCATTTTCATTACCTATTTTTAGCATTCTTGAAAGAAATTGTTGTTTTAACTATACTGGATCGTCAACTTATAATAAAAAAAAACGTTTTGATCACATGATGCTGATCGCAGTTCACTGAGATCTACAGACCAGATATACGGAGTCTCAATCTCTGTCATCGTAAACATATTATGCTGTATGAACAATTGCTGACAATTTGCTACTTAAAATATGTTTAACATGCATAGGGTTCCAACAACTTCTTTTAAGACACGGTAATAGTTACTTCGAATTTTAGACATATTATTATATTTATTTTATTCATCTGATTTACAGGCAAACAGATATAACAAAGAAACAAACTAAGAAATACCCCCGAATAGTGCCCGAGGATAGCCAAAAGGACAATTTACCTCTCTATGCTCATTTTCATTTTCTCTGTAAAAATACGAATATAAGTACAACTACACAGAAGACTACTTTCAAGAAATTATGAGTAGAAAAGAAAGGCACAGGAGATAAAATCAAAACTTTTGATTCCATAAATTGGGGAAATGATGTAAACATATCATCAGTACAGAAGTGAATAGCCATGAATATGCCTTTCCAGCTTTATTTATCGCTTGAACAATCTCAACCAGGCCTTTAACTAAAATTTTGTTGGGGGTTACCCGAGTGGGGGAGGGTCTGGGAGAGGAGTGTCCCCCTCACTCAACTCAGGGTAGGGGATTTTTTCCTTCATTTTTCTATCTAAGAATCAAATCTTAGTATCATTATTTTCAGGTACTATTTTTTGTCAAGCGGATCTCTAGCGGCTACAGTGGTGTGTATGTGTGTGTGTGTGTGGGGGGGGGGGGGTGCACAAACACCTCCCTCACCCCTCCCCCTTATTAAGTGCCTGTCAAGTATATGTTCTTTCATTTAATATTTTAATTTTTATTTCTTGACGATAACAATTATTTAGTTTTGATTAATATTTACTTTTGTAAACGAATGTAACTTTCTTTAACTGTTTTGCCGTGCTGCGGGGTGTTCACTGATTCATACCCTTGACCTCAAGTGTCTTCATAATCATGTTAAAATAATCATTGATAAAGCTAAATTAGCAGTCTGAAAACTAAACACTTTTTAAAGATTATGAAGGACCCAAATCTTGTACAAAGGGGCTTTTTGTCGGTACAGTTGCATCCTCTGGGGCAAAAGAAAATCAAGTGTTATGACGAATCATTTATATACAAAAACACTCGTCTTGGTATCTTCTGTATGTACGTGACATTATACAAGCTATACTATAGACAAAAAGACAATGTGGTGTTCAAAGGATACAGAATTAAAGCAATAATTTATAGGCTATCTATTCTATAGGTTTAAAGTATCATTCGCAATGCACAAGTGAAACGATGCCAAGGAAGTGCTACGATCAAACAATATTTTGAGACTATGCATTGCTAGCTTTTTTCAATATAAAAAGTCCGGAAGTTTAATTCTACACTAATTTTTCTAATATGAAAAAAAAAACTTACTTTACCAGAATCGTCCTAGCGGAATAATAAACCAGGCGTCAAAATAACAACTTTATATTACAATGAGAAGTGCCTACTTCTCCATTGTAACAATAATTAACAAACAAAAATTTGATAAGGTTGATAGGAGTAATAGTAAGATGTGACCTCATCAGTACCTTTGCAGACGATGCCATCAATGATAAATATTACATGGCTCTTACAGATACAAATGTGTAATTGTCCATTCATCATGTGATATTGCGAGAATCGCAATTGGCATATTTTCACTCCCTGTCATCTGTTGACAAACTGGTCAAAACACAGGGGCGTCAATAGCACAACATTGCAATAACGTCAGCAACATTCTCGAAGAAGGAAAAATATTTTGTATTCAACTAATGAATTATTAGTATAGATAGTAAAAGTACACGAGTAGACAGTTAATTCTAAAAGCAATCCTTATTTGATCTTCAGTGCAGAGTGCAGTAAGAAACTTCACAAAAATGGATAGCCTTGATCGAAACAGTAAGTTTAGATTTAAATTATCTCGGGTTTTTCATTTGCAGCCTTCTGCAGCTCCTGTGTTTGTTTGTTATGATTGGATTTCTCCTAAAAATGGAGGTGGGTGAATAATATGGAAATATATTTCCATTCCCGTGCTTTGAAAGGAAGTGAAGCGGCGCAGAGTATTTCAACATATATGATTATGTAAAGGTACCTGCAAACATGCAGGAACAGTATTGCGGTGAATCTCTGAATAACGATCCGTGAATTTACGACGAGACGCAAATGATTGACTAGATAAACGTCCAAACCTTATCATCATTGTTATTGTTGTTCTTATAATAAATACACGTACTACAGTAACGATTATTGCTTTTATAACTAGCATTACATACCATAATTGCTATAATTTCGCTATTTTTCATTCATCGAAACATGGGGGGGGGGGGGGTGACTGTACACGCCATCCTACTACCGAAAATTCTGGCGGGATACATCCCCTCTCCCCCCGCCATCTACGCACATGGATATGACCATATAGGCCGTGGTGTGCATACGATCCGGGTTATCAACAGAATATATCAACAACAAAAAAAATTAATGTCATTCGTGTTTACCCGGGGTGGTAGGAAGACGAAGACTGAACACCGGGGGAATTTTCCTTCCAGCTTTATGCTGCTTATTAGAAATAACTTACAGAATTTTAAACCAATGCTTTACGAGTCTATAGAGTTATGCTTTTGCGGCAAATACACTTTAGCATCTCCACATCTCCGCAAATATCAAATTTTAACAGGGCATATCCTATTTTGTATTTTCTGTTGTATTTAAGATATTTGTTATGCTGTACAATGACTGTTGGGAGTCACATGCGCGCCAAGTGTAAGTGATACTGGTGGAGTGCACTCATTGGGCGATAATATTGATATCAACTGTAGAAGTTGTGGACTGGTGGGGGGGGGGGGGGGGGGGGGTTGGTTCTACCACTAGGTTGCTCGTCGTTATAATTTTATATAAATAACTGCATGTAATATTAGTCTCTGTTCTAGATGGGGGCTGGAATTAGGATTTTAGGACCAATTCGCTGTAAGAGCAATAGAATGCACACTCTAAAAACTCAAATGTTAAATCTACATTTAAAAGGTTGGAGGAGTGACAACATTTTCAAAATGGTAAATGAATACTTTTAACATGCTGCATCCAACCTTTAAACTATTAGATCCAGCATGTTAAAAGTGTTAATTTACCATTTTAAAAATGTTGTCACTCCTCCAACCTTTTAAATGTAGATTTAACATTTTAGTTTTTAGAGTGCAGGAACAATGGGCCTGAACGAAAAAACTAGCAAAATGCTAGCAATTCCAATTGCTATGAAAAAAAATGCAAAGGCGTTAGCGTTGTAATACACATGGCCTGTACCAGTGGACTGCAGGACCAATGAATGGATTGTAACTAGATATAGAATAATGAAGCAGTTGTCCAAGGACCAAAAACGGCTTGGACAAAAATATAAGAAAAATTATTACGAAACGGCTATTGACGAAAAATACCTACGGCATGCATTGGAGAAACTCAAATACTATTAAGTTACATCTGACTCTCATAATCCAGAATTTGCCGGATAACAGGAAAATTTATGGAAACCAGTGTTGTTATCGAGACCGTAAGGTCTGTCAGCGAGACTGAGATCTCTAGAGACCGAGACTTTTCCTTCCGAGACCGAGACCACCGCCTTGAGACTGAGACCTTATATCAAGTTAAATGAAAATGAAACCCAACAAACGTCAGCTCCTAGCCTTATTAAAAAATGTGAGCCAGTTAAATAAAAATCGTAAAAAACATCATTTCTCCTATTTGATTACTTAGCAAGGAACAAAATTAATGTAGGCTTTCATCACTCTAAATATATTTTGTTTACATAAAGAAGTTAACGTTTTTATGTGCCTCGTCCTAGCGGCGTAATAGGCAGTCTAATTTAACATCTTCATAACCATAACTAGTGACTACTCCTGGGTTTTAAACCATTTTTTTTTAAATTTAGGTTTACATTGTTGGAATACCAGAAAGATGTGACCTTATCAGTACCTTTGCAGACGATGCCATCGATAGTGATGTTAAATAGAAATCATCGTGTAGCAAGGATATTATACGTGGTATTATACAAGTCATACTATATCAAATCAGTTGCAATGTTAAATACATAATTAAAGATATGGAAGCGTTAAGATTTCAGTTATCTATTCTATAAGCTTTACTTACTAGATATGCACAAGTGAAAAACCATGACTCTATCAACGCTTCCTTAGCACTATAGCTATTACAAGAAGGAATACGGCTGCGATACGATCAAACAATCTATTGAGAATTTATGCATCGGAAGGACAAACTTTTGCTGATAGCCTTATTAAAATTGTGTGCTATTTAAAAATATCTATAAATTACTCCTATTTGATTACTTGGCAAGAAACAGAGTCAGTTTCATCACTCTAAACATATTCGTTGACATAAAAAAGCTAACTTTGTTTACCTGCCTTGTCATAGCTGCCGCTAAAATGGGAAGTCAAATTAACTTCTTTATAATATAACCATAACTAGTTACGTCTCAAAAATCAACCTTTTTTACATAGATTTGCAACATATCAGTAATTCATTTGATGATATGTTGCCAATTTGTTATTAGACTCGGAGTACCAGCTGCCCACCGTTGTAAACATAATGCAGTACCGTGTGCAGTATCCATGCACGGTACCCTGGCAGCGCCGCGCCGGTCGTGGTCGGTAATGAGTCACACTTACTGCTGGAACATTTACCCGATGCTATACAGTACACTGCACTGTATTGGCAACATAATTATCACGAAATGAATTACTGATTTGTTGCCAATCTATGTAAAAACTAGTTGATTTTGAGACTATTTTCTTGCTTGAAATATAAATTGAAAGGATGCAACTGAAATTATAAATTCTTTTATGCGACATGTCCAAATAAAAGCAAATATATATCCTGAACAATGAAAAATCGAAAATATATGGAACAGATGAACATATCATTACCGTAATTGAATTTTTGATTTCCAATCAATTTACTTCTATCAATTCGTCTAAAATTATTTTAAAATCGTTTCCAGTGAACGTTATGGATGCGTCAAATATCTCTTGCTATTTTTATTTTAACTTATATTACATTCTGTACAAGTAAATACTGGAATTCCTATACCCCGTGAATTTGATCACAAAGTACGCTTGTATACCCAGCTGAATTTCTGCACAAATCTAAAGCTCGAATTCACTGATTTTCTGCGCAAAAAGTGCGCTTGAATTCAGCGTTCAATTTCTGCACACAGCTAATGCTCGTATAACCTGTGAATTCGTGATATTACAAATTCGTTTTCGTGATATTACAAAATTGAATTTGTGATATTGTGATATCATGAATTCGAATTTGAAAGATTGGTTTCTCGTATGAACCCAATTTTCGATGTCAAGAAATCGAATTTGTGACTTGAATTCTTTATATAACGAATTCTAATTCGAATTACATTCGTGAGATCGCGAATTCAATTCCTGATATCACATATTCGAATTCATGATATCACGAATTCGAATTTGTGAAATAAAAAAAATCATTTCAAATAGCAAAACAGCTTGCCATACAGTCGCATCGTAGTTGCGGATAAACCCGATTGGCCCCGAGTCAGGCCACGGGAAAGAAATGTATAGTCGCGTCAGTTTACACACCCCCTTTAAGACAAAGTAAGCTCGCATTCATTGAAAAGAATAAGAATTGAACGGAGTAGACATGGGGGGGGGGGGTGGAAAAAGATCAGATTAGGGAGGAGGTCCACGGTTGCCCGGCCCCAAGTTGAGAAAGAAAGAGTGGGAAAAATTGCTGAATTCATATTCCCGGGGAAAAGCGGTTACACAATGACGGGGAAAACTGCTGCCCACCCCTGCCTCCACCAATATATAGTTTAGCCTGTGGGGCTCCCACTTTGATATAATCTTGGATCCGCATGCTACTTTTATTATAAACTTACAGATAGAACTTGAAATCCATGTTTCACAAGTCTAAAGATATACTTTAGGGTAGTACACTTTAGCAACTCTGCAGAGAAAAATATCAAATTTTAATCGGACGCACGCTAATTCGCATCATTTGAGCTATTAGTTCTTTCTTTTTTTTCTTTCTCTCTCTCTCTCTCTCTCTCTTTCAATCTTGTCTCTTTTCTCCCATCCTCCTCTTACTTTTCTTTATCATATCATAGTTTTGTTCTCTTGTCAATACGCTACAGTAGATTTGATGCATTTTTGTAAAATGTGCTTAATATTTTGTATTTTCTGTTGTACTCAAAATGTTTTAAATGCTGTATAATGTCCCTTAACCAGGACCATGGCGTAAAACAACTTTTGCTGGTAATGTTTCATCAATACATATTTTTCAATAAATTAATAAGTAAATAAATATAAACTTATTTCCATATTTAATTACTTCTAGGACTGTTGGTATGGCGTTATAGAGGACAATACTTAAATGTACTACGATGAAATACATTTATTTTCACTAAGTATTGGGTGAGTTACTACTTTGGCTTGATTACAGCAATGAATAGTATAGGAAATACTATAATGCAGCATGATGTCGTTAAAGGAGAATTACGCTCAAAAATAAAGACGGTATATTGTTCAAAGGTGTTATTTATTCCTACTTGTTAGACTATATGGCTTCGCGTCAAAAATATACTGGATCGATACTAATCAAGATTTTCTGAGCAAAAAAGCAATGACGCTATCAATGATTCCATAACCCTATACCTACATGTATCACAAGATGGGATACGGCTGCGATACGATCAAACAATCTATTGAGAATTTTTGCATTGATTGCTTTATTTTAATGACCGTATGGGCTGTAACTATATGGATATGGAGTAATAAAGCAGACTTTGTCTAAGGACCAAACTGCTTGCATTTGATAATTACAAACGGGTTATTGACGACACATTGGAGAAACTCAAATACTAGTAACATCACTAATGGTCGGCGTGAATGTCGTTTTGGCTAGCTAGAGAGAAGAGGAGAGAAAAGGTCCGTCGAAAACAGAAGGGGAAAGGAAAATCCCCCGTCTTCGACCTCAATTTACAACAATGCCCGCACGGATTTGGAAAAACGAAGACCAGTTAGCACAACCAGCACGCACGATCATGGCAGAAAAGAAAAGAAACATTCTTTTTCATCCCATATCCCCCTCCCCTCCCCCCTTCATCGGTAGGGTCCATGATCTGAGCAAGAGAGTCGATGCGATTGCTGGTTTCTTATTCCTGGGAAAAAGAGGTTACAGAATGACGTGGAAAACTGCCTCACCCATGTCTCCACCAAGATATATCCAAGCCTGTGGAGACTCCACTTTTATACAATATTCGATCAGCATGCTACTTCTATTATAGCAATTACCTACATATGGAGCTTGAAATCCATGTTTCAAGAGTCTAAATATATATACTTTGGGGCAAATATACTTTAGCAACTCCACAGGAGCAAATATCAAATTTTAATAGGGCGCGCGCTATTTCGCATCATTTGAGAGCTATGAGTTTTTTTTTATCTTTTCTCTCTCTTTCTTTGAACTTTGTCTCTTTGCTCCCATCCTCCTTCTCTTATTTGTCTTCATATTATACTTTTGTTCTCAAGTCAATATGCTATATTAATTTCTGATGCATTTTTGTAATGTGCTTATATGGTAATCGTATTTTGTATTTTCTGTTGCTTTTAAATCGTTTTAATGTATAATGTCCCTTAGGACCATGATGTAAAACAGGTCATGCAGGTCATGTTTCATCTTCAATAAATATGTTTCAATAAATAAATAGGTGAATGAATAGAAACTTATTTCCATATTTCATTACTTCTCGGACTGTTGATATAGTGTTATAGCGGACAAGACAGACATTTACTGCGGTGAAATACATTTACTTTTCACTAGTGCACGGGAGGGGGGGGGGGGGGGACTTGATTCTACCACTAGGTTACTCATTTTAAGATATAAAAAAACTGTATGTACTCTGTTCTAGATGGGGACTGAGATGCAGACGGAGACCTTATTAAGCTAAATGAAAATGGAACCCAACAAACTTTAGCTCATAACCTTATTTTAAAAATGTAAGCCAGTTAAAACATATTGAATTACATGTACTCCTAATAGATACATTAGTACGGAAAACAGGTTTTCATCACTCTAAACATATTCGTTGACATAAAGAATTAACTTTGTTTACCTGCCTCGTCCTAGAGGCGTGATAAATGGGCAGTGAAATGAACTTATTTCTATCCGTATTAACTAGTGATACTACTGTGACTACTCCTCCGTTGTAACTAAAAAAATGAGGTTGATATTGTTAGATACTAGAAAGATATGACCTTATCAGTACCTTTACAGACGATGCCATCGATGATGATGATGAGTAGAAGTCATCGTGTAGCAATACCCCCGTAGCGCAGCGTCAGCTTCTTCTGAATGAGACATCTTACAGATGAACTCAGCGAGATCACGTGATGCTGAGGGGCGTTCACTGAGATTCACTTTCCAAATGTCAAAGGTCTCAATCTGTTAAAATAATTATCGATAAAGCTAGATTAGCACAATTATTGAAAACTAAACACTTTCTAACGATTATTATGGACCTAAATCCTGCACAAATGGGCCCTATATATGTCTGTTTAGTCTGCATCCTCTAGGGGTAAAAAAAATAATGTCTTTTGTTTTCCGCTAATGGTCGGCATGCATGTTGTGAGAAAAGGAGAAAAAAGGGTCCGTCGAAAAAAAGATGGAAAAAGAAGATCCCCCGGTTTACAACCATCCATCCAAGGATTTGGAAAAACGAAGACCGAAGACCGGGGATATATTTTTCCCTCTTCTCTTTCCAATTAGCACAACAAACATGATCATGGCAAAAAAAAAAAAAGAAAGAAAGAAAGAAAAGAAACATATTAAGCACCCCCCCCCCGAAAAAAAAGATTAATAAATAAATAAATAAATCCAATATTCCTCTCGCAGCTTTTGTTAAAATTTTGATATGTATTTATCCAGCGGGGATCAGAAAAGTGCTCTAATTGAGAGACACTCACCCCGCCCCCACCCCCTCCATGGTATCGCAACTGCAACTGATCTATTTACGAAAAAGTAAGCTTCCATTCATTGACAAGAATAATAATTGACAGGAGTAGACATGGGAGAAGGGAAAACATCACATCGGAAGGAGGTCGCCTGGCCCCTTGTTGAGAAAGAAAAAAAAGGGAAGGGGAGGGTTTTATAACGATATTTTATTTTTCATCCCATAACCCCCCCCCCCCCCCCGATTCATCGGCATGTCCATAATCCGAGCAAAAGATTCAAACTTGCAAGAAAGATATATATATATATATATATATAAGACATTGGCAGAGAATTATCGAGGGAAACAGTGACGTATATTGTAAAAACTCAAAACATATAAGGACCTGAAATATACGTAAAACCTAGAAAAATACTTATTAGATATAGACAAGTCACATATTAAAAACTATCTAGGAATAAGAATAAGCAATAGTAAAATAATGATTGAACAGGGACGCCACAAAAATTTAGAAGTTAATAAATGTTTATGTCCCACCTGCCAATCGGATTGAGAAACTGAATTTCATTTATTATGCGATGTCCATCATACAAAGAACAAAGAGAAAAACTATTTCATAACATTATATACCATAGTATCTTCATTTAAAGATATCAACGAACTAAACAAGTTTAAATATATAATGCAGAGCAGAGATATATACATAAGCAAGTTTGTGTCAACTCCATCAGTAATATATACAGTGACAGAAAAAGAATAATACTTGATTAAAATTGGTAAATTATAGGAAGAGTTTGGCAGATCGAGGCCTACATACGGTATCGCATCTTCCTAATTATAAATTTGTACTTGCCTCTTCTTGTGTTGTTGTTCATGGGTTGTTTTTTGTTTGTTTGTTTGTTTGTTGTTGTTTGGGGGAGCTTGGGTTGCTTTGTTATTTTTATTTCAATGATTTATATTCCCCTTTGATCATCTGTAACCTATTTTGAATCTTCCTTTGTATTTGTATGTTGATGATAATCCAAAATTACGGATTTTAGTTCAATAAATTGATTTGATTTAATTTGATTTGATTTATTCCCGGGAAATAGTGGCTACACAATGACGGGGAAAACCGCCCCACCCCTGCCTCCACCAAGATACACTCAAGCCTGTGAGACCCCCACTTTTATATAATATTGGATCCGCATGCTGCTTTATATGAAATTACTTAGAGATAAACATTTAACATCCATGTTTCATCCATGTTTCGCGAGCCTCAAGATACATGTATACTTTTTGGGCCAATACACTTTAGCAACTCCACAGAGCAATAATCAAAGTTTGATAGGGCGCACGCTAATGCGCATATTAGTTCTTTCTTCTCTCTCTCTCTCTCTCTCTTCCAACCTTGTCTCTTTTCTCCCCCCTCCTCATCCTCTTACTTTTCTTTATCATATCATACTTTTGTTTTCATGTTAATACGCTACCAGTAAATTTGATGCATTATTGTGATGTGCTATAATTATGATATTTCTATTTTCTATTGTAATAAAAAAGTTTTTATTGCTGTATAATGTCTCTTAACCAGGGCCATGATGTAAAACAGCTTTTGCTGATCATGTTTCATCCTCAATACATTAATAAGTAAATAAATATAAACTTATTTCCATACTGCGATGAAATACATTTATTTTCACTAAGTTTGGGTGAATAACTTAATTTACTTTGGTTTGGTTAACAGCAGAGGATGACATCAGAGCAACATAGGAAATATTATGATGCAGCATAATGTCGGTAAAACATGAACAAGACATACAGGAGATTTCGTAAAGCTTTCAAAACATAAGACGTCTGCTGGGAGCCACAAGGGCGCTAGTGACACAGGTCAATCAGACCCAACTTCGGAAAACCCAGCGCAGGTTTATACTCCGAAAACGGCGTATAGAGCAAGATGAATATAGAGGCCCCGTCGTTCAGTGCGAGACAGTGTGTACAAAAGCCATGGGAAAAATCCTGCAATGCCGACCTGCTGTTGATAATATAATTTTCAAATATAATGCTGCGGATATATTTCTTTCAAATGTTTGTAATTTGAAAGTCATTTCATATGGCATCATTCACTGATTTTGAAGGTAATTGACACAGCATTATTTTAAAGAATGTATAATTATATCGTTGGCAGGTTGACTTTGCAAGATTGTCCCCATGTCTTTTGTACACACCGCCTCGAGTCATGAAAAGGCTTAGAAATATCCATATTCTGATCTTAAACACAATTCATGAAATAACAGGCTTTGTTCGCTGTATATCCTTACTTATCCCATCAACATCTTATGCTTGAGCGAGCAATTCACTACTTTGTTGAGTAAGTCTTTTAGTTTCACCTGCCTTGCTGACTCAACCATAAAGTTTTGATGGGATAAATGAGGACAAAATCTGTTCTTTCAATGATTACAATTTTATATTCTGATAATTAAAAGACATTCAATTATCAGAATATAAACTTTCTAAGTGTTTTCATGACTCTCAACTTTGCTGATACCAGTCAAAACATTAACAAACATATTTTAAAGTATGGATTTTGCACCCTTTCACAAAAGTTGCTTTGGCTTAATCAAGCGTAAAATATTGTGAGATATGTTGGTGCAATTTGATAGAAGAGGCCTTAAGCTATCAACAGGTATGAAGATTTCCTGAAAATGGTTTGGAATATAAAAGTGGGGAGACTTTCTCAACTGTCAATTTCAAATGGTTCTCACCTTTGTTGATACCAAGATTTTCTGAGCAAAAAAGCAATGACGCTATCAATGTTTCCATAACCCTATACCTACATGTATCACAAGATGGGATACGGCTGCGATACGATCAAACAATCTATTGAGAATTTTTGCATTGATTGCTTTATTTTAATGACCGTATGGGCTGTAACTATATGGATATGGAGTAATAAAGCAGACTTTGTCTAAGGACCAAACTGCTTGCATTTGATAATTACAAACGGGTTATTGACGACACATTGGAGAAACTCAAATAATAGTAACATCACTAATGGTCGGCGTGAATGTCGTTTTGGCTAGCTAGAGAGAAGAGGAGAGAAAAGGTGGGTCGAAAACAGAAGGGGAAAGGAAAATCCCCCGTCTTCGACCTCGATTTACAACAATGCCCGCACGGATTTGGAAAAACGAAGACCAGTTAGCACAACCAGCACGCACGATCATGGCAGAAAAGAAAAGAAACATTCTTTTTCATCCCATATCCCCCTCCCCTCCCCCCCTTCATCGGTAGGGTCCATGATCTGAGCAAGAGAGTCGATGCGATTGCTGGTTTCTTATTCCTGGGAAAAAGAGGTTACAGAATGACGTGGAAAACTGCCTCACCCATGTCTCCACCAAGATATATCCAAGCCTGTGGAGACTCCACTTTTATACAATATTCGATCAGCATGCTACTTCTATTATAGCAATTACCTACATATGGAGCTTGAAATCCATGTTTCAAGAGTCTAAATATATATACTTTGGGGCAAATATACTTTAGCAACTCCACAGGAGCAAATATCAAATTTTAATAGGGCGCGCGCTAATTCCTATCATTTGAGAGCTATGAGTTTTTTTTTATCTTTTCTCTCTCTTTCTTTGAACTTTGTCTCTTTGCTCCCATCCTCCTTCTCTTATTTGTCTTCATATTATACTTTTGTTCTCAAGTCAATAATGCTATATTAATTTCTGATGCATTTTTGTAATGTGCTTATATGGTAATCGGTATGTTGTATTTTCTGTTGCTTTTAAAATGGCTTTAATGTATAATGTCCCTTAGGACCATGATGTAAAACAGCTTTTGCAGGTCATGTTTCATCTGCAATAAATATGTTTCAATAAATAAATAGGTGAATGAATAGAAACTTATTTCCATATTTCATTACTTCTCGGACTGTTGATATAGTGTTATAGCGGACAATACTGACATTTACTGCGGTGAAATACATTTACTTTTCACTAGTGCACGGGAGGGGGGGGGGGGGACTTGATTCTACCACTAGGTTGCTCATTTTAAGATATAAAAAAACTGTATGTACTCTGTTCTAGATGGGGACTGAGATGCAGACGGAGACCTTATTAAGCTAAATGAAAATGGGACCCAACAAACTTTAGCTCATAGCCTTATTTAAAAATGTCAGCCAGTTAAAACATCTTGAATTACATGTACTCCTAATAGATAAATTAGTACGGAAAACAGGTTTTCATCACTCTAAACATATTCGTTGACATAAAGAATTAACTTTGTTTACCTGCCTCGTCCTAGCGGCGTGATAAATGGGCAGTGAAATGAACTTATTTCTATCCGTAACTAGTGACTACTCCTCCGTTGTAACTAAAAAAAATGAGGTTGATATTGTTAGATACTAGAAAGTTATGACCTTATCAGTACCTTTGCAGACGATGCCATCGATGATGATGATGAGTAGAAGTCATCGTGTAGCAATACCCCATAGTGCAGCGTCAGCTTCTTCAGATGAGACATCTTACAGATGAACTCAGCGAGATCACGTGATGCTGAGGGGCGTTCACTGAGATTCACTTTCCAAATGTCAAAGGTCTCAATCTGTTAAAATAATTATCGATAAAGCTAGATTAGCACAATTATTGAAAACTAAACACTTTCTAACGATTATTATGGACCTAAATCCTGCACAAATGGGCCCTATATATGTCTGTTTAGTCTGCATCCTCTAGGGGTAAAAAAAATAATGTCTTTTGTTTTCCGCTAATGGTCGGCATGCATGTTGTGAGAAAAGGAGAAAAAAGGGTCCGTCGAAAAAAAGATGGAAAAAGAAGATCCCCCGGTTTACAACCATCCATCCAAGGATTTGGAAAAACGAAGACCGAAGACCGGGGATATATTTTTCCCTCTTCTCTTTCCAATTAGCACAACAAACATGATCATGGCAACAAAAAAAAAGAAAGAAAGAAAGAAAAGAAACATATTAAGCACCCCCCCCCCCCCGAAAAAAAAGATTAATAAATAAATAAATAAATAAATCCAATATTCCTCTCGCAGCTTTTGTTAACATTTTGATATGTATTTATCCAGCGGGGATCAGAAAAAGTGCTCTAATTGAGAGACACTCACCCCGCCCCCCACCCCCTCCATGGTATCGCAACTGCAACTGATCTATTTACGAAAAAGTAAGCTTCCATTCATTGACAAGAATAATAATTGACAGGAGTAGACATGGGAGAAGGGAAAACATCACATCGGGAAGGAGGTCGCCTGGCCCCTTGTTGAGAAAGAAAAAAAAGGGAAGGGGAGGGTTTTATAACGATATTTTATTTTTCATCCCATAACCCCCCCCCCCCCCCCGATTCATCGGCATGTCCATAATCCGAGCAAAAGATTCAAAATTGCAAGAAAGATATATATATATATATAAAAGACATTGGCAGAGAATTATCGAGGGAAACAGTGACGTATATTGTAAAAACTCAAAACATATAAGGACCTGAAATATACGTAAAACCTAGAAAAATACTTATTAGATATAGACAAGTCACATATTAAAAACTATCTAGGAATAAGAATAAGCAATAGTAAAATAATGATTGAACAGGGACGCCACAAAAATTTAGAAGTTAATAAATGTTTATGTCCCACCTGCCAATCGGACTTAGAAACTGAATTTCATTTTATTATGCGATGTCCATCATACAAAGAACAAAGAGAAAAACTATTTCATAACATTATATACCATAGTATCTTCATTTAAAGATATCAACGAACTAAACAAGTTTAAATATATAATGCAGAGTAGAGATATATACATAAGCAAGTTTGTGTCAACTCCATCAGTAATATATACAGTGACAGAAAAAGAAATAATACTTGATTAAAATTGGTAAATTATAGGAAGAGTTTGGCAGATCGAGGCCTACATACGGTATCGTATCTTCCTTATTATAAATTTGTACTTGCCTCTTCTTGTGTTGTTGTTCATGGGTTGTTTTTTTGTTTGTTTGTTTGTTTGTTGTTGTTTGGGGGGAGCTTGGGTTGCTTTGTTATTTTTCAATGATTTATATTCCCCTTTGATCATCTGTAACCTATTTTGAATCTTCCTTTGTATTTGTATGTTGATGATAATCCAAAATTACGGATTTTAGTTCAATAAATTGATTTGATTTAATTTGATTTGATTTATTCCCGGGAAATAGTGGCTACACAATGACGGGGAAAACCGCCCCACCCCTGCCTCCACCAAGATACACTCAAGCCTGTGAGACCCCCACTTTTATATAATCTTGGATCCGCATGCTGCTTTATATGAAATTACTTAGAGATAAACATTTAACATCCATGTTTCATCCATGTTTCGCGAGCCTCAAGACACATGTATACTTTTTGGGCCAATACACTTTAGCAACTCCACAGAGCAATAATCAAAGTTTGATAGGGCGCACGCTAATGCGCATATTAGTTCTTTCCTCTCTCTCTCT
Source organism: Heliocidaris erythrogramma (assembly GCA_025617745.1). Classification (NCBI taxonomy): domain Eukaryota; kingdom Metazoa; phylum Echinodermata; class Echinoidea; order Camarodonta; family Echinometridae; genus Heliocidaris; species Heliocidaris erythrogramma. The sequence continues at coordinate 33,258,643 of CM046858.1, read as the reverse complement.
CTCTCTCTTCCAACCTTGTCTCTTTTCTCCCGTCCTCATCCTCTTACTTTTCTTTATCATATCATACTTTTGTTTTCATGTTAATACGCTACCAGTAAATTTGATGCATTATTGTGATGTGCTATATGATATTTTGTATTTTCTATTGTAATAAAAAAGTTTTTATTGCTGTATAATGTCTCTTAACCAGGGCCATGATGTAAAACAGCTTTTGCTGATCATGTTTCATCCTCAATACATTAATAAGTAAATAAATATAAACTTATTTCCATACTGCGATGAAATAAATTTATTTTCACTAAGTTTTGGGTGAATAACTACTTTGCCTTGGTTAACAGCAGAGGATGACATCAGAGCAACATAGGAAATATTATGATGCAGCATAATGTCGGTAAAACATGAACAAGACATACAGGAGATTTCGTAAAGCTTTCAAAACATAAGACGTCTGCTGGGAGCCACAAGGGCGTTATGTCTAGTGACACAGGTCAATCAGACCCAACTTCGGAAAACCCAGCGCAGGTTTATACTCCGAAAACGGCGTATAGAGCAAGATGAATATAGAGCCCTCGTCGTTCAGTGCGAGACAGTGTGTACAAAAGCCATGGGAAAATCCTGCAATGTCGACCTGCTGTTGATAATATAATTTTCAAATATAATGCTGCGGATATATTTCTTTCAAATGATTGTAATTTGAAAGTCATTTCATATGGCAAATCATTCACGGATTTTGAAGGTAATTGACACACAGCATTATTTTAAAGAATGTATAATTATATCGTTGGCAGGTTGACTTTGCAAGATTGTCCCCATGCCTTTTGTACACACCGCCTCGCACTGAACGATGAGGGCTCTATATTCATACGCCGTTTTCGGAGTATATACCTGTGCTCGGTTTTCGGAAGTTGGGTCCGACTACAGGTATCGTGCAGCTCTCATTGGGGGATAATATTGATATTAACTGTTGAAGTTGTGGACGGGGGGGGGGGGGGGGGGGGGGGGCTTTGTTCTACCACTAGGTTCCTCATGAATAAATGAATTATAAAAAGGTTAATTTCTGTTAGAGAAAATGTCTCCCCAAATAAATGTTTCAAAGCATTTAAAGGAAATCTTCTGTCAAATGACACCAAAATATGGAACAATATTCTACGTATAAGTGAGCACACGCCAATTTTGTGAAAGGGTGCAAAATCCAGACTTGACATGATTTGATATTGGCTCCGTCTGGTATCAACCAAGCTGAGAGTCATGAAAAGGCTTAGAAATATCCATATTCTGATCTTAAACACAATTCATGAAATAACAGGCTTTGTTCGCTGTATATCCTTACTTATCCCATCAACATCTTATGCTTGAGCGAGCAATTCACTACTTTGTTGAGTAAGTCTTTTAGTTTCACCTGCCTTGCTGACTCAACCATAAAGTTTTGATGGGATAAATGAGGACAAAATCTGTTCTTTCAATGATTACAATTTTATATTCTGATAATTAAAAGACATTCAATTATCAGAATATAAACTTTCTAAGTGTTTTCATGACTCTCAACTTTGCTGATACCAGTCAAACATTAACAAACATATTTTAAAGTATGGATTTTGCACCCTTTCACAAAAGTTGCTTTGGTTTAATCAAGCGTAAAATATTGTGAGATATGTTGGTGCAATTTGATAGAAGAGGCCTTAAGCTATCAACAGGTATGAAGATTTCCTGAAAATGGTTTGGAATATAAAAGTGGGGAGACTTTCTCAACTGTCAATTTCAAATGGTTCTCACCTTTGTTGATACCAGCCAGAACAAATACCAATTCTTGTAAAGTCTGAATTTTGTACTCGCAAAAGTGGTTTTTGATCACTCAAGCGTAATAACTATAGTCCAATTTTTTTGTGTTATTGTGGTTACATGTCGTTTTCCCGAAGGTTCGTATTTCCGACGGTTCTTTTTTGCCGAAGGTTCATAATTTCGGAGGTTCGTTATTCCGAAGGTTCGTTACTCCGAAGGTTCGTTTTTTCCGAAAATGAAATAGGGTTCATAATTCCGAAGGTTCGTATTTCCGAAAATGAAATGAGGTTCATAATTCCGAAAATGAAATAAGGTTCGTATTTTCGAAAATGAAAAAGGGTTCGTATTTCCGAAAATGAAATAGGGTTCGTATTTCCGAAAATGAAAAAGGGTTCGTATTTCCGAAAATGAAATAGGGTTCGTATTTCCGAAAATGAACAAAGGTTGTAAATTCAGAGAATACGGCGTCAATCCGTATTTCGGATAGGGAGGAGGGGAAGACGGCCAAGTGTAAAGATATTAATTTCGTACTCAATAATCATAACAATAATGATAACAGTTATAATAAAATCCAGAGAAATAGCCATTATTATCGTAATTCCTATCAATATTATCATTATTAATATGATTATTATGATTATTATTATTATCAACATTCTTATTATTAATATTATTATCATTGTTCCTATTATAATAATAAATATTTGTGAGCGGGCGTAGAGAGCGAGCGCCTCAGGAATACATGTTTCATTTCTCATAAAATGATATTGCTTCGGTGATTACAAATACATACTGATGTATTGAAGAAAGTGAATGATTAAATTTGCTACAACGAAATTGGCTTGAAGTTATTTATATAATGTATATACCGCTTTGGAAAATGAGACACACCAAAGTTCCAAGTAGATCTTTACAAGCAGAACATGGCCACGTAAAGTTTTTGAAAGGGGGAGCTGATGCCTCTTGGCAGAATATCATACTCCCCGTTTCTACAATTTGCAAGCGAGCGAAGCGAGTTAGAAAAAAATAAAAACCCCTTTTTTATTGTAATGGAAATGCAATTTCGCCATCAAAAGACAAATATAGAACATGTAATAAAAGAGCCATGAATAATATTACTTAACCCTACTGCCGAATATGGAATATTTGGGCACTTCACTCGCCCTAATGAAGGGCGTTCCCTGTCCCGAACCATGAGAATCAGGCGTGATTCTCTTATCTACGAGATAAACCACCTACCTGTCTTATTTATAATATGCTATTCCAGCGCTAGCGCTGCTCCAAACCGAGCCAGAATAAAACAGAAACTAACATGCACTTACCGCAAGAGGGCTCACCTCCACACGCCCCGCCAGGGCGACCCGGGCGACCCGAAAACCGTCCTCCCAACATGCCACACAGCAACCGCCTGCCGAACCAACACAGCACGGAGAGGGAAGGAGGGAGGGAGCTAAGACAGGTAGGTAGTTTATCTCGTAGATAAGAGAATCACGCCTGATTCTCATGATCTACATCAATAAACTACCTACCTGTCTTATTTATAATATGCTAGACCAGCACAGAGACAAGGGGAGGCGTCCGGCACACCACCTTCCCCCGAAAGCGGTAAGCGCACCACTAGGGAACCTGTCGCCGCAGCAAGAACCGCTTGCGAAAAGCAGACTCCGAAGCGGAGACATCCTTCAGGTAAAAGGAAAGAAAGAGGAAGGCGAACTCCAGAAGACTGCCTTCTGAAAATCCTCTACCAGACACCCTGAAACAGGGCCCAAGAAGTACTAACACTTCTTGTATCGTGAGCACGGGAGACACCCCCGGCACAAGGGCTTCCGGACCCACGGACTTGATAGCCTCCACCAACCAGCGAGTCACTGGAAAAAGGTCCATACGGAGCCTTGAACAAGATAAACAGTTGATTGGATGTGCTTAGTTTAACTAATAAACCATAAAGAGCCCTGACCGGGCACCAGACCTTGTCCTCCCCACACCGGAAGACCGGAGAAGGGAAAACCACGACATCAACCGACCCCAAAGAAAGCGATTGAATCTTGGCAATGTAGGAAGCCTTGGGGACCAAGCGCACACCGCCGCGTTCCCAACGGATATGCCCTGAGGCAACGTTGATAACGCCTTCTGGTCAAAAAGAAACGCTGTCTCGAGCCACGCCGTAGCCATGGGCTCAAATGGAGCCAGGCTATAGCCTAGCGCTAAGCACCTTCAGTGCCAAAGGGAGACTCCAGGGGGCAACAACCTCCGAGATGGAGGTTCCTTCAGAAAAAGAACGCAAGAGCCTGGACAAAAAAGGGAACATTAGAAATGCCGAAAACCGTCCTGGAACCCCTTGTAGACCACCGACCGGTAGCCCCTGAAGGTGGAAAGGGCCCGGTTGAAAAGGTGGAAAAGAAGTCAGGAGATGAACTTCGCAGCCTCTCGGAAAGGCCCGCCTCGCGGACCGTTTCCCGAAGATGGCCAGACAGTCAGGCTGAGCCTGGATGGGTCGGGATGCAGAAACCCGGAGAGAGGCTGGCGCAGGAGGTCCGGTTGGCAGGAGAGCAATCTCGGAAGACCTGCCAGGAGCTCCACAAAGTCCAGAACAATGGCCGCTTGGGCAAGCAAGGGGCTATTAGGACCAAAGCTGGGCCGTTAAAAGTTCAGAGCTCTGGAAAGCGTCCCCCCTTGCTAGGCCGCGACAATAACATTGTCCATCTAGAAAATGATCGCCCGTCCTTGGACACGTGAAAGAAAGTGGGCAAGGGCCAGCATCACCACCCTGAACCATAGAAAGTTAATGTGAGGGAGGGGAGAGGGGTGAGACCAATCCCCTGCAATAGTCTCCCCGTGACAGACTCCGCCCCATCCCAAGAGGGAGGCGTCGGTAGTCACAGAAATCGACGGTTGGAGCGTCTTCAGGGGCTTGCCCTGTGAGAGGAAGGAGCAGGGATTCCATGCTTGCTGGTAGGCGCTACTACGTACGACACCCCCCCCCCCCCCCCCCCAGGTGAACAGGCGTGGTGCCGGTCTCAGACCGAAAGGCAGGGATTTTTAGCAGGGCTAAAACTTGCCCGCCAACCGGAAACCCAAAAGGTCCGTGGAGGTCTATAGGGCCCCGACCGCAGGCCAAAGACGGGGCAGGACGGGAGACCATATGGAGAAGCCATATGGAGAAGCCGTCCTTTCCAAGTTCAGAATCAGGCTCGCCCTGAAAGTGCCTGCAGGTAAAAACGTGGGCATGGGGAGGCTGGGAGACATAGGACGGGCCCGCGAAGCCGCAACCACCGTCCTGGAGAGCGGGGGAAACAAAACACCGTACTAGAAAACAGCCACGAGCGTGGTGCCCGGAGGAGGGGAACTTTCCTCCCTCATAAACTCCGCTTCCTGTCAGCAGCCTCCCTATCTAAAAGGTCTGACAATTGACAGGAAAAGAAAAGCGAACAGGAAAAAACCCTGAACGGAACGCCCTCCGAAAACCCCAAGGCCTGAAGCGCCCGGGACCAGCGGCCTCTCGTAGCATAAAAAGGCCGAGCGTGTGGACTGCGACCATAAGAGCTCTGAGAGGCTCAGTAAGAGGGAGCCCAGAAGTGCCAGGTCCTCGGTAACTACCGTAAGAGATTCTGCCTGAGCCGCTAGGTTCGCAAGCGCCCCGGTGTAAGCCGCGAGGCGTATAGACGTCCAGGAAGGACTGACGTATGTGATTAGTGGGTCTCATCCGGGCCCCTAAGTCTAGCAACTCCGGGGACGGAGTCTCAGAAGAGCTCCTGAAAGTCTTCCGCCTTAAGGCAGAAAGCCCCGGCGAGGCCAGGCGGCCCCAGCCTGGCAGCGACCTCCCTAGCCACCGCTGGTACTCTTGCCTGAAAACGGCAGTTAGGGAATACCGGCGTGTGCTCTAGCTGAGAGCGAAAGAGGAGGGAGGCCGAGGCTGTTCCGTCGAGGTGGAGAACAGCGGCAGATACCGCCTCCAAAGAAGGAACCCCCGCTTAGCGGGCCCCTAGCTCCTGCCCCGACGCAGCCCAATAGAAGCTGCCGTGGAGCCAACAGAGACAGAGCGGACCGGCGTCCGCCTGATGGGATTCGCCGGACTCCGAGGGGGGGGGGGGGGGGGGGGGGGGGGGGGGGGGGGGGGGGGGGGGGGGGGGGGGGGGTTGGTTCCCCTCTCGTGGAGGGGAAGAGAAAGATATAGCCTACCGGAGTAGCGCCGAAATAGGAGGCGGCGCACCACGTGCCGACGGCGATGCACTCAACACACACAGCGCCGGTGACACTACACCTGGCGCATCTTGCACCGGCAGCGGCACACCCGACAGCCCCACCGCACTAGACGGCGGCGGAACCCCGGTTGGTTGGCGGTGCTGCGGAAAGAGAGGACCCGAGGCGAGGGTTGAATCAAGCCCGGAAAGGACGCCGACGGAAAAAATCCGCAGCTACAGAAAAGCCGAGCAGAGCCCCCACCGGCTAGAGGAGGGCTATGGACTCCTCCTCCGCATCGGCGATCGGACGAGGACTAGAACGGGAGGATTTTATATTTTCCTTTACCCTGTTCTCCACTTCTCTACTTCTCTACTACTCTACGTTATTTTGACAGGGGGTAATTGTCCTTAGGGTAGTTTTCCGGGGGTAATTTTCCGGGGGAATTGTCCTTGGGGTAGTTGTCCCTGGGGGGTATTTTTCGGGGGGTTATTTTCCAGGGCGTTATTGTCCTTGGGGGTAGTTTTCCGGGGGGTAATTTTCCGGGGGTGATTGCCCAGGGGGTAATTGTCCTAGAACCTCGCTCGTCGTATGGGCTGCTGGTTCCAAACAACAGTGCCCGTGCGTGAAGTTCGCCGTAGAAACATTCAAGCGGTGGGTTGTTCCTCTTTCCTTATTTGTTTTATCTGTTCGTTTGTTGTTTCTTTGTGTTGTGGTGGGATGGAGGACGGGTGATAGTGTCTCTTACCTCTTTTTTTCTTTTTTCTATCTTCTTCCTATCATGTTTTTCTTTTATCTTTCCTCTTTCAATTTAATTCTTTCTCTCTAAAGGAAATTGTTATAAGACCCAATAATATATATTTTTGTTTTAAAGAATACGAAATATAAAACTTTATTTACGATTTGTTTATTGAAAATTCATTTCACTTGTCTTTTTTTCCTTTTTTTTTTTAGGTAATGAAATGAAATGTGTAACTTAAATATATTAATCTTATTCTTTTTGATAGGTGTATTTCTATTGGCAAATATATATTTTTACATGAAAGGTTTTGTATTGTTTTGAAATGTGAAACTTCAGTTAGTGATATTTATGTGAAGATTATTTATATTGTATGAAATGTATTTATGTTTGAAATGTTTGTTATATTGTATGAAATGTTTCAAATTATGTTCAATTTTCTTTCAGAGAGAATAATAAAAACTTCTGAAAACAAAACAAAAAATTCCTTGGCATGTTTCGATGGTTATATTGACCAGTTGGTCAATATACCCTTCAGTACGGATATCCTAATACAGGAGGGGGGGGGGGGGTCAATAATACAACACTGCAATGGCATCAGCAACATTCGCGAAGAAGGAAAACAAAACTAATGAATTATTAGTCTAGATAGTATAGTACACAAGTAGTCAGTTGATTCTAACAGCAATCCTTATTTGATCTAGAGTGAATAAAGAAACATCACAAAAATGGATAGCATTGATCAAACCAATAAGTTTAGATTTAACTTCTCACGAGTTCCTTGGTTTTATATATATATTTTTAAAGATGTTTTTATTATTTTCTCTCAAATCAAATACATACTACAATTGTACATAATTATGATATCATTCAAACAAAACTTTATGCATTATACATTCATATTTGGCTTAAAACATAGATTGCAATAATAAAAGAAAGTACATTTTCAAAAAATAATTTAGAAAATATTTCCATGTACATGATGATCAAAGAATAGTATTTGAGAGAAAATTTTTAGTCTGTCTCCCACCCCCCCCCCCCCCACCCCCGAAAGCCAAAAAATAGAATATAAAACTAGGGCCTGTAACATAAAGAGATAAATTAATCTTACGATTGATATCAATCGTAAGTCTATGGCAAACCATGTATTGAAGAGTTACAATTGATCGTAAGATTTATTTATCTCTTTTAGTTACAGGCCCCTGAAGTCACACAAACACCAACTTTTCAATATAACCATCAGTACCGATATCCTATCACAGGGGGATCGATAACACAACACTACAATGACATCAGCAACATTCTTGAAGGAAACATATTTTGTATATAAATAATGAATTATTAGTCCAGGTAGTACAAGTACACGAATAGTCAGTTAATTCTAAAAGCAATCCTTACTTTGATGTAGAGGGTGGTAAGAGCCTTGATAGAAACGATATTAGTTTAGATTTAATTCTCTCGAGTTCCTCACTTGCAGCGTAAAATGTTGTGGTAGCTCCTGTGTCTGTTTGCAGTTCGTACGACTTTATGATTGGATTTCTCCTAAAAGTGGAGGCGGATTTCTTAGATGCAAATTTATCTTCATCATGATTCGCGTGCTATGGAAGAGAGCATGGGCGCAAGTCCAGGGGGACAGGGGGAATCCCCCACCACCCCTCGTTTTTGAAGATAGGCCAGTGCCCCCCCCCCCCCCCCCCACATATTCAGGAATAGGACACCTGTCAGGTAAATAACTGAGCCTTATAATTCTGCAATATATGTATTTTAGCCAGGATTTGTTTTGTTTTGTTTTGTTTTTGTTTATTTTTTTTGGTGTGTTTTTTGGTGAAAAAAAATAAGTATTGACTCCTGGGGATTGAGCATACCCCATACGGACCTACGGCACGTGTACATTTTTGCTGAGCTAGTTTTTACAGTAAAACAACAAGCGCACCATCACCTAAAGCTTGTAGACCTATAGAGCTCGCTCACCCCCCGCCGAGGCCTGTACTTATTGTAGATTTGTACATGTTAACGTACACGGTAATACGCCAGGTGACATATATTTTGAGTTATGCTAATTTTACAGTGTATATATTAAATGGATATGCGTCATTAACTTCCTGTTTCAGTATTTTCTTTGAATAGTGCTGTAAGCATTTGTTATGTAGTTTGAACACTGTATTTTTGTTTTCTTTTCTTAAACACTGACTGAAAATATCTTGATTGTAAAGACTCCAGGGGCCTTTAACATAAAGAGAAATTCAATCGTACAAGTGATATCAATCATAAGTCTATGGCAAACCATGTACTGAAGAATTACAATTGATTGTAAGATTGACTGTATCTCTTTATGTTACAGGCCCCAGATATTTACCACTATAGGAGAAGGATTTCACAAATTGTGACCCAACCTCACATAATGGCCCATGCACACGTTACCGGCAAGACATAATATACTCGTGACAATGGAACGCTTTTTCACAATTTCAATTCTGCCATCCAATGAAAAGGGTCTTGTTCCCCATCAATATGTAACTGACCTCTCAATGTAGCAAGACGATTTTGTAATAGAACAGAGGCAGCGCTCTGGGGGGCACAGTACCCCAAAAGTGCCCCTTTTTATCTATGCAAAGTGCCCCTTTTCATAGTTGACAAGGGGCCCCTTTTCTTCGTATAGTGCCTTTTTTTCTTTCTAATAAGTGCCATTTTACCTTCTGATAAGTGCTCCTTTAACCTCAGACATTTCTACCCCTTATGAAATCTAATAATTGCCGGGGGGGGGGGGGGGGGTTGGTCTAATTAGTGCCCATTTCCCGTTCTAATAGTACAATATTACACTTCTGATAAGTGCTCCTTTTTCTTCGTATAACTGCGCCCCTTCTTCTTTCTGATAAATGCACTTTTCACATTCTGATAAGTGCCCCCTTTAACTGCAGACATTACTGCCCCTTTTGGAATCCGTGCCTTTGTTTTCCGTTCTAATAGTACAATTGTCCTTTCATTATAAGTGCCCTTTTTCACCTCTGATAAGTGACCCCTTTTCTTTGTATGGTTGCCCCTCCTTCCTGCCCTTTTCACCTTATGTTAAGTGCCCCTTTTCAGCTCAGATAGGTGTCCCCTTTGAAATCCGACAAGTGTCCCTGTTTTCGTCTGATTAGTGCCCATTTTTCGTTCTAATAGTACATTTTCCCTTCTTATAAGTGCCCCTTTCACCTCTGATAAGTGACCTTTTTTCTTCGTATGACTGCCCCTTCTTCTTTCTAATAAGTGCCCATTTGTTTTCTGATAAGTGCCCCTTTTAAGCTCAGATACGACTAGTGCCCCCTTTGAAATCCGACAAGTGCCCTTTTTACTTCTGATCAGTGCCCCTTTTTCTTCTTTTTAACAGTAGTATTTTCCCTTTTAATAAAGTGCCCCTTTTGTCTTTTTAAAAGTGCCGTATCTATTACCTATATATATTTAATTTATTGTACCTATCTCTCTCTCTTACAAACTGTGCCCTAAAGTCCACAAAAGAGCCACATAGGCCTCCCTACCTCCAAATAATCAGAGAGGCTTCATCATAATAGCTTCCCATACTGATATCAGCACAATGACAGGCAGTGGAGCAGGGGGCAGGAGGGGGCAGGAGGGGCACAATTCCCTAGGTTATACAAAAATGAGCAGCGCCCCTAAATCATAACAGGAAGGACAATTTTTCTAAAATTTTTCTAAAGCTCGCTCGCTCAGCTCAGTTGTCTTCTTATCAATTTAGGAAAATCGCTGCTATTCAAATTATGTTCAATATTTTGTTCGCTCGCTTCGATTGCTTGCAAATGAATAATCAGACCATTTGAACTCAACTGTAAAGACATAAACAATAATGTGTCGAAAATGATCCTCTATAGTGTATTAATCAGAATGCAGCAGTATACTTATGTCGCAAAGTGGCATTTTCCACCTTGTTTTCACCCTTTGTAGATGCTTCCCCCCCCCCCCCCCCTGACAAACAGTACCCATTTTTGTTGGTGCCCCCCCCCCCCCCACTTTGAAAGAAGCTCCGCCGCCCCTTTAATAAAAGATTGATTGTGCACACTTGACTGAAGTTACCAATCTCCAGAATAGTTAGTAAATTAAAAGATTCCTGCATACCCATATTCCTGTTCTTTATATATTATACACATACATGTACTTTGATAATACTCTATACTTTGATGAATACTACTTTTTTAAATAAAAATAATCATTATCTGATTGATACACGTCTGTAAAAACCCAATTACACACACCCACACACACGTTTGTAAGCTATTGTTCGAATTTCAACCGATGACTCCACTATTTAATTGCGTCACAAAATTCATTGACGTAATAAACCTCACCAATTGTTGACAACCGATGACCTATTGAATTACTACCGATGACCCATTGTTCTCTTTGTTCGATGTCATCGGTTTGAATGCGTATACACGTAGACCCCTACACACACACACACACACACACACACACACACTCACACACCCCACGTTTACATGGCTTTATTTCCGAGGACAAGTATTGTTCCTCTATTGTTCCTCCGTCCTCGGACAGTGGACGGAATAAGGCACAAATCCATTGTTCGACGTTCGAGGACTATTGTCCGGCTTCCGAGGACCATTGTTCTCATGATTTTTTTTTTGTTCTCTGTTCGAAAATGTTCTCGGAGATACGGCTTAACACGTCCACACACACACACAACCTAATTTTGTAAGCTACAATGCTACGTAATCTGTGCTAATGAATATTCAGAATAATGGGAATATTTCATATGTGAAGAAAAAGTGCTTATGAATCATTGTAGTATTTATAGAAATCATGACAATTGTTCTCTCATAATAGAGCCTATAACAAGTCTGGATTTCCAAGTATCATTTTTATGTCATGATCTGAATGATTGAATATACCCAGACTTTGAAAAGCTACAATGTGTGAGTTTTTTCTTCTTCCTTTGAACTAGTTAACTGAATAACTGTGAATAGTACTTGTTCACCTTAACCTCTTACATTGAGTTAAGAGTTGTCTTCGATAGATGTGTCAGACACATGCATGTATTGAATAGGGCTCATAAATATATAAAGATATAATTTAGCCTATAGGAATACATAACCAGACAGAGGTGTTTGAGTTTTCTTGTATGAAACAATGAAATATTCTAATCAGGTAACATTTTATTCAAGTGCTTTTGAGAGCATAATGAGAATGCACAACTGAAGAAAATAGTAGGCCTATGTATCATTAAGTCGGTACTATATTGACATGGGCCCGTGGCTGATGGGATGAAGGGTTATTATTGTATTATTTACTATTTTCAAATTTGGCCCGTTTTTTACCTAGTTAACAGTTACGTCTTGTTTAAAATTTGCTTCAAAATACTTCAGCAAAACGATTTGGCACCCCTTTCCCAAAAATAGAGATCATAGCAATTGTATGTAACTATGGGAGTTAAATGTTTTCATCACATGGTGCCTTTTTGTTGTTTAATTAAACACGAATTAAGTAATAGTCAAGAGAAAGTATGTCTATGAAACTTCAATAATGATAATAATAGATAATGTTCATAGCGCTTTTCCCGTGAGGCTCATAGCGCTTTACAGCGCTTTACAACTTTAGGAGATACAGTGTACGATCATTTACATCAGACACCGATTCAAAGTTATACCGGGAACTGGTGCTATATTCACGAAAAAAAGGTACTGTTGTGAATATCTGAGTATTGCTTTGCAATTTTAGTGATTGTACCTTTATTGATACAAGAACCCACTATAATAATAATAATAATAATAATAATTAAAATTATTATGATTATAATAATTAAAATTATTATTATGATTATAATAATTAAAATTATTATTATGATTATAATTAATTATTATTATGATTATAATAATTAATTTTAATTATTATAATCATAATAATAATTTTAATTATTATAATCATAATAATTATTATGATTATAATAATTAAATTATTATTATGATTATAATAATTAAAATTATTATTATTATTACTATTATTTACCTAACTGCGACTTAAGGCGAAACCTAACAATAGGTTTATTCCGTCACAATAGAAATTCAACGTTAGGGCGAAATGTAACAATAGGAGAGATAAAAGGTTTCGCCCTAAGTCGCAGTTAGAATTATTATTAATTTTCGTTAACCGAGTGAAATGGAAGAGAGATCTCTCTTCCATCTCCCAGGTTAACCTAATCTTATTACAAACCACATGCATAGGGTGGTCGGTGAGTCTTTGAATGTGTCTGTATATATAAATATGAATGTCAGATATGGATATAATTAGAGATAATTAGAAAACTGTATGACATTTGCTCCGGTCTTACTTTGCCATGTTAATCCTAAACCTAAACCTAAACCTAACCCTAATCCTAACCCTAATCCGATAATCTTTACATTGTCCTGAACCAAAAAGAAACCAAATTATGACCTTGACCTTAACCTTTGACCTTTCGAGATATGGGCTGTGGTGAAAATGTCGCAGGAGCAAATGTCGGGGCCCATTTTTATCAACTTCCAAACTGCCCCCCCCCCCCCCCGCATTTCAAAATAGATTTGCTCCCCTAAAAGAGAGTGAAGCGACACCGAGTGCACCATATAATTATACAAACGTACCTGCAAACACTTACTGTGGTGAATCTTGTTAGGTTCCTTGAATTTACGATGAGAAGCAAGACAGTGTTTACCTCTTAAACCTTGTGACTGTATGATTAACTAGATAAACGTCCAAAATTCGGTTGTTCTTATGATTCCTATACGACAGTAATTATTATTGCTTTTATAACTAGCATTGCATATCATAATTGCCATATATTCGCTCTTTTTATTTCATCGGAACATGGGGATAATTGTACACGCCACCCCTCTACCTAAAATTCTGGGGAGATAATAATAAATAATAATAATAATACCTGGCATTTATAACGTGCCTTTCCCAAAGTGGCCCAAAGCGCTAGATATATAGTATTACCCCGATCATTGGATTCTGGCAAGCCCGCACACAATGTATGCACATTCTCCACCCCCTGGGGAGCATTCCAGCAATGGGCAGTACAGTGACGCTCAGGTTGCTAAGCAAACGACATTAACTTTCGCATCCTACCGGGTACCCATTTAACACCTGGGTGGAGAGTGGCAAATGTAGATTAACGTCTTGCCAAAGGACGCTAGTGCTGCGGTGGGATTCGAACCCCGGACCTCGTGGTTCACAGTCCGGGGACTTATCCCTCCATCTACGGTCCTGGATATTACCATACACGTCAGTAGTTGCAAATCCACAGAATGTGAAAGAGTTCGATCTTATTCGCGTTTCCCCGGGGGTGTTTGGGAAACCAAGACTGAAGACCCAGGATCTTTTTTTTCATTCCTCCTTCCCTCCTATGGCATTGTTTCGGTATAGCCATATAGAGACAGAAAGGAGAAAAGAAAATTTCCCGTTTTCGGTGTCAGTTTTTCCAAATCTGTTTGTGGGTGTTTGAAAGACCGGGGACATCCCCCCCCCCCCCCCCCCCCCCCCATCCCCAAAAAAGAGAGAGCAAAAAAAAAAAAAAAATAATAATAAACATGATTCTTAAAACTGTCTTTTCTTTTCCCCCTTATAGTCGGTGTGTATGTTGTTGGAAAACATTGCTTGGAGAGGGAAAAAATATAGTGGAGACAGGAGGTGGATACAAGATACACCGCCCTTGGACTCGTTTTCCAACCATTCACGCACGGATTTGGAAAGCAAATACGTAAGACCAGGGATAACTCCTTCCCTCTTCTCTCTACAGCCAGCACAACCCATACGCACGATCATTGGCGGAAAATCAAAGAAAACTAAGCATGACCACTCCCGAATTTTCCTATCGAACAGAGGCCAGAAAATTGCTCTGATTGAGAGGCAGGGAGACACTCACCCCCCCCCCCCCCCCCACCACCACCCTGGTACCGTCACAACTCATCTATTTACAAAAAAGAAGCTCGTATTCATTGAAAAGAATGTGAATTGAAAGTAGTAGACATAGGAAGAAAATGAAAAACATTGGATAGGGGAGGCTGGGGTTCACGGCCGTCACATGTTGAGAAACGTAAAGGGTAAGAAAAGGAAGAGGCTGGGAGCTATGTAGAGATTGTTTTCATCCGGTACCACCCCCCCCCCCCCCCCCCCCCATTTACTTACATGGCATGATTAAGAGTCGATGCGATTGCTGAATTCATATTCCCAGGGAAAAAAAGGGTATCAGAGCCGACGTGAGCCTGACGCGCTCAGATGCCGACGTCAGCCCGGTGTGATAAGAGGCTATTGTGATTGATCAGAGAGTCTGATGGGATCAAAAGCCTACACAATCTTGCTCAGGGAGATTTCATAATTATTACGCAGAATTATTGAATTGTTGAACTATATTTGTTATTGAATATACGCATTATATTACATTATGACAGAGCGAGACAGCACCACTTCCGAGCTCGGTACGGGAGCACAGCCAACGTTGAGTGCGGTTGCTATGAAACTTCCGCCTTTTTGGAAGAGGTCTGTGAAGTTGTTTTGATATTCGTTATTAGTTATTCGATATTCATTCGATATTTTTTTCGACGGATGACTGGCGCCCACGGCCCCGATCTGATGCCATGATGACCTTGACCTTGACCCTCAAGGTCACGGTCAAAAATGGCTTCAAAAGTGAATACTATCTTTTTGACGAACTGAAAGTGGCCCAAAATCGAAAATTTTTCGACCCCTGCCTGGCGCCCACGGTCCCCGATCTGATGTCTATATTCTCCTCTCTCCCCCTTCATCGGTAGGGCCCATGATATGAGCACGAGAGTCGATGCGATTGCTGAATTCTTATTCCCGGGAAAAGGAGGTTACACAATGACGGGGAAAACTTCCCTATCCCTGCCTCCACTAAGATATACTCAAGCCTGTGGAGCCCCACTTTTATATAATCTTTGATCCTCATGTTACTTTTATTATAATATTTACTTACAGATGGAACTTGAAATCCATGTTTCCAGAGCCAAAAAATATACTTTAGCAACTCCACAAGAGCAAATATCAAATTTTAATAGCGTGCACGCTAATACGCATCATTTGAGAGCTATAAGTTTTTTATCTTCTCCCCCCTCTCTCTCTCTCTAACCAACTTTGTCTCTTTGCTCCCATCCCCATTCTCTGCGGTAAAATACATTTATTTTTCACTTGTGGACGGGGAGGGGGGAGCTTGATTCTACCACTAGGTTGCTCATTGTAAGATATAAAAAACTGTATGTAATATTTGTCTCTGTTCTAGATGCGGACTGCGATGGAGACTGAGACCTTATTAAGCTAAATGAAAATGTAACCCAACAAATTTTAGCTGATAGCCTTAGTTAAATATGTGAGCTAGTTAAAACATCTTGAAATTACTCCTATTTCATGAATTAAGTTTTCTTTCATTACTCTAAACATATTCGTTGACATAAAGAAGTTAACTTTGTTTACCTGCCTCGTCCTAGCGGCGTGATAAAATGGGCAGTGAAATTAACTTATTTATATCCGTAACTAGTGACTACTCCTCCGTTGTAGCTAAACAAAAAATTGAGGTTGATATTGTTAGAATACTAGAAAGATATGACCTTCACAGTACCTTTGCAGACGATGCCATCGATGATGATGTTGAATAGAAATCATCGTGTAGCAATAGGCGATAGCCCACCGTCAGCTTCTCCAGATGAGACATCTTACAGATGAACTCAGCGAGATCACGTGATGCTAAGGGGCGTTCACTGAGATTCACTTCCCAAATGTCAAAGGTCTCAATCTGTTAAAATAATTATCGATAAAGCTAGATTAGCACAATTATTGAAAACTAAACACTTTCTAACGATTATTATGGACCTAAATCCTGCACAAATGGGCCCTATATATGTCTGTTTAGTCTGCATCCTCTAGGGGTAAAAAACATAATGTCTTTTGTTTTCCGCTAATGGTCGGCATGCATGTTGTGAGAAAAGGAGAAAAAAGGGTCCGTCGAAAAAAAAGATGGAAAAAGAAGATCCACCGGTTTACAACCATCTATCCAAGGATTTGGAAAAACGAAGACCGAAGACCGGGGATATATTTTTCCCTCTTCTCTTTCCAATTAGCACAACAAACATGATCATGGCAAAAAAAGAAAGAAAGAAAGAAAGAAAAGAAACATATTAAGCACCCCCCCCCCCGAAAAAAAAGATTAATAAATAAATAAATAAATCCAATATTCCTCTCGCAGCTTTTGTTAAAATTTTGATATGTATTTATACAGCGGGGATCAGAAAAGTGCTCTAATTGAGAGACACTCCCCGCCCCCCCCCCCCTCCATGGTATCGCAACTGCAACTGATCTATTTACGAAAAAGTAAGCTTCCATTCATTGACAAGAATAATAATTGACAGGAGTAGACATGGGAGAAGGGAAAACATCACATCGGGAAGGAGGTCGCCTGGCCCCTTGTTGAGAAAGAAAAAAAAAGGGAAGGGGAGGGTTTTATAACGAGATTTTCTTTTTCATCCCATACCCCCCCCCCCCCCCCCCCCCCTTCATCGGCACGTCCATAATCCGAGCAAAAGATTCAAAATTGAAAGAAAGATATATATATAAGACATTGGCAGAGAATTATCGAGGGAAACAGTGACGTATATTGTAAAAACTCAAAACATATAAGGACCTGAAATATACGTAAAACCTAGAAAAATACTTATTAGATATAGACAAGTCACATATTAAAAACTATCTAGGAATAAGCATAAGCAATAGTAAAATAATGATTGAACAGGGACGCCACAAAAATTTAGAAGTTAATAAATGTTTATGTCCCACCTGCCAATCGGACTAAGAAACTGAATTTCATTTTATTATGCGATGTCCATCATACAAAGAACAAAGAGAAAAACTATTTCATAACATATATACCATAGTATCTTCATTTAAAGATATAAACTAAACAAGTTTAAATATATAATGCAGAGCAGAGATATTTACATAAGCAAGTTTGTGTCAACTCCATCAGTAATATACACAGTGACAGAAAAAGAAATGATGCTTGATTAAAATAGAGTTTGGCAGATCGAGGCCTACATACGGTATCGTATCTTCCTTATTATAAACTTGTAACTGCCTCTTCTTGTGTTGTTGTTCATGTGTTTTTTTGTTTGTTTGTTTGTTTGTTTGTTGTTGTTGTTGTTTGGGGGGAGCTTGGGTTGCTTTGTTATTTTTCAATGATTTATATTCCCCTTTGATCATATGTAACCTATTTTGAATCTTCCTTTGTATTTGTATGTTGATGATAATCCAAAATTACAGATTTTAGTTCAATAAATTGATTTGATTTAATTTGATTTGATTTATTCCCGGGAAATAGTGGCTACACAATGACGGGGAAAACCGCCACACCCCTGCCTCCACCAAGATACACTCAATCCTGTGAGACCCCCACTTTTATATAATCTTGGATCCGCATGCTGCTTTATATGAAATTACTTAAAGATAAACATTTAACATCCATGTTTCATCCATGTTTCGCGAGCCTCAAGATACATGTATACTTTTTGGGCCAATACACTTTAGCAACAATCAAAGTTTGATAGGGCGCACGCTAATGCGCATATTAGTTTTTTCTTCTTCTCCCTCTCTCTCCTTTCTCTCTCTCTCTCTCTCTCCCTTCCAACCTTGTCTCTTTTCTCCCGTCCTCATCCGCTTCCTTTTCTTTATCATATTATCATACTTTTGTTTTCATGTTAATACGCTACCAGTAAATTTGATGCATTATTGTGATGTGCTATATGATATTTTGTATTTTCTATTGTAATAAAAAAAGTTTTTATTGCTGTATAATGTCTCTTAACCAGGGCCATGATGTAAAACAGCTTTTGCTGGTCATGTTTCATCCTCAATAAATTTGTTTTCAATAAATTAATAAGTAAATAAATATAAACTTATTTCCATACTGCGATGAAATAAATTTATTTTCACTAAGTTTTGGTTGAATAAGTACTTTGGCTTGGTTAACAGCAGAGGATGACATCAGAGCAACATAGGAAATATTATGATGCAGCATAATGTCGGTAAAACATGAACAAGACATACAGGAGATTTCGTAAAGCTTTCAAAACATAAGACGTCTGCTGGCAGCCACAAGGGCGCTAGTGACACAGGTCAATCAGACCCAACTTCGGAAAACCCAGCGCAGGTTTATACTCCGAAAACGGCGTATAGAGCAAGATGAATATAGAGCCCTCGTCGTTCAGTGCGAGACAGTGTGTACAAAAGCCATGGGGAAAATGCTGCAATGTCGACCTGCTGTTGATAATATAATTTTCAAATATAATGCTGCGGATATATTTCTTTCAAATATTTGTAATTTGAAAGGCATTTCATATGGCAAATCATTCACGGATTTTGAAGGTAATTGACACACAGCATTATTTTAAAGAATATATAATTATATCGTTGGCAGGTTAACTTTGCAAGATTGTCCCCATGCCTTTTGTACACACCGCCTCGCACTGAACGATGAGGGCTCTATATTCATACGCCGTTTTCGGAGTATATACCTGTGCTCGGTTTTCGGAAGTTGGGTCCGACTACAGGTATCGTGCAGCTCTCATTGGGGGATAATATTGATATTAACTGTTGAAGTTGTGGACGGGGGGGGGGGGGGGGGGGGGTTTGTTCTAACACTAGGTTGTTCATGAATAAATGAATTATAAAAAGGTTAATTTTTGTTCTCCCCAAATAAATGTTTCAAAGCATTTAAAGGAAATTTCCATACCTGTCGATAGTTTAGGATCTCTTTTATCAAATGACACCAAAATATCGAACAATATTCTACGCATAAGTGAGCACACGCCAATTTTGTGAAAGGGTGCAAAATCCAGACTTGACAATAATTTATTGGCTCCAGCTGGTATCACCCAAGCTGAGAGTCATAAAAAGGCTTAGAAATATCCATATTCTAATCAGTAAAAGACAATTCATGAAATATCAGGCTTTGTTCTCTGTATGTCCTTACACATCCCATCAACATCTTGTGATTGAGTGAGCAATTCACTACTTTGTTGAGGGCTTCAAAATGTTACTATTAGTGAGTCTTTTAGTTTCACCTGGCTTGCTCATTCAACCATAAAGTTTTGATGGGATATATCAGGACACAATCTGTTCTTTCAATGATTGTCTTTTCATTATCAGAATATAAAATTCTAAGTGTTTTCATGACTCTCAACTTTGCTGATACCAGTCAGAACATTAACAAAAAATTTTAAGTATGGATTTTGCAACCTTTCACAAAAGTTGCTTTGGTTTAATCAAACGTAAAATATTGTGAAATATGCTGGTGCAATTTGATAGAAGAGACCTTAAGCTATCCACAGGTATGAATATTTCCTGAAAATGTTTTGGAATATTTAATTGGGGAGACTTTTTCAACTGTCAATTTCAAATGGTTCTCAACTTTGTTGATACCAGCAAGAACAAATACAAATTCTTGTAAAGTCTGAATTTTGTACTCTTTCGCAAAATTGGTTTTTGATCACTCAAGCGTAATAGCTATAGTCCAATTTTTTGGTGTTGTTGTATAGGAGAGACCCTAAGCTATCTACAAGAATGGATTTTTTTTGGAAAATATTCTGAAATATATATTTCCATTAACTGTTTTCCAACTTTTTTTGGGGGAAAGCACCGTAGATGGGTTGGAGTTAGGATTGTAGGACCAATTCGCTGTAAGCAATGGTAAGAGCAAGGAACTGCAAGAACAATGGGCCTTAACTACAAAACTGGCAAAATGCTAGCAATTGCTATGAAAACAAAGACAATGACGTTAGCGTTGTATTAAAAGACACATGGATTGCACCAGTGGATTGGTGGACGAATGAATAGGCTGTAACTATACAGTCCGTATTAAAAAAAAACATTACACTTTGGAGAAAGTTTTTATAGTTGTATAAATATTATTTCATAAAAATTTCATTAAAATGTGAACTTTCTTTACCTGCCTTGACCAAGCAGTGTAATAAAGATTGCGGTTATTAACTGCTTTATGATTAGAAGTGACTACTCTTCCATTGTAACAAAAAAATAGCAAACTTAAATTAGGTAAACATCATTAGAGTTCTAGAAAGATGTGACCGTATTTTACCGAGGCGTTTGACATTCCTTAAAATGTTGTCTTTTGTTTTCCACTAATGGTCGGCGTGAATGTCGTTTTGGTTAGCTAGAGAGAAGAGGAGAGAAAATTCCCCGTCTTCGTCCTCGATTTACAACAATGCCCGCACGGATTTAGAAAAACGAAGACCTGTTAGCACAACCAGAACGCACGATCATGGAAGAAAAGAAAAGAAAAATCCTTTTTCATTCTATATCCCCCCCCCCCCACCCCCCCCCCCCCCCCCCCCCCCCCCCCCCCCCTTCATCGGCAGGTTCCATGATCTGTGCAAGAGAGTCGATGCGATTGCTGAATTCTTATTCCCGGGGAAAAAGAGGTTACAGAATGACGCGGAAAACTGCCCTATTCCTGCCTCAACTAAGATATACTGTGGAGTCCCCACTTTTATACAATATTGGATCCGCATGCTACTTTTATTATAATAATTACTTATATATGGAGCTTGAAATCCATGTTCAAGAGCCTAAAAGATAATTACAAACGGGTTATTGACGACACATATGATATGCATTGGAGAAACTCAAATACTAGTAACATCTGAATTTCATTATCCAGAAATTGCAGGATAACAGGAGAATTTATGGAGACCAGTGTTGTTGTCGAGACCTTAAGGACCGAGACCGAGACCGAGATCTCGAGATACCGAGACTTTTTCTTCCGAGACCTAGACCACTCTTCGAGACTGAGACCTTATTAAGCTACATGAACATGAAAACCAGCAAACTTTAACTGATAGCCTTATTTAAAAATGTGAGCTAGTTAAAACATTTTGAAATTAATTCTATTTGATTAATTAGCACGGAAACAGTTAAGCTTTCATCACTCTAAACATATTCGTTGACATAAAGAAGTTAACTTTGTTTATCTGCATCGTCCTAGCCGGCGTAATTAAATGGGCAGTCAAATTAACTTATTCATAACCATAACTAGTTACTGCTCCTCTGTTGTAACCCCCCCCCCCCCCCCCTTAGGCAAAAAAAATAATAAAAAAAATAAATAAATAAATAAATAAATAAATAAAAATAAATAAAGAAATAAATAAATAAAAATAAATAAATAAATAAAAATAAGGAAAAAAATATATATATTACGTTGATATCAAGGCTTCCATAACCCTATACGTATTACGAGGTGTGAGACAGCTGCGATACGATCAACAATCTATTTAGCATTCATGCATCGGTAGCTTTATTTTCATGACAAAATTCGCCAAGTTTTTATAGTTCTACAAATAATATTTCTTTTCCTGCCTTGTCCAAACCAAGCGGTTTAATAAACTTGGTTGTCAAATTAACTTTTTTATGATTGGAAGTGACTACTCCTCCATTGTAACAACAAAAAAAAGAAATAATTAACTGAATTAGGTTAACTTTGCGACAGTACTAGAAAGATATGACCGTATTTTACCGCCATTATCAGGTTGTTTGAAAAACGAAGACCGAAGACCGGGACACTCAAAAAATCCAAATTTCTTAAAATTAGGTCATTTGTTTTCCACTAATGGTCAGCGTGCATGTTGTTTTGGCTAGCATCAGACCGGGGAGGAGATCCATGGTCGCCCAGCCCCATGTTGAGAAAGATAGAGAGGGAATGAAAAGAAAGGGGAGGGAAGTATGACGAGATTTCCTTATTCATCCTATACCTCCCTGCCTCACTGACGTTACAGTAAAATATGTTGATGCATTACCTTATAATGTGCATATTTTTTATAGTCTGTTCTATTTAAAATGTTTTTAATGTATAATGTCCCTTAGGAAAATGATGCAAAACAGCTTTTGCTGGTCATATTTTATTCTGAATAAATATGTTTCAATAAATAAATAAGTAAATAACTATTGCACTTATCTATATATTTGATTACTTCTAGGCTGACTGTTGATAAGGTGTCAGCGGACAATATTCAAATGTACTGTGGTGAAATACATTTATTTTCACTAAGTATTAGGTTAGTAACTACATGTAGTTTGGCTTGGGTAACAGCAGAATAGTAACCTATAGGAAATATTCTGATGAAGCATAATGCCATTAAAAAGGGAAAACGACATACAGATGATCCGGAGATTTCGTGAAGTTTCCATAACATAAGACGTAACGTAACAAGTGCGTTAAGGAGAATTACGCTCAAAAATAAAGACGATAGTGTTCAAAGGTGTTATGTATTCCTACTTGTTAGACTATATGGCTTCGCGTCAAAATATACGAGATCGATACGAATCAAATTTTTCTGAGCAAAATTTCCCATCTGCTAGCAATATGTATCGTCTGCTAGCAGCACATGGGGGCTGCCATTTTGTTTATGTGTACAAGAAGATTTTCTTAATCCAAATGCTCAATTGCCCTTTTCAAAATTAAAAACCCATTTGAGATTAAAAATATAGAATAGATATGTCAATTTATTTTTAAACTGAAGATTTCCTTATATATTTCTGTTGAAAATCGATATTCGCTTAATAGAAATCTATTTTCTCGATACTGGACGTATGGGACGGAGCAAATTAATTCAAATTTTATGGATGCTTCTTCCCTGAGCATCTATAGCGGCAAACTATGCATTCACCTGCTTTCGGATAATGGACTTGAAAAGTCAGAATGCATGCTGCATATATTATGTTCTGCTCTGTTTGGCAAACCCAAGAAAATAGATTTTTGTTAAGCAAAACCAGACAATTTAAAAGTATCATTATAAAGATTTAATTTTTATAATACATGTAAACACCCACTTTATATTTTCCGTCACATATGGGATTTTAGGTAATGAAGAAAATCAATTTAGGATTTGGATTCAAAATATCTTCCTGACTGGAACATTTCTCAATGGTTCATGTACAACTCCAAATCAGCAAGAAAATGGCAGCCCCCATGTAAATGAGTAGGAGACGATACCGGGTGTTGGAATATCTTTATTTATACCCTTTTCTGATATGGGTCTGAGCCAAAAGTAGTCAACATAAACCCTAAATTTTCAATTTAAGATTTGTGCCTGCCCTTGTATATCACATGAAAGCTGAGAATCTGTAGTTTATGAAAATGTACATGTCTCTTCATGATTGCGTTCCGTTTTTTTAAAATAACCTTTAAAATGGAAAAGAGCGCCCTCGTCGCGCGACGGGACGGAATTACTAGAAAAAGCAATTTAAAAAAAAAGTGAAAGGGCATTTGAAAAATAAATTTTGGAGTTGGAATACTATATGCAATATTATTCAAAGCCCAATAACAGTTCTGGCAATATTCTGTTATAATTGGGTTAAAATTTGAACTTTTTGGTGCAAAATTGTATTTTGGGGCACTTTGACACCCCCTTTTTATTTTTTTGTAGGATAAAGTGGAGTTTATAGACTGAGGTCTTATAAAGTATCAATGAACTATCGTACCATCACTTCTGTACCATTAAAATTGATTCCCTTATATTTCGAGAAGAATTGTGATGTGTTCTTTTTTTTTTCCGTCCCGTCGCATTTAGTGGGTATTTAAGGGATTTTAGGCGCGACGGGACGGAATTTTGCATGGAAAGTACAGTCCCATATATGTCATTTGATGTAAGTATACTTTTTTTAACCCGAGCAAGTTTTTATTCATTTAATTTGAATAAACAATAGAGAATAAAAGTTTTCTTACCCGAACAATGTAGTTCTACCACATTTTTTTAGAGAAAAGAACTATTTCATGATATCAAAAAAATTTCTTTTCAAAATCCCCATTTGTTTTGTACATGGTGCAAAAGTGTCCATCCTCTCTAGTGATTTTATCTTTTTAATTTGAATTAACAATAAAGCTTGCCACTTCCCTGTGCCTTAACATTGTAGTTCTACCATAGTTTAAAAGAAAAAGTACAGTTGGACAATATTTTAAAAAAAATTTTAAATCCCCATTCATTTTGTACATGGTGCAAAAGTTTCCGTCCCGTCGCATTCCGTCCCGTCGCGCGACACCCATTCATCAATTTTCAAATTTAAAAAAATTGATTGGGCCAAAATCTTAGCTTCATGGTTGAATGTCATGTGCTCTATCATACTAATTAAAAAGCAGGATACATAGCTAGTCTTCAATTTTAACTTCGATAGAATTTTACTTTGAATCTGTCTTACAAAATCTCACCATTCTATCGTTCCGTCCGTCGCGCTAACAAAAAATGTTGTTACCATGGAACCGGAATTACGATCATTCTTGTGTTTGTAGTGGAATTGTTCTTCAGTGTAAACTTATTATATAAGTAAAGGTATGCAGCAGGTAGCATTTCTTATTTGCTTGTAAGGAGAAAAAATCCTATTGAATTCCGTCCCGTCGCGTTGACAGGACTTTTGGCTCAGACCCATATCTTATTAGAAAATGATTTAGGCCAATAAGTAGGAATATATTACACCTTCCAATATAAGTAAATTTGTAATCAGGACTTAATTCTCCTTTAAGTTTAAGTGATACAGGTAGCGTGCTCTCATCGGGCGATAATTTTGATATTAAAAGTGGGGGCTGCAGCTCCCAGTCCCCCCCCCCCCCCCCCCCCCCCCCCCCGGTTCCGCGGCCCATCGATGGGCTGCAGGAACAAATGGGTCATATCTACAAAACTAGCTAAGTCCTATAGCGATTGCCTCAAACCTAATGCAATGACGCTCGTGTATAGACCCATGGTTTGTACCAATAGACTGTTGGACCAGTGAATGGGCTGTAAAGAAATATTGAATAACGGGTGAACGGCTTGGCCTGATGAATGGAAATGAATTCAAAAGGGTCATTGACAACAAATAATTGTGTACCATAGAATGCAATGTACAGATGTAGGAAAATAAACGAGATAGCTGAAAGAAAACTTTTGAAGTGATGCATGAAACAGAGGAATTCTCGAGGGCGCTATGTTATTACAATAAAAACATTTTAATCTATGATATTAAACAAAACTGGAAGGTCGTAACTATATTTAAACGAGCATTCAAGAATACGCTCCATCAAATATGACCAAGAGGGTTAATTTCCCAGAATGTCAAAACTCGCATTTCCCCTGTATGTTTGGAAAACGATGACCGCAGACCAGGACACTCCCAAAATTCTCTATTCTTAAATATCATGTCTTTTTCTTGCTAATGATCAGCGTGGATATTGTTTTGGCTAGCTGGAAATTAAAGGAAAGTAAAAGTAAAGATAGGAAGGGAAAATCCCCTGTATTCGGTCTCGTCTTCCGACCATCCATAGACAGATTTAGAAAAACAAAGACGAAGACAGGCAATAATTGTTTTCTTCTTCTCTCTCCAGCTAGCACAATACGAATCCAAGACCATTGGCGTAAAAGAAAGAAATCTATTTTCCCCTGCGCATGGAAATGTGCTCTGAATGAGAGGCCCTGAGACAATATCCCCCCCCCCCCCCCCCCCCCGTCCCCTCCATTTCACTGTCACTACAAGTCGTCTATTTCGAACAAAAGAAGGTCTTTTCATGGAAAAGAAAATGAACTGACCAAGAAATGGGCATGGGGAAAACGGAGAACAGGATATCTGGGAGATCCGCCCCACCCCAAAAGAAAAAAACAAGGGGGGGGGGATTATGCCCATATTGTCTTCTTCATCCCATCCCCCCCCCTCCCCTCAGTCAATCTGATGAAGAGAGTCGTTACCACTGCTGAAATTATATTTTCTGGAGGAAAAGGTTTACACAATGATGGGGGAACATGAATATTGCTCACCCTCAACTCCACCGAGATATTATGGGCAAAAACTGTCAGGAAGATATTACTGAAATTTATTATACGTATTGTCTGCTTTTAACTGCCCCCCCCCCCCCCTCCCGAGAAAGCCTGTAGGCCCCTGTTTTATACAATCATGTATCCGCATGCTGCTACAGATGCAAGTTTTAAAACTCCTTTTCGACGAGTATAGTGATAAATTTTTGCGGCCAATTGAAACTTTTCTTATGGAGCATACGATGTACGATGCAAATCGCGCTAATTTCCATGGGATTAGTTTAAAGTGGACAGTATTGGAATGTAAAAAAAACCTGTCACCACTTTATCTTGACTACAGCACAGGATGACTGCTGAATAGTTGAGAAAAATAATATTACATGTCATATTCGCTTAAACGTGAAAAACACATAACTGACATTTGGTGAAGCTTTCCTAGCATCAATCGTCCGTTGAAAGCCAAAAGAGCGTTTAGTCTAACTCCTTTTTGACGAGTTTGGAGATAAATCTTCGCGGCAAATTTAGGTAAACGCTATCGTGTTTTCACGAGGCGATAATTTTGATATTAAAGGGGTAGTCACTAATCATTCATATGAAAAACCTTGTTTCGTATCTTCTGTATAATATGTGACAATATTCAGTAGACAAATAGACAATGAACAGTGTGATGTACAAAGGATACAGAATTAAAGAGATAGAAGCGGCAATACTATGCTATATATTTCTATAAGTTTGAAGTATCATTAATTAGCAATGCACAATGAATAACCATGATAAGGATATGAGATCAAACAATCTATTGAGAATCTATGCTGGCTCGCTATACTAATTCTTTTACACAGAATGTTAGCTTACTTGATCTGAATCGTCCTAGAGGAATAATAAACCGGGCGGCAGACAAAATAACTGCTTTATATTAATAACAATAAGAAGTGACTACTTCTCCATTGTAAAAACAACAGATAATTTGATAAGGTTAGCATTGATAGAGTAAGAGTAATAGTGATATTACCCCATCAGTACCTTTGCAGACAATGTCATCAATCATAATAGCTCTCATACAGATACATAGGTGTGACTGGCCCATACGCTCACTGATATCGATTGCGAGGATCGCAATTGGTATTTCTATTCCTTGTCATGTTTCGATGGTTATATTGACCAGTTGGTCAATATACTCTTCAGTACGGATATCCCAATACAGAAGGGGGAGGGGTCAATAACACAACACTGCAATGGCGTCAGCAACATTCTCGAAGAAGGAAAAAATTGCAACTAATGAATTATTAGTCTAGATAGTAAAAGTACACAAGTAGTCAGTTGATTCTAACAGCAATCCTTATTTGATCTAGAGTGAAGAAACTTCACAAAAATGGATAGCATTGATCAAACCAATAAGTTTAGATTTAACTTCTCTCGAGTTCCTTGTCAGTTTTCAATGGTTTTATATATATATTTTTGAAGATGTGTTTTATTATTTTCTCTCAAATCAAAAACATATTGTACAAATCATTCATAAACAAAATTGTACATAATTATGATATCATTAAAACAAAACTTGATGCATTATACATTCATATTTGGCTTAAACTATAGATTGCAAAATAACAGAAAATATAACTGTTTAGAAAATTTTAAGCAACATTCTCAAAGGAAACACATTTTGTATATAAGTAATGAATTATTAGTCCAGATAGTATAAGTACACGAATAGTCAGTTAATTCTAAAAGCAATCGTTATTTTGAACTAGAGGGCAGTACGAAATCTATAGCCTTGTTTGAAACAATATAAGTTTGGATTTAATTCTCTCGAGTTCCTCACTTCCGGTAGCTCCTGCAGCTCCTGTGTATGTTTGCAGTTTTTTACGACTTTATGATTGGATTTCTCCTAAAAGTGGAGGCAGGTTACTTAGATGGAAATTTATCTTCATCATGATTCCCGTGCTATGAGAGAGAGAGAGAGAGAGAGAGACGATTTTGAAGATAGGTAAGTGTCTCCCCCCCCCACAAATTCAGGAATACGACGCAGGTACATAACCGAGCCTTATAATACTGTAATATATCAAATGTTAGCAAGGGGGGGGGGGGGGTTTGTTTAGAGTTTTGTTTTGTTTTGTTTAGGTTTAGTTTTTAGTTTTTTGTTTGTTTGTCTTTTCTTTTTTTTTTTTAAGTCTTGACCCTTGGGGATCGAGCATACCCCGTACGGACCTACGGCACGTGTACACTTTGCCGAGCTAGTTTTGACAGTAAAACTACGAATGGTCATAAAGTTACGCCAAGCTCGCCTACCGCGCCGAAACCTTTATACCTATAGTAGATTTGTACATGTTAACGTACGTTAATACGCCAGGTGACTTATGTATTTTGAGTTACGTAAATTTTACAGTTTACTTGTATTACATAGATATGTGTCATTAACTTCCTGTTTCAGTATTTTCTTTGGATAGTGCTGTGAGCATCTGTCATGTAGTCACTGTATTTTTGTTTTCTTTTCTTAAACACTGACTGAAAATATCTTGAATGTAATGACTCCATGGGCGGCGCGCCAGGGGGGCGGGGGCACAGTTCCCCTTCTCCACCTTTTTCAAGTACCCAAAAGTGCCCTTTTTACACCCCTCGGGAAAATGCCCCCTTTCTCTCTAATAAGTGACCTTTTCCTTTCCTATAAGTGCGCTTTCTCCTTCTGATAAGTGCCCTTTTCCCTCGTGATAAGTGCCCCTTTTCAAATCTGATAATTGCCTCCTTATCTCTTTAATAAGTGCCCTTTTCTTCTGATGATAAGTAAATTTTTTTACTTCTGATAAGTGCCCCTTTTCAAATCTGATAAGTTCCCCTTTTCCTATCTAATATGTGCCCTTTTCCTCTTCTCATGAGTGTCCCTTTTCAATTGACTTCTTATAAGTACCCCATTCCATCTCTGATAAGCACCCCTTCCTCTGCCGATAAATGCCCCCTTTTACTATATTTCCCACTGTTTCTTACAAAAAGAGCCATATCTAACTTAATAGAATCGATGCGGCTTTATGTAGTAACAGGTACACATAATTACTACCGTAATGTATGAATTAAAAGATAATTTGACATTCCCCCAATTAATTTGCTGCTGTCATTTTCATTATATCGTTATAAATAATTCTCAACCAAAGGAATTCAGCATTAGAAAAAGTATTATTTTTTTTGCTCGCTTGCTTCGCCCTTGTAGATTCCCCCTTTTGCCAAAAAGTGCCCTCTTTGGCTGGTGCCCCCACTCTAGAAGACTCCAGTTATTTACCGCTAGGAATAGGATTTCACAAATGGTGACCCAACCTCACAGAATGGCCCATGCATCTGTTACCGGCAAGACATAATATACTCGTGACAAAGGAAAGCTTTTTCACAATTTGAATTCTGCCATCCAATGAAAAAGGTCTTGTTCCCCATCAATATGTAACTGACCTCTCAATGTAGCAAGAAGATTTTGTAATAAAAGATTGGTAACTTCAGTCAAGTGTGCACAATCAATCTCCAGAATAGTTATAGTAAATTAACAGATTGGATGCCTGCAACAGCGCAGTATTATGTACCGAACTACATATCATTTGTCTTGCAAAGATCACGATTTTGACTACATTTTTTGGAATTACTATGTGATATATTTCCAGTTCCTCCTGATGCTCAATTGATAATACCAGGTAAAGCTCACCTTACCATTTTTCAGACAACCTGTGCCGGTGTAGCGGCACATACGGTTCTCCGGCAGATACCGTTCTAAAACGACCAAGAACACTATCTGCCGGCAGGTATCGTTCCTAACGGCAGATATCGTTCTACCTCGGAACCATATCTGCCGGGTTTGACGTTGCAGATATGGTTCCCCGGCGGATTTGGTTCCACGTACGTCGCGGCAGATAAGGTGTATTGTATATTGGCAGATTTGTACGAGACACTCTCGTGTCTAATTGGTGGCACTGGCGAAAATGAATGAATGAATAGTTAGGTTTTAATACGTGTATCAATCAGATATGATTATTCAGTGGCGTATCCAGGATTTCCCAATAGGGGGGGGGGGGGCGCCAGGAATTATTGATCGCCGTCATGGGGGAGGGGTCTTTGGAAAATGTTTGCTTCTGAAAAAGGGCTGAGATGCAAAATAGTGCTATATGTGACCAATTTTGAAGCCTATTTAATGAACAATATTTTCAATTGGTATGAGGAATTTTTTTGGGGGGGCTAGTTTTTTTTTTACGACGGCCAATGGGGGGGGGGCGCCTGTTGCGCCCCCCTGGATACGCCCCTGTTATTTACGTCTGTGTGGACCGACCTTTAACGTTACCATGGGCGTCAATCCTCACAGGAATTCTATTCAAGTGGGGGGACACACCTGGATGCAACAATAGGGTGTCCCCCCCCCCCTATTTAATGAACAATATTTTCAATTGGTATGAGGATTTTTTTTTTTTTTGCTAGTTTTTTTTTTTTTACGACGGCCAATGTAGAGGAAGTTCCTCAAAGTGCCCCTGGGGCAATATTTTTTGTTCTCCATGAAATGCAACTGGGCTGTGAGCAAACTTGGTGGGATTCGTCCGAATAACATCCAAATTAGAGTTGATTAGAGTTGATAAAGCTAACCTGATTTTGCTTATATAAGGATATAAAAATAAAAATAAAAAGGGTAATTTCGAAGGGAAGGGATACCTAATTTGGAATTGCGTCCCTAAGCCCCCCATTCCTGAGGTATGTACATCTGTCAGGTATCAGCAACTTTAATGAAAATAATAAATTATTAGGAATTATTTAAAATTCAGATTAAATCAAAATGTGCATTATTGAAAATCCATAAAAATACCCAGAATTAATTGAAACCTGTCATTTTTATTATTTTTAGGAGGGGTTAATTAAGGCAATGTTCCTTTGAACATACAATATCTTTTAAATTAATTCCGTTATTTTTGTCACTGGTACACCCTTACTTTGGCGCCCCTCCCTAAGTTACATCTCGATTTGTCGCCCCTAAATTTAAGATCAGTGGGCGCCCCTTAGTTTCAGGTCAGTTTGGTGCCCCCAAAGATCGATTTGGCGCCCCTAATTTTAATATCAATTTTGGCGCCCCTCCCTAAGTGTAAGATGCATTTGGTACCCCCTAATTTTAAAGGAGAATTAACCTCAAACAATAAAGACGATAGTGTTCAAAGGTGTTATTTATTCCTACTTGTTAGACTATATGGCTTCGCGTCAAAATATACGAGATCGATACGAATCAAGATTTTCTGAGCAAAATTTATCATCTGCTAGCAATATGTATCGTCTGCTAGCAATACATGGGGGCTGCATTTTTTTCATGTGTACAAGAAGATTTTCTTAATCCAAATGCCCAATTGCCTTTTTCAAAATTAAAAACCCATTTGAGATTTAAAATATAGAATAGATATGTCAATTTATTTTTAAACTGAAGATTTCCTTATATATTTCTGTTGAAAATCGATATTCGCTTAATATAAATCTATTTTCTAGATACTGTGACGCAATGGACGGAGCAAATTAATTCAAATTTTATGGATGCTTCTTCCCTGAGCATCTATAGCGGCAAACTATGCATTCACCTGCTTTCGGATAATGGGACTTGAAAAGTCAGAATGCATGCTGCATATGTGACCCGACGCCTCAAAACCTACAACAAGTCGCCAAAATTATTTTTTTTTGTTTTATACATTTTCTGAAAGTAGAGATTCTCAGCTTTCCAATGGTATATCACTTGCCTCGTTTACTCAATGATAACACCTTTAAATATCACATTTAGAATCAGTATGTAACCAGCAATCAATAACTCCTATTCAGAGAAAATGGCCTTTAAAGTTCGGAACAAAAGAGTGCTAAACCTTTGCCCTCTGTGTGCGCCCAAGTAAAACTGGGTATTCAAATGGCCATAGCAACCGGTCTGAAGGGATTATCAGATTAGGCTGAATTTTGGCACACTACTCCAGGAGGACCTATTCATTACTCACTCCAAAAATCAATTTAATACCTTTAGAGGTAAAGTAGTAATTTGGCATTGAATGAAAGTATTACAAAAGCTCTCCAAACATTCATTAGCTGGACAGGTGAAAAAAAGGAGTCATTTTAAAATGCCCCAAAAACATATTTCTAAGTCGAATTACGACTCACAAACTTGACACATGATAGAATGATAATGAAACTACTCATTTCTATCAAAAACAGAAAATCGACTGATCCAAGCAAATTTACTATTTTGGGCTGTTTGCTACGTTGTGGTCCGTGCGACTTATTGTAGGTTTTGAGGCGGCGGGTCACATATATTATGCTCTGCTCTGTTTGGCAAACCCAAGAAAATAGATTTTTGTTAAGCAAAACCAGACAATTTAAAAGTATCATTATAAAGATTTAATTTTTATAAATCATGTAAACACCCACTTTATATTTTTCGTCACATATGGGATTTTAGGTAATGAAGAAAATCAATTTAGGTCTTGGATTCAAAATATCTTCCTGACCGGAACATTTCTCAATGGTTCATGTACAAATCCAAATCAGCAAGAAAATGGCAGCCCCCATGCAAATGAGTAGTAGACGATACCGGGTGTTGGAATATCTTTATTATACCCTTTTCTGATATCTTATTGGAAAATGATTTAGGCCAATAAGTAGGAATATACTACACCTTTCAATATAAGTAAATTTGTACTCAGGGGTTAATTCTCCTTTAAGATAAATATGACACCTCTCAGGCACCTAATTTTAAGATCAATATGGTGCCGATGAGTTCTTTTGTATACATGTATATTTGATTGTGAATTGTAAGCGCTATGATACACTTTTGTGAATAGCGCGTTATAAATGACCGTTATTATTATTATTATTATAAGTTTATGGTAAATTTGGCACCCCTCTCACTAATTTTTCTTTCCTTTTTTGTTTTTGTCTTTTCTTATTATATCCCTTCTTCTGTTTAATCCTTCTCTTTTTCTTTTCCCTTTCCCCCTTCTCCTTTCTCATCTATTTTTGTTGCCTTAAATTTCCCTTTATCTTTCTCTTTTCTCACTCTTCTTTCCCTCCTCTTTTTCTCAATTTTCTACCCTTTTTGGCGCCCCTTCGCGCTTACTCAGTGGCCATTTTATATATAGATCTGTGTGAGTGGTAACCGGATAGGGGTGAATGGGGCTCCAAAAAGGAGGAGAAAAAAAGAGAAAGGGGAGATAGTGAGAGAAAATAGAAAAAAGCGAGGAAAAGAAAGAAAGGGGAGAGAAAAAAGGAAAAGAGAGGGGAAAGAAAAATAATGGGAGGGGCACCAAATTGTTCTTAAAGTAAGGGGCACCATATTGATCTTACCATTAGGAGGCACCAAATTTATTTTCAAGCTTAGGGGCGCCAAATTGACCATAAAGTTAGGGGATGTCAAATAGATCTTTAACTTAGGGGCGCCAAAAATCAGGTCGCCCCCTCCGGGGTGTGAATTGCTTATACCGCACAATACCTTGGAAGCGTGCAAACCAATTCATTTCCTTTGCTCTAATCATAATTTATGAAACAAATATTCTCCCTGACAGATTGATGAAACCATATTACAAAATCCTTATTTGTTAAATTCAATTTCTTAATCCTACTGTTAGCAGTCTTTGAATACGGTATCTAAAGCAGAGTTTTGTTTCTCTTTGTGTAGTACTCTTGTTTCAGTCATGATTGATGTAAATTGTACTTAATTCAGCCCTAAAGCTGCCATGTGCAATGTTTTACATACCGAAATAAATTTGGCGAATGTGGACTATTAAAGTGAAAGTAGGCCTAATTAAAATTAATCAGATAGAAATTGGCAGAATGGCAACTTGCGATTATGTATCATATGAGTTCCTTTCCCATTAGATATTTATTTAAAACGATACCAAAATATTTCTCTTAAGAAAATAATTAGACACAATACACTGCATTATGAAACATATTCTAGACAACCCCTGTATGTGATTGATCTATTCCTTCATTAACAGGGATGCCAACCTCATAAAACGAATTCAAGTATTTTTAGGGGTGAAAAAAGGTATTTTGGGTAGAAAAATACAATTTTCATTTTTCTGCAATAGACAATGTGTACAATACAATTATGGGAAATATATTTTTACGAAACCTGCAGTATTTTTAAAATTAAAAATATAAATTACTGCAAAAAAGGAACAGTTGGCATCTCTGCATCCGATGATACTAAACAAATGGGATAAAAGATCGCTTGTGACGTTATCGCAATTTGCGTGTAATCGATTACAAACGTAAGAAACAAGTTTAAAAAACCCATATGTAATTCTGACATATCATTTTATTGCTTTCAAAGAGAAAGAAGATGAAAATGTTATGTATTTAGGAGTTGTAAATGTATCCACTATTTTGTAAAAAGATATTGAATTTGCTGTATTTCATTTCGCTTACTAGTATGTCAAAGATTTTAAGTTATTGACAAATAAAAAGCACTAAATAAAAAAAAATCTGAAACTTTTTTTTTTGTTCTACTTTTATTCCGACCAACTAGTTTTCGGACTAGACTATCCCTTTAATACTGGAATTATTTTGTCACCCAAGTTTTGCTCGTAATGGTAGCCCTACCTAATTACTCCTAAGTGAATGACGCACGAGTTTGCTGTTAAATGGCCATTATTTAGTGTCTTTAAAATAAACCAATCCTAGGTCCTAATAATTTCACAATTTGATAATATCAATTTTAGGCCATTTCTTAATGTGATAGGTTAACTGTAATCACAGAAGATTCTGGAATGGAATGGAATATCCCCCAAGAAAAAGTCAGGTCAGATTTGCCTCTGCCGAAATCTGTTGGAATCATGTTCTGCAACTATAATAAATTGAAAAAAAAAAGAAGAAAAACAAAAATTGGTTTACAGTTTCCGCTACCATCATAGTGAGATTACCGATCTAGATGTAACTGTAACCAAAAAAGGTTTTATTCAGATTTATTTTAAACATAAGACATTCGTATTATCTACATCAATGGACATCATTTGATGGTTCACACTGGTATTGAATAAAACTATCATTATTTTACAGTTAATATTACTCGATCAATGTCCAAGAGGCCAACACAGCAATTTTAAATAATGATAAAATAAGATGTGGTATTAGGCATTTTGACACATCCTCACTCCATCTACAAAACACAGAAAACACTATTATTTCTGTGAAAAACTCTTTTATTTTGTGTCTAGACAATCTTGATTCTTTGATTTCCCCTTCAAACCATATCCATGAATATGATGTAAAACTTACCTTTACACAAATGGGCATGGTTACATGATACATTCTCTTACTACAAGTATTAGCTAAGTAATGCCTGTCTAAAGCTTTGGTAAAGGGTCAGTAATGTGAATTATACTTGAGTATCATCTAACATTCCTATATTACAAAGGTGTAGTGGTCATTGGATGATTTTTCAGCCGCTAGAATTCAAAGTTGGAAGTTTTTCAACCGTTAGAATTTAAATTGGCATCTAGGGCCCTCTCTCTGCAATATTTTTCTTTAAAAATAGCCCTTTGAACACTTACTTTAAAATTTAGTAATAGGCTATTAGAAAGGCACAGACAAAGACTATAAATTTTCAGCCCATTCCATGGTTGAGAAGGGGTTTTATATTAACAACAAAAATATGCAGATATTTCATTTTGATTGGGCACCCGCTAAAAATAAATTTTGATGGAAAATTGTTAAATTTATCCAATAAAACACACTTTTATTTCTTATCCTTCACATCATAACCGTTTTAGGGCACACACATTCATATAATCTAATAATGAATTGGAATAGTGACATGCACTTTTGGAGATTTACCAAAACTAAAGATAGGCTTAAGTTTTAGTTACCTCAATGCATACATATTGGAGTACCTTAAAACCTTAGAAACTGAATTTTATTTACTACTAGCGCAACTAATGTGTTGGTTACTAATGTTACAAAATTTGGACATGCATAAATTTCAAGAAGGGCTCAAAACCCAAAGATGTCCTGAAGGCCTAAATGAATCTTTTTTTTTTATTCTCAAATTTGCAAAAAGTGTATTTCGTTTCATTCCAAATTCAAGAAAGTTTAAGGTACTGCAGCATAAATAAATTTCCATTATTCCATATTTGTTTGCTCTTTCTTTTGATGAATATTTTTTGTAATTCATATATTGGTTTGCCTAAGGTTTGCCTAATATATTGCCTAAGCATCACTAAAAGGAGACATCATTTCTGGGTATGAAGTGTCCTAAAATTAGACTTTCTTGAAAAAGTAGTTTAACGTTTTCAAAGAAATATGCTATAAAGACTTTCACTGGCAGGCTTAGAATATCACTGGACCTATTGGCGGATCCAGGGGGGGCACAGCCGGCCCGTGCCCCCCCTTTTGGAAGAGAAGTATGAATTTTTACCATAGACGATCCGCCATTTTCTCGATTGTGCCCCCCCTTTTAGAGTGAAGACCTTTTTTTTTTTTTTTTTTTTGCTTGTCAGGGAATTATGGAGGGAAAGTGGACCCCATATCCGCCCCTGACTGGACCTATAATTTTTTTTCAGAATTGACAGATATCATGGTTACTCACATTATGGTTACTCATGTTACATTTGTCTGTGAGATATCAGCAGGTTGGGTTTTGTTCTAACATGCATCATTTGGGTTACGCTTGTATCATTTGCAATAACAACATATCAATAGACGTCCCAAAACCTAAATTTCATATTCATCATGAAAAAATTAATGGTAGGAATCATAATACAACTGTAGTACTAAACTTGTAGCTTAGTCTTGGCATACAAATCACACAGAACGTAGCAAAATCACGTTTAAACAAGATGAATGCGACTGCGTCTCCTATATGCCTCCGCCTAAATTCAGTTGATGGCTCAAACTCTTCTAGAAATATTTGATAACGAGGCTAAAAACCAGTAATTTCATGTAATTTTATGTAAATTGACCTCTGTGACCTCTGACCTTTGACCTATTTACCCCAAAATCTAATCAGTTCATCTTTCTATGGGTATGCATACTGGTACCAAGTTTGAAGTTCTCACCTCAGATAGTTCTTGAGATATCGCGGTAACGGTGCTAAAAACCACTAATTCCATGTAATTTCACGTAAATTGACCTCTGAACTTTGACCTACCTACCCCAAAATCTAATCAGTTCCTCTTTCTATGGGATACTTACTGGTACCAAGTTTGAAGTTCTCACCTCAGATAGTTCTTGAGATATTTGATAACGAGGCTAAAAACCAGTAATTTCATGTAATTTTATGTAAATTGACCTCTGTGACCTCTGACCTTTGACCTATTTACCCCAAAATCTAATCAGTTCATCTTTCTATGGGTATGCATACTGGTACCAAGTTTGAAGTTCTCACCTCAGATAGTTCTTGAGATATCGCGGTAACGGTGCTAAAAACCACTAATTCCATGTAATTTCACGTAAATTGACCTCTGAACTTTGACCTACCTACCCCAAAATCTAATCAGTTCCTCTTTCTATGGGGATACTTACTGGTACCAAGTTTGAAGTTCTCACCTCAGATAGTTCTTGAGATATCGCGGTAACGGTGCTAAAAACCTGTAATTCCATGTAATTTCATGTAAATTGACCTCTGTGACCTCTGAACTTTGACCTACCTACCCCAAAATCTAATCAGTTCCTCTTTCTATGGGGATACATACTGGTACCAAGTTTCAAGTTCTCACCTCAGATAGTTCTTGAGATATCGCGGTAACGGTGCTAAAAACCAAGAATTTCATGTAATTTCATGTAAATTGACCTCTGTGACCTCTGACCTACTTACCCCAAAATCGAATCAGTTCATCTACGTATGGGGATACATACTAGTACCAAGTTTGAGGTTCCTACCTCAAATGATTCTTCAGATATCGCGGTAACGAGAAGTGGGACGGACGGACGGACGGACAACCCGAAAACATAATGCCTCCGGCACCCACCTTCGGTGGGCGGAGGCATAAAAATGCCCGCTTGGTCTCATCCCACTTTGTCTACAACCAGTTGTCTAATAACCTATTTGTCTAATTGCCACTTCGCCTATAATTCACCATTTTGTCTTATTCCCATTTCATCTAATGTCTATTTCATCAAATGTCCACTTGGTCTAAATTCCTGTAACAGTCAGAAATAGGCCAAACATTCATTTGAAAATTAGACGAAAATGCAATTAGACAATTTGGCTATCATATAGACTAATTGGCAAATAGACCAAGCGGTCATATTCGGCTACTGTGGAACAATGTGTCTTGTTTAAAAGTTTAACATCTGTCGCCAACTCTGATGCATGCTGACTCTTATATATCCCCTTGAACTTTGTTTGCGAGTGTATAAAAAGCATAACTACTTTTATACCATTCATGGAAGTCATGTACAACATAGAAAATATTCATGAAGCTGCTATAGAGCTGTATAGAACCCTTCATACAGATTGCTCTAGGTTGTTTTATCCATCGACTTCACTTATTCCAGCTCATCTGCATTGAAAAGGAAACAAATGAAAAACAAAGACTAAACAAGATAAGCAGAAATAAAAACCTATAACTAAATTAAAAATTTTATGCCTATATATTCTTCTTTTAAAGTTGGGTTTCAAAATAGTCTTGGTAAGATGGAATAATATCAGTTATATTGGTCATTTTTCAAATACTATAAAAACAAGCAGAGTGGTCGCTACACTAATTTTTTGTTTGAATCTTTGTAAAAATCTGTATTTTGCCGTTAAGGCTGCTCTGGTACCTGCTACTGACACTGATATAATTTCCCCTAAAATAGGCCTTGTACATGTAGATGTTCATTCCATAGATTTAGCTAGACAAGGACAAATAACTATAAAGATATTATCCTGAAATTTTCCTCCCAGCCATGTCTATAAAGTAGTTTTATAATGAAAAATACATTTTGAGAATCACCAATAATATACCCCAACTTTAATCATTAGTAATGATTAAGATAATAATGGTCAGGTCACTCCTTTTTAAGCACCTAGGTCCATCACATATGATGCTGATGGCACTTCCAAAAATATATATATTAAAAATACATTAGAAAGTTTACTACTAAATTGCAATATGAATTGTAATAGAATCAATCCAATAACACCAGGAATAGATCACATTACTTGTTCCCTATGCTTATGGTACTAAACAGAAGTTATATGGCCTGTTATTATATTACAGTCCACTCTATGAGGTAATTGCCTTAATCCCAAGCTCCCTAATATCGTGTGTTTGGAGCCAGAAGGGCGTTAACTCATATACTTTAACACAGAGTTAACGCCCTTCTGGCTCTCAACACACGATATAATGAGTATTTGTCTGTATGTTATACAGAGTATCTGTCAGACAAGAATACCTTGTCTGAGAACTTGTTTAACACATAATTTCTATACCTTAAATTGTGGTTCACAGTTTATGAGAACCTTTTAATCATTAGTTAGTGCCTATGTATTCTTACTAAATCCCTATAACCATTAAACTCTTCAAAATTTTTTTTAAAGAGCACAAAAGATGAAACATCGTTTGCAAATGAGTTACACTGTACAGTGTACACCGTTCTTGTTTTGTTCACATGTATTTGAGCATCTACATTTCTTGTGTCTTCTCAGAGCAAAAGTTGCCAAACAATAATGTTTGAATTTGTTGAAACACCTGAACAGAACATATAGCACATATTTAGCAGCATGGGAAGAAAGTACGTAATTTAACTTGCTCTACGGGTATCCCTGGTTACACATACCAATGAGACGAGGGACTGAACTGCTTCTGGAACAAGAACCTCACCTATGTATCTCGAACTGCATGGATTGATATACAGGTAAAAGTTGGGAGATGATGTTTTAGCATGAACATAGAGGAATGCTTAGAAATGTGCCTCTGCCTCTGGCTGTATATATTTTATTTTTTTAATAAGTGTGCTTGTTCACTACGTTGAGATCTTATGAGTACTTGAATTCTGAAGACACATCAGTTACCTTCACTGCATGTTATGATACATTTTATTTTTGAACAAGATTGCACAAGAGATAAATGCGGAACAATTCTTTTAAGCCGGTGAAGCGGCAGATACGGGGATCAACAGATACCGT
The DNA here is from genome assembly GCA_025617745.1 of Heliocidaris erythrogramma. Classification (NCBI taxonomy): domain Eukaryota; kingdom Metazoa; phylum Echinodermata; class Echinoidea; order Camarodonta; family Echinometridae; genus Heliocidaris; species Heliocidaris erythrogramma. The sequence goes on along the minus strand of CM046858.1, from coordinate 33,218,013 downwards.
TCTAAAAACGGCAAAGAACACTATTTGCCGGCGGATCATGTTCCAACCCCGGCAGATACCGTACCAAGACATAGCAACAAATAGTGTATGCAAACTGGATTCCAAGTATTGTAGTTCATTCATTAATAACAGGTTAATGGAATACCTCGTTACTAGGTCCACAGGAAAGAAACATCCATAAATTTGAACACTTAGACAGGTCTATTATTTAGGCACGAGAGTGTCTCGTACAAATCTGCCAATATACAATACACCTTATCCGGCAGATATGGTTCCGAGGTAGAACGATATCTGCCGACGGATACGGTATCTGCCGGAGAACCGTATGTGCCGCTACACCGGTAGATACCAGCATTCTGTACTAAGCCTAAAAAATATGATCATAAGAGAGAAATACTTGCATATTAGAAAGAGGATAGCATTTATTTCTTTGGAGATGTGTACAAAATAATTCACACCTCTACGAAAACAAATAAGAAGAAAACCATTAAATGATATTCCTGACCTTGTAATACCAAGGGGCATAAATATCCTCCTAAAAACATGGATTGTGGATTCTAATACTTACTGTGGTATTTGCCATGCAGACAGTTGTTGCAGTAACTTCTCTGGAACATTGAGTCTTTTGGGGGGGGGGGGAGCCTGAACAAGTTCCTACAATGGATATGAGAGATGTGATAATTCGTACAAAGAAATGAATACTGTTTACATAATGACAAGTGTTAGATAATGAGTACGATAATAAGAGAATTAGAATATGCACATGTATGTACACTGAAATGGAATTGATTTGGTCTTTCAGCAAAGCTTTAAAGTCTAATTTAAAAAGGTACACTTGGTGTAGTTCAAAAGGGAAATATTTACCTCTGCCATACAATTATAGGGTTAGAAAGAAAGCGAGATATGGAAATTTTCTTTTTAATTATGAGCCTCAAATTACATCAATTTAATACCAGTTTTTTAACCCAGGCCATGGAATACATATAACTTGCACAAAAATTTTGTACAATGAGATAAGAAAAAGGACAGAAAAAATGGTTTCATACAGGTGAACACGGTTTTATTTATTAAAATTATTATTATTAAAGGTTCCAATTTTATTGAATGTTTACAAAATCAGAAATTTGAATATTCAAAGCTTTGTTGGTCTTTGATATATTTCTCAAACCTTCACTGATATTTCTATTTTGTTGTTTTTTGCTTTTTCTAAAACCAATTAAATTCCAGGGTGATTTTCCCTTTAACTTCTATAGGACTTTATTTTAGAGTATCCTCTAAATCACATTTAACCCCTGACAAGTTGCAAAGTACAGCTTACCCCAACTTGGGTTCTTCATGAAGAAGATACTTCTGTTGTATTCTTTGCAGTAGTTCATGCTCGACCTTTTGATATGAAAATGAACAATAAAGGTTGTTGAAATCAAATTCTGAAGTGGTGAAACTCCTTGATTTAACCTTTTAACAAATTCACCAGGGTATTTTGTACAAATGTGCTGGAGACACAAGATAAATAGCATGAAAGATAAGATTAAAAAAACAAGTGGAATACCTCTGGCAGTCTCGCCTGCATTACATGATTTAATTTAGCAGCAGTGCTGACTTTGAAAACAACTAAGATGAATAATTTTCCAATAAAAAATTCATTTGATAATAAAATACAAGTTCATTGACCTCAAATGACCTTTGACCTTGCCTAGTGACATGAAATTTCATTCACCTATTTGCCAATTCTTGATAACGATATAATGAAGTTTTATGCGATAGGGACTTATACTTTCAATATTACCTTGAAAACTCAAGATCATAACTTGGTTAAGTTTTTGATGTTGATACCACAATGTGGTCAAAGTTCGTTGACCCAAAATGACCTTTGAATTGATTACCCATATGTCCAAGTTTCATGAAGTAGATCCATACTAACTTTCAAATTTATGGTCACATTTCAAGAAGTTAACCTTGGTTAAGATTTCAATGTTGATACCACAACATGGTCAAATTTCTTTGAACCTCGATCATGTGAAAAAGAAATCAAAGGACTTAAATACACAAATGGAAGTATTAGGGAGCAATTTAGAAAAACAATATTTTTTTTATTCCAATGTATGCAAAACGCATATTTCTGTAAAAATTTTTGTGTGACAACATGCGACTACATGTTTCGTAAATTAGTAATGAACACGATTTGCAGCAGCAACAGATTTTCTTCAGAACAGTCAGAATAGGTTCAACTGATACATGTACATGTTTGTAGGAATATAAAAGTAAATATATGAACTGGAATGATTTTGTACAAGATCAGGTGTGTGACGTTTCGTGATGCATCTCACCTCGTCCGGCACATTGCTATGCCCCATGATTGAACGCCATTTCACACCATGTAGCAGATCATGCAGCCAGACAGACCTGTAATATGAAATATGTGAAATAATATTTGTTAGAAAGGCTATCATATTAAATAATGCTATCCATATTTCCCAGTTATCAATAACGTTTTTGTTGTAGTCGCAATGTTCTAAATATAAAAATGGAAAGTAACACAGTCTAAGTTTGGTAATACCTTGTGCCACCAATGCATAAGAGGGGTATGACTATTCCAAACTAAATGAAGTCTCGACTACGTGCAGTCAAAAGTTATGCCTCTGCCATTATCACTTAAGAAATATATTACACACCTAACATGTAAACTTTTAAAATAATGACCTCTGTGACCGTTGACCTTTGATCAGATCATTGTCACTCCCATATGCATAACACAGCCAAGTTTAAAGCTGGTCCCTTGAATGGTCTTTAGTTCACAAGAACATTATACTATCAGACCAGTTAAGAACCACTTAATGCACATCGCCTGCGATCACATTTCCAAGGTGTGAGAAGATAGCAGGAAGCTGTATCAAATGGAAACATTTCAAGAAATTTGATTAAGTTAGATGAAAAATAACATTCCAATTGATTTACGTTAAAAATAATATTAATATTTCCTCTCTAAGACTCTAACACAATTTCATACTGTATGGTACAACAATAATTCACGTTGTGTAAACAGTAAAAGAAAAAAGATCCATAGATCAGGTAATGAAAATATCTACACCTATGGTGGGTAATTATGGTATTCTTTATTCAGAATAATTGCAAAATGTAATATAATTTTTTTGAAGGCAAACAAATTTCCCATTTTCAATTTGTAATGCCCATTAACATGGAGATGAATGTACAGGTTAGGCCCCAGTTAAAAACTCTGGCTTATTTCATTTATATTTTTCTTCATTTTATCATACATTCTGATCTGACATTTTAGTTGTTTATAGTAAGCTAACTTTTGATATGATTTTGATTTTGTGCTATTGACTTACACTTTTACTACATGAACCTGTCAGCTCTATTACTTTGTATCTGCCTTACTCTAAATTTGTGGAATTTAAAGTCATAAAAAGAAGTCCGTGTTGGATTAGACATGGATTAAACTCCAATGCCTTAAGTACTACAAAGAGGCGGGTTAGCAGCAAGGCGTAGTAGAGGGTCATTGAGTCAATTAAATCATTATTATTCTCTCATCCAATTTCTTTCACTGCATATTATTTTAAAAAGAGAGTTGCAAAGGTTGTTTGTATTTGTCCAAAATTAAAAACAGCAATAGATTAAGAGTGGCCAATGAATTTATTGTTGTTTACGCAAATGTTTGACGGCAATCCTCTGTCTTTGCCAGAAGTTTACAATGTGGTATCAAATTTGAAGATGCAGAGAGCGCATTCTCAGACAGATGTGGTTGCTATACATGTATGATAACTGCCTGAGCATGCGCACCTTTCACAAAAACAACGAAAGGCCTGGTAACATGTGCTTAGTGATAACCAAATGAGCAGTGCTAAGTCATTTATAACTTGGGAATTTTTGTTTTTCAGAAAAGTTATACATGTGAGAACATTATTATAAGGCAAATTGAAATTTTCAGCCTACGTACATCTAGTTGTAGCAATGTTGCAATTTAGTAACTAGCAAGATTTGGCATCAAGGGTATATCTGCTGATAACTAATATGTTATGGAATAGTTATAGCAAATAACTCCAAAGATTAACACATGTTAGTGAAAAAAAATCCCTTGCATAATGAAGATGTCAAATTCTTCTTAAAAGGAGACGACTAATATTATACGTCTGTTTGGAGCCAGAAGGGCGTTAACTCTGTACAAAAGATAGGAATTAACGCCCTTCTGGCTCCAAGCATACAATATTTACCTGCTCTTTCCAACTTTCGTCGAGCTTTGGAGATGTTACATGTTCTATGGGAAAGGAATCTCCTACAAATTGAAAAGGACAAAACCAATAGGGAATAGGTACGGAAATTCAAGATAAACTCTAAGCAACTTGCATCCACAAGTTCACTCTGGAATTTAATTAGTTCTTAAAAATGCAGAAAAATATATGAAAAATATGAGTGAAGGTTTTAAGAAAATCTACCAAAGAATAACAAAGTTTGGAATTCTTAACATTTTGATTTTGTGACATTACTTGTGAGCTGCTCTCCCATGAGTTGTTTATAAATTCCATCAATTTATCCTTTTTCATGGTTCTTAATAGAGGAATAGATCTACATGTATTTCATAGAGGCATAAATATGATAGTTTTGATGATATATCAACAGCATCGGGAAAATAATTAATATTCTTCTGAAATATTGACAATTTAGGAAATTAAATCTACACAACATGTGAGAAAAGTTCGCATAAAGCATTCAAAGTATGAAAACTTTCATAACTTCATTTTTTTTCAGATGATTTTCATCAAACCTTCACTCATATCAAATTTAATTCCAGGGTGGACTTCCGCTTTAAATGTTGAATAAGATTACACACCCCATTTCAGAAAATTATAACAAATAAAATGTAGATGTTTCTTACCTTTGGTGTACCCAACCAAATATATGGCTGGGTCTGACAGGACTGGGTCTGTCACACGGACCTTGCCGTCATCGATGTGGTACCAACCTTCTTGGTTCATAACTAGGCAAGTATAATGGCCACTCGACATCTATGCAGCTGTTAAGCGTGAAATATGATTAAGTGCAAAAAAGTATCATTAAACAGATGTGTACATCATTTCTGACCCCAGAAACCAAATTCTACACCATATCCTACTAGACATAATAAAGATAACAGTACCAAAACCAGATGAAATACTGGAAAAATGCAAAATTTGTCCAAATTCAAAGTTCATTGACCCGTAATGTTTCATCTTAACATGGACACCTTCAAATAACATCATACTACGTGTGGGTAACTATCTTATCAAACACGTATTCTAAAAGAAATTGAGACATTTTTGTTGACATATATTTATATTCATCCTAATACATAAGTTTCATCACAAATAATAATTATAATAATAATTCTTATTTACCCAGGGTAGCCACTTCAGCTCTTATGAACTGCTCTCACAGCGGGCCCTGCATAACATAAAGTTATTATTACCCTTCTTCATTCTAAAACGTTGAGCACCTGACTAGAAGGCAGAAGGTCCCATTTAAAAAAAAAAATCTTTGGTATGACTCGGTCGGGGATCGAACCCACGAACTCCTGTTCATGGCAGCCCCCCCAGGTACTACTGGGAGATGATAAACTTTGCCAACATTATCTGCATACTTCTTTCTGGAATAGTTCTCATTGAAATATTGTACTCAAGTTTGGACTTCCATTTAATTCACTCACCACTTGTCACATGTATACACAACTGAAGTCGGTGCCGACAAACATCTCCCAGGAATCCTGCATAGTTTTGCCCTTGCCCTGCACAGGCACAACCAAATATTGCATTGCACCTCCTTGGTGTGTCTGGCCACATTCAGTACAAGTTATGTTTTTGCTGATAACGTGACACCATCTGAAAGATAAAATAAGCAATGTTATTTTATAGTCAACAGTTACCTATAATTCATATCTTGACATCAGTATGATGTCAGGTAACCTTTTTAATACAGCCTGTACTCATAGCAGCTTTACCCTAATTGACGTACAACAACATTTGGCATACATTTGTGTACAAAGTACTGCTTTTCCTAAATTGCTTTGCGCTGTTGGCGACAGATAGATTCAATTATGGTTGTATCGCGCCCCGTCGCACGCAGCCGCCATTTTATATCTGCATGACAAGAGGAGGCATGGATACACAAACACTGGTTAGTTCTCGGAAATTTCTTATGCTCTTTTTAAAATTATTTTTGTAAAAAAACGTACGATCAAAAAGGCAGAGCCTACTAATTCCAAAAGTTTCCTTAGGAGGAAACGCTGTGGTGAAGGACCTGTCGGTCCGCGGGAGTCGCAGAAAGTGTCATTTCAGAGCATTTCCATGTCCTGCCAACCCTAGACCGAAAACTCTGTCTCTCATTCGTTAGCCTCTTATTTGGATAGGGTCGACTCTTCACTTAGAGACAGAAACGCTCCATTCACTCGCCTGTGCAAACCGAATACACATTGACTTACACACTATACAGTTTGAATGCAGCGTAAGATTTTCAAACCGAGAAAAACTTGGACCCTGAATTACCTGAAAAAGGAGCATTAAAAGGAATAAAACAATAAAATTGGTAAGTTGAACATGTTCGTTTAAGTATAGAGCCAAGGCCTAATCTATTTAATTTACACAAATATTGTTAAAATGTGAATAATACGATTTAGAAAAACAACATGCCTACTGTCAAGCGGCCGACAGTGAGTTTGCACAGGCGAGTGAATGGAGTGTTTCTGTCTCTAAGTGAAGGGCCGACCCTATCCAAATAAGAGGCTAACGAACGAGAGACAGAAAATTTCGGTCTATGCTATTGCTCAATTAGATTGCTGCCTGCTGGGGATGAACGCCTGGCTTCGTGATGTAAAAGGCGTAGCCTATAGCCAATTATTATTTTTTTTTTTACACTCACGAAGCCAATCCTGTCTAGCCAGTCCCCCGCAAAAATATTGTAAGGTCAAGTCAATCTTCAATTGCCAAAATAATCAACATTAATTTGATTGTGGGCATTAAACAGGTGGGCATTAACAGAAAGACAAGACAAGAAGGCTCGAAAAGATTTTTATTCAGTTATACCGTCGTAGATGATATAAATTATAATTACCGTTCTCGTCGTGCCGTCGTTTCAGCAGCCGCTGCTGCTCCGCAGGGTTGGCCACCACCTTCCTTCCGGGGAGCTAGGAGTAGGAGCCGAGCGCGAGCTGGCGTCTCCACCAGCTCCGCATGCCCCAACCATGCCAACATAGTCATCATATTTGAGTCTTGAGAATACACTTCTTGGCCTTTCTACGAATAGCCTTCGTCATGTTATTGTTCGTTGAGGTTGTCGTTGAATTTTTGAGGTAGCTCTCAATTAAAGCTACACCTCTTTTTCGAACTAACAGAGTTAGTAGTAGCACCACACTCCATAATTCGCGGCAAGTACAAGTGTGCACGTACGTACATTATATACCGGTACCATAGACAAATTAAAATTTAATACAGAGAAACGATAGCAAGAACGATATCTGCCGAAGAGAATTATAGGTACGGTATCTGCCGGGGTTGGAACACGATCCGCCGGCAGATAGTGTTCTTGGCCGTTTTAGAACGGTATCTGCCGGAGAACCGTATGTGCCGCTACACCGGCCGCACAGAAACGCTGTTAGTAGCGGCTTTGTTAGCGCTAACAAGCCACAGACAAATCAGCCACTAACAACACGGGTAAGATGACCGCACAGAAAGCTCTGTTAGGACCTATGGTTAGGACGCTGTTTGACACTCGCGCTAATGGATTTGAGCCATAGAGTTAGGCAAAATCTATGATTTGTGCGTAGTAATCTATGTATAGATTGATGAATCTAGCTTGTTGATGCAGCATAGCACAGTGCGCATGCGTTGTGTATTCACGTTTTAAAATTTATATTTGCTGACAAATGACCAAAATAAACATGACATTCCTGCCGGGTGACGGGTCTTTTACTAATCAATAATACTACACGTTCCCACTATATCTATGTTGGTGGTCTAATGTGTGCTTGGTTTTCAGCGTATGTTTCATTCTTTAACAAAGGTTATTCAAGTTTCTGATTGCATAAACTTACTAGATTAGCTACGACAATATATGAACAGTTAACTTTGATTCCAAAGACTTTCGCGTGAAACTATTGCTTGCTGCAACTACTAGCATTTAGCTTTTAGATTAAAATACTGTACCACAAAAAAAAATGCAAGCCCACTTCTCATTTATTTATTTATTTATTTATTGTTTAGTTTTTAGCTCTTCACTCATGGGAGTAGGCTTATTTGCCAATGATGATTTTCATCATGATGCTTCTCATCATCAGTGGCTGATGCGTATGTAGCCTATTACCAGTGGCGGCACCAGGATTTTTAAAGTGGGGTTGGGGGGAGCAAATGGGGGGGGGGGGGGGGCAAGAGAAAATGTTGGGGGGGGGGGGGGGGGCAAGGGTGCACACAATTTTTTTTTCCACCCTATTGTTTTTTTTTCACTCCGAAAATTATTGGGGGGGCAATGCTTCTGACTGGGGGGGGGGGGGGAGGGGCAAATGCCCCCATGCCCCCCTTGGTGCCGCCACTGCCTTTTACACTATTCAGTTACATTGACTGTACTTAAGGTATGGTACATGGTTACTCACCGTAATGTTCTTTTTTCCAAAGCAGGGCCTACAATGTTAAAAAGGTCTTCAAACACTGCTTTGGAAAACCTATACTTTAATGAATGAATGAATTAATTAATTATTTTTTTCATATTACTGCAGAAATCTGCCATGAACTTTATTGGTGAGCATACATCGTTCAAAATTTCGAATACAGATACATTAATAACCATTCCAAAAAGCAGTATTATGGGAGAACCTAAGGAAAAGCACAGCTTGTTAAAACTAGGTTCCCCAATAACAGAGAGAACTAAGAAATATATGTATGTAATTATGTATACATATACATATATAGCAATAAAGAGACGAGACAAGACGTGTGTAAAAGGGGAAAAAAAATAAATGCACACACAACATCACTATAACATCAAAATAAAATAAGCATACTATGAACTAGTATTATACTAGCAGTTAATGTCAGCCTATCGCGTTTATATAGTAGTAGAAAAACCAGATACACATAATACATGTATGTGTATTAAGTATGAATAAAAAGATGTCTTAATAAAGGTTTTGTTTATGTTCTGTTTAGACACAGGCAGAAAACCAAATACTGTACAGATGCAGTGGCGTATCCAGGGGGTGGCGCAACAGGCGCCCCCCCCCCCCTATTGGCCGTCGTAAAAAAAAAAAAACTAGGAAAAAAAAAGGTGTTCATTAAATAGGCTTCAAAATTGGTCACATATAGGATTATTTTGCATCTCAGCCCTTCTTCAGAAGCAAAAATTTTCCAAAGGGGAGGGGGCACCCCCTCCCAGTAGACCCCTCCCCCGGGACGGCGATCAATAATGCCTGGCGCCCCCCCCCCCCCCCCCCATTGGGAAATCCTGGATACGCCCCTGTTATAGACTTACACTGTAAGAGCTAATTTGATAATGTTTAAGATTTCTTCTAAAAGATTTAAGAGAGGAAGCTTGCGTTAGATTTGAATCAAGATGATTTCAATAGAAGGGCATAGTTTAGATTAATGTTTTCTGGGCAAACTGAGTACGAAGAAGTGGTAAATGAAAGAAAGATGATTGTCGTGTAGAATGCCTATGTATTCCATCATTCGTTTTAAGCATTGATTGTAAAACCTGAGGCAATTCATGAATTCGTACTTGATACATTAAACTGCCTAACTGGTAATAAAACAAATCGTTTAGTCTCAACGATTTATTTTCAAAGAATAATATTTTAGACGGAGCTAGTCTAGGCTTTTTCAAAATTATTCTCATCACCCGTTTTTGTATAACTGAGAGTCTATCCAACTGAGACTTAGTACAGTTGCCCCAAGCAAGAATGCCATAACTTATGTAGGGTAGAACCAAGGTGGAATACAACAAGAGTAATACATGAGAGGGAAACAAATATTTCAATTTTTTATAATACCAACATTTCTAGAGAGTAAATTGTTTAGATACAGAGTCTGTGGTTTCCAAGATAACTTATTATCAATAAGTAAACCAAGAAACTTTAACTACTCGACCATTTTAATTGCGGTGTTTTTAAGTAATACATTACCATCAAGAGATGAGATTGAATTACTAAATAACATACAAGTTTGTGCCGTTATCAGCAAAATCTATGTCACCCGTTACCCACCACATTCTTAATTAGTCTGGGTCTATGTTTAAGTACTTGGTATCAAAAAAAGGAGAGGCAAGTTATAGCGCACACAAGAAATTATTCACTAACACTGTCACTATTGGTGCCCCTGGCACCGTTAGTGAGTTGTTAAAACATTACCACTACTGTTAGCTTCTGTGCGGCCTTGAAATGTTAGGCTAACAGCGCTGTTAGTGAATTTGACTAACATTACTCTTCTGTGCGGCCAAATCGGTACTGTTAGCGCGCTGTTGACGCTAACAACGTTTCTGTGCGGCCGGCACTGAACACCCATGTTCCTGTTCTATATAAATATACACGTACTCTGATAAGACTCTATACTTTGATGAAGACTACTTTTTAAAAATAAAAACCCAATTTTGTAAACCACAATGCCAGGTAATCTGTGCTAATGAATATTAAGAATAATGGGAATGATATTTCATATGTGAATTGTTGTCATGATTTTTTTTTTGTTCTCTGTCCGAAAATGTCCTCGGACATAATGCTAAACAAACGCACACACACACACACAACCTAATTTTGTAAGCTACAATGCTACGTAATCTGTGCTAATGAATATTCAGAATAATGGGAATACTTCACCTGTGAAGAAAAAGTGCTTATGAATCATTGTAGTATTTATAGAAATCATGACAATTGTTCTCTCATGATATAGCCTAAAACAGGTCTGGATAACCTAAGCATCATTTTTTATGTCCTGATGATCTGAATGACTAAATATACCCAGACTTTGAAAAGCTACAATAAGTGAGTTTTCTTCTTTTTCCTTTGAACTAGTTAATTGAATAACTGTGAATAGTACTTGTACACTTTAACCCCTTAAATTGAGTTAAGAGTTGTTTTGTTGCATTCTGAATTGCTGCAACAGAACTTAGTCTTCGATAGATGTGTCCAACACTCAGACACATGCATGTATAGCATATGGCTCATAAATATATAAACATATAATTTAGCCTATAGGAATACATAACCAGACAGAGGTGTTTGAGTTTTCATGTATGAAACAATGAAATATTCTAATCAGGTAAAATTTCATTCAAGTGCTTTTGAGAGTATAATATGAGAATGCACAAATCGTACGATGAACGGACGCGTTTCACGCGAGCTCTCCTAGCATTTTGCTAACCGTCGCTAACTGTTTTGTCACCCCATATATTGCACGTTATATTCAAATATTTCAGCACTGGGCACGGCTTTAACTCTCTTCTACGAATTTGAACCTCATATGTGAATATCGAAATTACAGCTTTTTCTGTCTCCCACGGACATTGCCGACCCGCGGACAGAACGCCAAACTACAAGCCGAAGTGCCAGCGAAGGACGAACTATTGCGTCCAGTCGACGGGACGGCGGACAGCACTAAAGGCATTGCAAGTAGTGTACATGATGAACTTTGCAAAACAATAGAAGACGATGATGTTATCAGTAAACTGGTGAGTGCTATTAGAACTACTTTGATTCCTGAACTTACACCTATCATCACTGAGAAGGTCTCGAAATCAATTGATAAATCAATCGAACTTCAGTTTAAGTCGCGAGACGAACGCATTACGGCGCTTGAAAGCAAACTAGACTCTATCTCCCAACAAAATGACGATGCTGAGCAGTACTCTCGCAGGAACTGCATCATTTTCCATGGACAGCCTGAAATAGACAACGAAAACACTGATGAAACTATCATTAAAATATGCAGAGAGAAATTGAAGGTACAAGTAGAGAGCAAATGACTTGGATAGAAGTCATAGACTCGGTCGCAGTAATGGCAGCAAACCGAGAGGAATCATTGCTAAGTTCGCCAATTACAATTGCCGCGACAAGATCTACCGTGCACGAAAAGTTCTTCGTAATTGTTCTGGCAACCCCATATACATTCATGAAAGTCTAACAAAAAGAAGGAGTGAACTTTTTTGGAAAGTCAAATCTTCACAGGGAGTGAAAGTGGCATGGACCCAAGATGGCCGCATCTTCGCCCTGCTGAAAAACGGTGACAAAAGAGTAACTCTAACACACAAAGAGGACCTGAAAAAGTTAAATGGAAACGCTTAACCCGGCATTTTGATAATCTAAGCTCTGACTAAGATTTAATTGTTTGAACCATTGCCGTACATGACCGCTTCATGTAACTAAATGCCTCATTTTCGGTTTCCTTTGTAAAGGACCGGTCACACCGCCAGAACTTTGTTGGAGCGTTCCTTGAACGGTAGGGAGAGGGGGCCGAATTTCGACAACGCTCGTCACCGCGCACAAAATGGGGAAAAAAATCGAAAACACGGGCGTTGCCTTAGCGGTGCACCGCTGAAGCCGGCGTTGCTTTAGCGTTGGTTTAACGGTAGCGAGCGGAGCGAGCATTGGTCCCGCTCCGACACCTCCATACCAACGCCAAACCAAAGTTCATCACCGCAATGGATCGCTGCTTCAACGCCCGACACCGTTCCAGCAATCCCGTGTCCGCTCGTAAAACGCTTACAACCGCTCCACCAAAGTTTGTGCAACGTTTAATCACCGCCCGGGCAAAGCTGGCGAAGCAGCGGTGGTCCAGCGTTCAAGATTTCTGCGTTGGCCTAGCGGACCCAAGCGTCCACGAACTTGCGTCTAGCGGTGCCAAACTTTGACTGGGCGTTGTTGGAGCGGTGGTGAACTTTGCCGGAGCGGAAAATTGCCCGCTCCTCACCGCTCGCAATATTTTGTGCAGCTCAAAACTTTCGGAGCGGTAGGAGGGACCATCAGCGGTGGCCGATAGTATACGGCGTTACCTTAACGGGGGCCAACTTCTGTTAAACGGTGGTGAACGGTTACGAGCGGTGATGAATTTTTTTTCACCTCTCCAGGAACGCTCCAGCAAAGTTCTGGCGGTGTGACCGGGCCTTAACAGTTTTCTACTGAGCTTCTGTTACTCGACGATGTTTAGCAAGTCGACTTAAACGCATTTTTTTTTGTTTATGCTAATCCTCTGCTTACTCGATCTGGCCACCCAACTATACAAAGAAAGTTCACCGTGTGCACGTGACTAACGTTTGGTCACCTTGGTTACCCGTCTCAGGTACCCTCATTTTAAGTCACGTGACTTAGCGACGATGTTATGTCTTTGTGCCTCCACCGCTCCACTCCCGATCATCATCGATTTGGCACCATCGTTGTCAGACACGGCGTACGAATCACGTGATGTTGATGGTGCGGAAATGTTTACACCCGTTACGTCATTCAAGTTCAAACCCGAATCACAATATTGGACGGCACGATTCAGCTCATTCGCCTCGTTTTTCAGGTTCAAGGGCTGTCGCTTGTTAGAATATTGGAACCGCCACGGAATCCTCTGCGTGTGACTTACTATTTTCTTCCTCATGCAATGTTTTTAGCTGATATTCACTCATTTGTGGATAAACCTACCATGACATAAATTATGTGCAATATAAATATATTTATTTTATAATGTAAGCTTTACTGTTGGCGATTGAAGCAAATTATATTTATTGGAAACGCTTGTATTTTATAGTGTTAGGTTATTTTTTCGGTCTATATTCTTATAGCTCTTCATTTACTTTGTTTTACGTGTACGTATTTGTCTTAGTTATTTTGTAATGGTGAAACAATATCCATGTAGTGTATGTTCTAAGTGTGTTAAGTCAAATCAAAAGGGTCTATTATGTACAAATTGTAAAAATTGGGTCCATATACATTGTTCAAGTGTTTCTGAAGGATTATATAATGATACATTAGAAAAATTTCTTGATTGGAAGTGTAGCAAATGTCTATTAAAACAGCTGCCATTTTATGACATAAAGGATCTCAATTCTTGTCTCGAAAATCAGTCTTTGCCAGCACCAGAAAATAGTAGCCAGATTTTTAAATGACTTAAAGTTTGATGTTCTAAACGAAAAGGGTTTAAAATGCGTACAATTAAATATTATTAGTTTGACAAAAAATATTGATGAGCTAGGGAGTTTTTTGATTAAGAATGGTGTTCATGTATGTGCTTTAAATGAGACTTGGCTTGATAAGAACATCGATGACAGTGAGATTAAAGTACCAGATTATTCAATTATAAGAAAAGACCGGAATCGTAATGGTGGTGTTGCTATTTATATACATAAGGACTTAAATTATAAAGTTTTAGAAGATAATTCTTTGCTGAATCTCGTGGCTATTCTTATATCAATTGAAGTGAATAAATTTCAATCGATTCTATTCTTAAATTGGTATAGGCCACCAAGCTCTAATTGTGATACTTTAAATGCATATGAGCATTTGTTGATATTCATACTGTTAATAATGTTAAGGTATGGGAAGAGATAGTGTTATCTATAATTAATAAACACATGCCTTTTAAGACCAAACGGATGAGGAAGAAATACTCACCTTGGCTAAATGATAAAATCTTTAAGTTAATGAAAGAAAAAAAAAAAGCTATATCTTCGAAGAATTATAATTTTTGGAAAGAGTATAGACGTTTACAAAATAAAGTAACATCTCTTACGAGAAAAGCTATGAAACAATATTATGTTGACAAATTATCTGAAAGTTCGGGCAGAAATCAAACTGGGAATATCCTTAAATCTTTGGTGCCAAACAAAAAAGACACCAAGTCTTCCTCAAACATTCCACGAAACGACTCACTTTCTAAAGCGGTCGAATTTAATAACCATTTTGCTAGTGCTGCTGTAAATTTGTTGCAGAAACAACCTCAAGTTGATAATTCTACACAGAGAACAATAATACCACTATCAAAATACCTTAACTTTTACTGTTGTGTCCGAAGGTGACGTAATGAATGAAATTAAGAAGTTAAAGAATAAAAAGTCAGTTGGAATCAATGGTATATCGGTCCATATTCTTAAAGTTTGTGCTGATATTTTGATTCATTCAATAACTTTTATAATAAATAAATCCATAAGGGAAGGGAACGTACCGAATTCTTGGAAAATTGCTAAGGTGATACCTCTTTATTAAAAAGGAGACAAATTAAACCCAGATAACTATAGACCGATTTCGTTGTTACCTTGTATGTCAAAATTAATGGAACGTATTATTCAATTACAACTGTTAAATCATTTGACAACCAATAACATTTTAGTGCCTTTTCAATCTTGTTTCAGGGCGCGTCATTCCACTGTTACAGCGTTGATTAACGTTACATATGACTGGCTTTCGGCTATGGACGAGGGCATGTACACTGGCACACTATTTAGATGATTGCGTATAGCGTTCGACGTTGTCGACCACAATGAGCTTTTAAAAAAGCTGTCCGCTATTGGCATAAATGGTGTAGCCCTCCAGTGGTTTAAAACTATCTATCGGATACAGGAATTGTTACAATGGTAAATGATACCCTATCAGATGAGAAGGTACTGACTCATGGCGTGCCACAAAGCTCGTTGTTAGGCCCGTTGTTCGTTATATTCATCAACGATTTATCTAGCATTTTTCGTTCATGTCAGGTGCATCTCTATGCAGATGATACCGTAATTTATTACTCTGATAGAGATGTGAATGTTATTGAATCAGTTTTGAATACTGAATTGCAAGCTTTGGATAAATGGATGTCTCAAAATAAGTTATTGGTCAATTATAACAAGACCGTAAGTATGCTTCTCGGCACACGAAACATGTTATCAAAATGTGACACTCTCAATTTGAAAATAAGAAATATTAGAATTGATAAAGTAAAAAATACAATGTATCTTGGAATTAATATAGATAATGAATTGAAGTGGGATGCTCACATAGACAATATGTGTCAGAAATTGAGTAGGTTCATCGGGTTTCTAGGATGATTACGACATGTTATGAATGAATCTAATTTGAATACGATAAAACTATTATCCTCCCTCATTTTGATTATGGAGATATTGTATGGCAGTCAGCCTCTAAACGTTCCCTCGTGTCCTTGCAAAAACTCCAAAATAGGGCTGGCAGAATAATTATGAAAGTCAATCCATTTCCCACGTTTCTAATCAACATGTTCATGAAAGATTATTGTGGAAATCTTTGGAATTTCGCTATAATAAGCATTTATGCATTATGGTATACAAAATATTAAATAATCTTGCTTCAAACTATTGGACTAAAAATATTACTTTCAAAACATCCGATTATACACTACGGTCAAATCAAAATTTAAATTTGCCTAAACCCAACACAAATAGCTGCAAAAGAACATTTTTCTACAGAGCAGTTTCATGTTATAATACGCTACCTACTGAAATTAGAAATGCTACAACTTTAGGATCCTTCAAAATACTCCTTAATAATCATCTTGAACAAACACATCCATGAACAATTTTTTGACATTCACTGTGAATATGCTTGTTTTTAAACCATTAATATAACCTTTAAATATTGTTTAGATTAGTATTTAGCTTAGTTTTTATTGTTGTGTTTTCTTTGTTGTTGTTCGTGTGTTTTTTTAATGCTTTGTTAGAAGTATGCAATGATTAACTGTTATAATTAATCGTAGGACCCCAAGGAAGACCAGTGTTATTATAATAATAACGCTGAATTTGGGCCATCCTCCATATCTCATTTTCTCGATGTACATGATTTTGATGTTTACCTATGTTGTATATGTTTTTACATGATTCGGAAATAAATACAAACAAACAAACAAACAAGAAAATAGTAGGCCTATGTATCATTAAGTCGGTACTATAGTGACATGGGCCCGTGGCTGATGGGATGAAGGGTTATTATTGTATTATTTACTATTTTCAAATTTGGCCCGTTTTTTACCTAGTTAACAGTTACGTCTTGTTTAAAATTTGCTTCAAAAATACTTCAGCAAAACGATTTGGCACCCCTTTCCCAGAAATAGAGATCATAGCAATTGTGTGAGTTAAATGTTTTCACCACATGGTTCCTTTTTTTTGTTTAATTAAACACGAATTAAGTAATAGTCAAGAGAAAGTATGTCTATGAAACTTCAGTAATGATAATAATAGCTAACTTTCATATAGCGCTTTTCCCGTGAGGCTCATAGCGCTTTACAGCGCTTTACAACTTTAGGAGATACATGTATTTACATCAGGCATCAGACACCGATTCAAAGTTATACTGGGAACTGGTGCTATATTCACGAAGAAATGGTACTGTTGCGAATATCTGAGTATTGCTTTGCAATTTTCATGATTATACCTTTATTGATACAAGAACCAACTATAATAATAATAATAATAATTATTATTATTATTATTAGTATTATTACAATTATTATGTATACAAGATATGACTGGACCAAAAATAATAAAGGAGCATTTTTTTTTCAAAATCAGCCTGAACACTTTTCCACTTTCTAAAACGAGAACATTGCTTACAAAAAAGAAAAATTTATAGTTACTGGTTCAAAGGTTTGGAAATCTCTTTTAGATCAATTTTAAGATAAACCTATGCTCACACATTGTAGTTTGTTAGAGGGTTCAAAATGAATTTAATCCAAGATATAAGTCACCTATTAGTCAAACTGCCAATAAATAGGGAGACCTCCCACATCTCCACTGTTCAACCTCCCCCCCCCCCCCCCTCTCTCTCTCTCTCTCTCTCTTAATCGCTCCTTTTAATTATTGTGCAGCCTTGTCTTGTTTTGTCTTATTTTTTGTCCTTTTTGTTTTGTTCTGTCATGTCTTGCCGTGTCCTATCTTATTTTATTTGTTCTTTCGTGTACTCTGTTTATTACAACATCTTTAAAAATTCAACTTTGAAAAATGTAATAATTTTATTTTGTTTATACAGACGCCGTAAAATTATATTTTATGAAAAATATGTTATTATATTTATTCCAGGGAACCTAAAAAGAATGCTGAGTTTTCCAGTGGTTTCTATTTTCATTTCAAAATTTTGTATTTTCTTTTGCTTTGTAAATTTTGTTGTTAATTATGGATAGGAAATAAATGTGTATACAAATCAATCAACCTACACCAAACGCTTGTTTTTGTTTGTTTGTTAGTTGTTTTTTTTTTGAATTTTCTTTTCTTGCGTTTATGGCTTGTAGACACCCTTTTCGTTAACCCAAGGAGATGGAAGAGAGATCTCTCTTCCACCTCCCAGGTTAACCTAAATCTAAACCACATGCAGGGGATGGTCGGTGAGTCTTTGTATGTGTCTGTATGTATAAATATGAATGTCAGATATGGATATAATTTGAGATAATTAGAAAACTCTACTTTTCTACTTGAAATATAATATCGCCCCACATTCCAATCAGACACAGGTGTGTGGTGCGCATATGGAAATAGCGCAGAGAGAGAATAACTCATTTTTAAATCTTTGCTTGCCAAGATGATTATGAACAGCTGCTTTGAAGTTGAATTTACCTTGGATTATTTTGTATAGAGTTAGACAAATTTGGCGCCCAGTTGACCACGGCAATATAAAGGGATGGGGGGGGGGGGGGGGGTACGAAGGCCACATTTTTAATTTTTTTTTATTTTTATTTTTTTTTATTTTTTTTCGGGGGGGTGAATGACATTTGCTCCTGCTACAGTTCCTCCGGTCTAACTTTGCCATGTCAATCGTAAACCTAACATAATCCTTACCCTAATCCTATAATCTTTACATTGTCCTGAACCAAAAAACAAAAATCAAACATATTTTGACCTTGACATTAACTTTTGACCTTTCGAGATATGGACTGTGGTACAAATGTCGCAGGAGCAATTGTCGGGGCCCCTTTTTATCAACTTCCAAACTAGCCAAGTCTTACAAAAGTTAAATCATGTGGTGCCCCCCCCCCCCCCCCCCGCATTTCAAAAAGTACCTGCAAACACTTACTGTGGTGAATCTTGTTAGGTTCCTTGAATTTACGACGAGAAGCAAGACAGTGTTTACCTCTTGAACCTTGTGACTGTATATTAACGTCCAAAATTCGGTTGTTCTTATGATTCCTATACGACAGTAATTATTATTGCTTTTATAACTAGCATTGCATATCATAATTGCCATATATGCACTCTTTTTATTTCATCGGAACATGGGGATGATTGTACACGCCACCCCTCTATCTAAACTTCTGGGGAGATGCACCCCCCCCCCCCCCATCTACGCCCCTGGATATTACCATACACGTCAGTAGTTGCAAATCCACAGAATGTGAAAGAGCTCGATATTATTGGCGTTTCCCCGGGGGTGTTTGGGAAACTAAGACTGAAGACATATGATCCTTTTCCGTCCTCCTTTCCCTCCTATATCGTATTATGTTTTCGGTATAGCAATATAGCGAGAGAATCAATTACAGAAAGGAGAAAAGAAAATTCCCCGTTTTCGGTGTTCGTTTCTCCAAATCTGTGTGTGGGTGTTTGAAAGACCGGGGACATCCCCCTCCCCCACCCCCCCCCCCAAAAAAAAAAAAAGATTCTTAAAACTGTCTTTTAGTTTTCCCCTTATAGTCTGTGTGTACATTGCTGGAAAACATTGCATGGAGAGGGAAAAAATATAGTGGAGACAGGAGGTGGATACAAGATACACCGCCCTTGGACTCGTTTTCCAACCATTCACGCACGGATTTGGAAATCAAAGTGTGCCTGCCCCAATGAAACTCGAAACGACGATGGAATAACCAAACACGACACGTTCTCATGTACTGGTTTAGCTAAAGATTTTAATCCGTAGATCCATTTCTGTTACTTTAGCCAATGCCGTAAGAACTACAAATAGACAGAGTAAACAAACAAAATAACTGTAAAAATATAAGTAGCAAACGACTATTCTAATAATAATAATCATATAAACATTCAAGTGAATGTAATGATATATGTTTAAACACAAAGCTATCATTTGAGATGAACGGAAGTACATGTATATTAATCACATATCTGTCAGTCAAAATAGCTGTCAGGTAGAAATGTAACTGTTTTAATACTCAGTATAATCACATCAAAGAATGTCTAGTATTACTATTGAATTAACAATAACCAAGATAAATCAGGTCATACAGTATGTTAAAGCAGACATAAGCTAGCCGATTCCTAAAGAACTATATATTCTAGCAGAAGATTAAAGTTAAGCTGGATTAAAATATCAATGTGAACAAACCAGGCATTCATTATGTACATAAGACTATCCAGCCAAAGCAGGAATTAAATACCGATTGGTGTGAACAGGGCCACATTCCAAAGTGGACTGGTCATCGCCCCAAGGGCAGTGAGCAAACATACTCTCTTTGTTTCCCAAACTCACATTGCTGTAAGATGCATATAGGCTAAATACCAGACCCTATTACACAACTATATTACAGTATTATGGAAATGCATTACTACCACTCGACATATTACTCCCATACTTCTTACTTTCGTTTAGACTTAAGTCTGACAGAAGATACATGTTCATAAGGTTTATACAACAGTAAATATATAAGGTTTATACAAAGGAAATATATAAAATCAACAAACATAAAATATATCAATATGACTTTGAATAATGCTTACCACTGTGCCTGTTGGCATCAAAGGCAGACAAGTCTGAGTTTATTCTGCAATTCTGCAACACTGTTTCCCATCCACATGATCCAAGTAATAATACAATAATAAGTTCAGGTTCTTTAAGTTGGAAATCAGTACTGCAATGACACTGCCATGACTGCTCTCCTGTATTTAAGCACAAGCATGCTGCTTGGCATCTTGTCAGCAGTATAACAGACTATACCACATCTACCTGGCTCTTTCACTATATATACCTTGGAAGACTTGCTCTCAACAAAGTGGTGTATGGAATGCTAAATGGGTTCAGTTGAGTATGGCGTGCCGTTACACTCCCACCAAAATTACTCCAAGTTGTAACCCTAATAAGCCATTAGTGCCATAAACCTATAAAGTAATTTTTAAGTTTGGCACTCCATACTCATGAGAAAATTACTTATAACTCTTAGATGCAGAAGTTAACGTTGGATATACAAATTACCATTAACTGTCATTATCAAATAGAGGAAACAATTATCACAACACCTTTGCTACCATCATCAGATGGAAACAGAAACAAACAAAGATAAAGCGAAACCAAATAATGAGATCATGACAAATTTTGTTTTACATGTTTAAAAACTGAAAGAAAAACAAATCCTTTCGACATTTACAAAGCAGTAAATATACAGATTGTTCATAGCGCAAGATAAGAGCGAAAGTGATTCAAGAAGGTTTTAAAACCGGAAGTCCAAAGTACAAAGGAGATGCACTGTTGAAGTGAAGACAAAGGACAGATCATTGTCAGGCTACTGCCTAGGCATTAGCTTGACTCCATAAGGAGAACTATCTTCTGAACGGGCCTCCAAAGTTCTGTTGGCTTCCTCAAGGGACGTCCTTTCCTATCGAGTTCCTTGCTGCCAACGCGAACACAGACCTTTCTTACAAGGCCATCTGATCCAGCCGATGTCTCGATAACAACGGCAAGTGGCCAGCGCATACGCGGTGCATCACCGTCCACCAATAGGACAACGTCCCCAACAGTCAAGTTCCTTCGAGGTTTGGTCCATTTCTTGCGTTCCTGCAAGGAAAGAAGATATTCCTTGCGCCAACGGGACCAAAATTGCTCTACTAGAAACTGGACTCTTCTCCATGCCTTTCTAGCATACAAGTCAGTTCTTTGAAACTCCCCTGGTGGCGGAAGTGGTACAGACCCTTTCATCGTGAGTAGATGATTTGGTGTCAAAGGGGAAGCAGCACCAGGTTCATTCATGTCGGTCATCGTCAACGGTCTACTATTAACGATAGCCATTGCTTCATAAAACAGCGTGCGCAGAGAAGCATCAGTCAGCCTGCCTGGACATAAGTCAGCAGTGGCTCTCAACACATTCCTTACGGAGCGGATTTGCCTCTCCCAGACCCCTCCAGCATGGCTGGAGTGCGGAGTGTTGAAAACGAATTCACACTGCTGGTCTGCAAGATATGACTCAACCTTGCTAGGTTCCATAGCTTTCAGGGCAGACTGGAACTCGTTGCGAGCTCCGAGGAAGTTGCTGCCTTGATCACACCTAATCTGTCGAATCGATCCTCTGATTGCAATAAAGCATCTAAGTGCATTGATCAGTGTATCCGTGCTCAAGTCTTCAAGCATTTCAATATGCACACCTCTAGAGCACAGACAGGTGAGGAGCAGCCCATATCGTTTGACATCTGAACGGCCCCTTCTGGTAACGAACGGCCCAAAACAATCCATACCCACATACGTGAAAGGGGCAGAAGGCTCAATCCTATCTTGAGGTAGGTTGCTCATTTTCTGCTCCTCTTGAGGCCTACGCAGTCGTCTGCAGGTCACACATTTGTGGATCATCTGAGATACTAGTCTTGAACCCTTCGTGATCCAATATCCATTGGCGCGAATTGCATTTTGTGTCATTCCTCTACCTTGGTGGTGCACCTTGTCATGGAAATGACGGGCAATCGCTAGTGTGATTGGACTGTCCTTTGGCAGAATGACTGGGTGTGCCACTCCTGTCCCAAGTCTGCCTCTCACTCGCAGGATTCCATTGTTGACATATGGGTCAAGATCATGGATTCTGCTTGTGGTCTTCACAGCCTTCTCCTGGGTCAAAGCCTTGATCTCCTCAGGGAATGCTTCCCTTTGAGTCAACTGCAAGATAAACATCTCTGCATCATTTCTTTCTTGCACTACTGAACCTTGTCTTGTTCCCTTTGCTACTATTCGTAGGCGGGCCAACACCTTGACCATCATTGTCCAACTGGAGATTCTTGTCAGGCGCTTTAAGATGTTCAGCGGCTCAGGCTTGGTATGTGCAGTGAGAGTGACTGTTCGCACCTCAGGATCCCCGACGGTGAGTACCGGAGTGATATCTCCAACCATGAGATCCTTTTCCCAAAGGAAACTAGGACCTGCAAACCAATCAGTGCTGCACAGCTGACCTGCACTCAGTCCCCTGGAAGCATGATCAGCAGGATTCTGATCAGTCGAGACATAGTGCCATTCGTCTGGAGAGGTTCTGTCTCTTATCAGCTGAACTCGATTAGCGACAAAGGTATGAAACTTCCGCGCATCATTGTGGATGTAGCCAAGGACTACTTGGGAATCTGTCCAGTAGAAATCCTTGGCATCATGATACTCTAGCTCTTCTTTCAACATAGAACTCACCTTTGCTGCGACAACTGCAGCTGTCAACTCTAATCTGGGTACTGTGACCACCTTAGTTGGTGCAACTCTCGATTTGGCAAAAATCAGACGACAGTGGACTTCCCTTTTCTGATTTATGAGGCGCAGATAAGAGCACTGCCCATAACCAGACTGACTGGCATCCGAAAAATGGTGAAGCTGCACTGCAACTGGATGACCAAACCCAGCAGGATGATAACACCGAGGTATTTTTAGCTCTTCTAACTGTGGGAGTTCCTCGCACCATTGCTTCCATTTTGGCTGCAGATCCTCAGGTACCGGATCATCCCAGCCAACTCCACTACGACACATCTCTTGGAGAATTCTTTTGCCATTGAGTACAACCGGTGCCACGAATCCAAGTGGATCGTACAGTGATGCAACGGTTGAAAGGATTCCGCGTCGGGTCATTGGCTTCTCCTTTAGAGAAATCTTGAAGCAGAAGGCATCTGAAGCCAAATTCCAAACAATCCCCAGAGCTCGCTCTATTGGTTCCTCAAAATCCATGTTTGGATCTAGGATTCCACTGGCACGCTCGGACCTTGGCAAACTCTCCAGTACTTCTTCGTAGTTTGAAACAAACTTGTGGAGACGTAGGCCACCCTTGTCGCAGAGTTCTCTAGCTTCATTAGCCAACCGAATGGCCTCTTCTGGGCTGGAAACACTCACCAACCCGTCATCTACGTAGAAGCTTCTCTCAATGAAATGTGATGCAGAGGGAAATTTATCTTTGTACTGTTTGGAGAGATACTTCAGGCCATAATTGGCACATCCTGGCGATGAAGCTGCACCAAACAGATGTACTTTCATCCTGTAATCTACTGGGTTCTTCCTGATGTCATTATCTTCCCACCATAGGAAACGCAAGAAGTCGCGGTCATTTTCGTCAACTCTGAACTGAAAGAACATCTTCTCTACATCACACAGAACTGCTACCCTATGTTTCCTAAACCGACAAAGAACTCCCACCAGTGAGTTTGTCATGTCTGGGCCCTTCAGCAGGTGGTCATTAAGACATGTGCCACCGTACCTTGCCGAACAATCGAATACTACTCTGATCTTGTTCTTTTTTGTGTGGTAGACGCCATGGTGAGGGATGTAATTGGTTGATCCAACTGGGGCCTCACCCTTAGCTTGCTCGGCAAACCCACCATTGATTATGTCTGACATGAAATTGACATAGTGGTCCTTGTATTTCTCATTTTTCTCCATCTTCCGCTGAAGATGTTTGAATCGAACGGTGGCTAGCCGTCTGTTATTTGGGAGGTCTGGACGACTCTTAAAGGGAAGGGGCATCTTCAGATGACCGTCTTCGCACTGCGAGATATTTGCCTCCAGATGCTTAATGAACTGCAAGTCGTTTTGCGAGCATGCTTTATCCAAAGTATGATTCTCCGCAAAATCGGCTTCGAGTAGCCCAAGAATCTCCTTTGGCTTCAAGGTAGGCATCTCTCGAGTGGAGACTCTTCCACAGTGACTTGTGTCGCTTTCTTGGTTAGATACACCTATGATGCTCCAACCCAAATCTGTCTGAACAGCGTAAGGCTCTGTGTCCGTCCCAGTGACAACATTTCTTGGCACTAATGCTCTGGGGCAGTTGTACCCTATCAGCAGCCCGACTTCACACCCCTGTAGAGCCGACATTTCTCGGGCTATTTCTTGAAGATGTGGCCACTTATCGGCCGTATCGCTCGTAGGAATGTGGTCTCTGTCTGCAGGTATAAAACTGCGGGTGTAGCTCTTAGCAATTTGAAGTTTTGTGGGCATTGCCATACCCCTTACTGCAAGGTTAGAGACTGACTCACAGAGGATCGTGGATGATGACGTCATTGTGGACAGCTGTAACTTCACAGGTTGTCTCTTTACTCTTAGGGCCTCAGCCAAGTCTTCGAGAATAAATGAGGCATCGCTTTGCGTGTCTAACAGAGCATATGTCAGTATTTCTTGCGACGGACATTGTTCTGTCGACACCCACACTGGAACGATCATAGATGTACTCACTGATTTTCCTAAGTGCACCTTGTGCGAAGTGTAGGATGCATGATCCATCCCATCTTGCTCTCCTTGACTAGAAGACTGACTTGAGGCTTCTGTACCGACTCGGTATTCATGGAGTAAAGATGGATGGCGCTTGCTACACACCTCGCATTTGAGCCTCGTTTTACATTCTTTGCTCATATGCCCTCTACGTAGGCAACCAAAGCAGAGTCCGTTTTTCTTAATGAACTCCTTCCGCTCAGCCAGTGTTTTGTCTTTAAACTTCTGGCACTTCTCCAACTGGTGCTCTACAGACGAACACATGGCACAAGTTTTTGGATCTCTTGGCTTTGTCCCACCTTTCTGCTTCTGACCATTTGTTTGCGCAGTTGCACTGCTAGGAGGCCTTTCCTCCCCTTTGGTTGCCAGGGCAGAACCTCTTTTCAGGTCATCACGTTTGGCCTTAGAAGCCTTAACACCTGAATCACCAAGGGATTCTTGGCTCTTAATCGCTCCTAAAGAGGAGATAGGATTGTTCACAATCTTAGCCTCTTGGGCGACGAACCTTACAAACTTAGAAAAAGAAGGATAATGGCCCTTTTCAAGGTCGACTGACACTACTCTGTTCCAACTGGTGATCAGCCAGTCGGGTAGTTTTGCAAGAAGTTTTTGATTTTCATTGCAATCGTTTAGGACTTGTAGACCATCAACATATGGCATGGCATCGTCACAAGCTTTCAGACAGTCTGCAAACTTCTGCAGACCCGCTGAATCCCTCGCGGATACCTTAGGCCACTTGTTGAGTCTGTCTCGAAAGGCCTGCTGCACCCTAAATGGGTGACCGTAGCGTTCCCGAAGGGTTTTCCACGCGCCTTCATATGCGGACTCCGTTGTTCCATAGAAGAAACCTGAAATTGCATCTCTGGCTGACCCTGTCACATACTGCCTAAGGTAGTACAGCTTCTCTGCTGCTGAAATTCTGTCCCCTATTAAAGTGGTGAAACTTCTTTCGAACTCTACAAATTCAAGGGGGTTGCCGCTGAAAGTACATGGCACAGGGACAGGCAGTCTGTTGCGGTACATATTGTCTGCCAGGGCTTGTGCAAATCCTTGCATATCTAATACTGACCTTGACTTAGGAGTCTTATGACTGCCAATGGATGATGCTGTTGGGCATTCCGACAGATTATCCGTGTTGTCAACAGAGAAAGGCTGAGATGCAGTCTTATGAGAAGGGGCTATTTTATGACTAGATAGACTTCCAGTGTCAGGGAGTGGTGCTGTGTCTTCAGGGAGCCGACTTGTTACAGCTCCTGAGACCTCACTTAAAGCTGAACTGAAAACTGACTGTGCATACTCTTGCTTTAAGAGTTCTCTAGCAATTTGCCTCCGGTCTTCAGCATCGAAGGGCCCTACCAGTGACCCTAACACTTCTTCGAGAGCATTTATGGCGTCCCTCACCATGGCATTTGCTCTGTCCATCCTAGTCGTTACTTCCCTGTTGGGAGCCTTGTGTTTCCTTAAAACTTCAAATATCTCAACCAATTCCTGTTCTCCGTCCTCAAGACCCTTAATCTGTTGCTTGATCAACTCTTCTTCTTTCCCTGTCTTGACCACCTCTCGTGCTTCCTTTACCTTTGTTTTCAGAGTACCATATGTCTTGAAAAACTTTCGCTCTATCTTTACTTCTTCACTGGCTTGCAGAGCCGCCATTTTTTCAGTGGGTTGTTTTTCACGTGACGACTTTCGCGCTTGCGAATCTGTCATGATTACACTATTTTGATGAAGGCAGATTTGGCGAGAAATTTGTTCTAGTTAACAACCTCTACTTATGGGAAATCTGAACACCAAAATAAAGTGTTTTACAACCCTGCGATATCTGCTAAACCTCATGCAATGCACACACAAGATTTTCCTTGCCAGTGAATCCCTGCAAGAAGCACAATTACAGCAACATAGTTCTATTTAGACATGGGATAATCAAATATGACTTCGGTAACAATGCCTAAAATTTGCAAAGGGATTTATGATACATTATTCAACTTATACAAAAATAGTTACAAGTATGCATGAATAATGCAAGAGTAATTTAAAGATCTTTCATGATACAATACATAATTTTCCACAAATATATTATTTCGTGAAAATATAATTGGTAGACTTACCGAAAGCTTGCATTATATTATCTTGAATTTTAACGATCTGATACTTCTCTCTTAAATTTAATTTATTGTTCCTTCTTGAAATTAATAATCGTTCATTATTTCCTTGCTTGAACTGCTGTTACCTGGGTAGGTTCGGTCAAGTTGAATGTTGAAGTTAAAGTATCGATGAATATCTCGTAGCTGTCCATTAATTTAACAGTTCGCTTGAAGATGAGAACGAGAAATGATAGTTCTGCTGTAATCTTGCCTTGATGAATTGTAGCGGATCCCTTGAATTGCGCCGGGCTTCTTGGCTTCTTGAAAAAAAAAAAAAAAGATTCTTAAAACTGTCTTTTAGTTTTCCCCTTATAGTCTGTGTGTACATTGCTGGAAAACATTGCATGGAGAGGGAAAAAATATAGTGGAGACAGGAGGTGGATACAAGATACACCGCCCTTGGACTCGTTTTCCAAACATTCACGCACGGATTTGGAAATCAAAGTGTGCCTGCCCCAATGAAACTCGAAACGACGATGGAATAACCAAACACGACACGTTCTCATGTACTGGTTTAGCTAAAGATTTTAATCCGTAGATCCATTTCTGTTACTTTAGCCAATGCCGTAAGAACTACAAATAGACAGAGTAAACAAACAAAATAACTGTAAAAATATAAGTAGCAAACGACTATTCTAATAATAATAATCATATAAACATTCAAGTGAATGTAATGATATATGTTTAAACACAAAGCTATCATTTGAGATGAACGGAAGTACATGTATATTAATCACATATCTGTCAGTCAAAATAGCTGTCAGGTAGAAATGTAACTGTTTTAATACTCAGTATAATCACATCAAAGAATGTCTAGTATTACTATTGAATTAACAATAACCAAGATAAATCAGGTCATACAGTATGTTAAAGCAGACATAAGCTAGCCGATTCCTAAAGAACTATATATTCTAGCAGAAGATTAAAGTTAAGCTGGATTAAAATATCAATGTGAACAAACCAGGCATTCATTATGTACATAAGACTATCCAGCCAAAGCAGGAATTAAATACCGATTGGTGTGAACAGGGCCACATTCCAAAGTGGACTGGTCATCGCCCCAAGGGCAGTGAGCAAACATACTCTCTTTGTTTCCCAAACTCACATTGCTGTAAGATGCATATAGGCTAAATACCAGACCCTATTACACAACTATATTACAGTATTATGGAAATGCATTACTACCACTCGACATATTACTCCCATACTTCTTACTTTCGTTTAGACTTAAGTCTGACAGAAGATACATGTTCATAAGGTTTATACAACAGTAAATATATAAGGTTTATACAAAGGAAATATATAAAATCAACAAACATAAAATATATCAATATGACTTTGAATAATGCTTACCACTGTGCCTGTTGGCATCAAAGGCAGACAAGTCTGAATTTATTCTGCAATTCTGCAACACTGTTTCCCATCCACATGATCCAAGTAATAATACAATAATAAGTTCAGGTTCTTTAAGTTGGAAATCAGTACTGCAATGACACTGCCATGACTGCTCTCATGTATTTAAGCACAAGCATGCTGCTTGGCATCTTGTCAGCAGTATAGCAGACTATATCACATCTACCTGGCTCTTTCACTATATATACCTTGGAAGACTTGCTCTCAACAAAGTGGTGTATGGAATGCTAAATGGGTTCAGTTGAGTATGGCGTGCCGTTACACAAAGTCTTAATACTGGGAACAACTGCTTCCCTCTCCTCTCGACAGCCAGCACAACCATACGCACGATCATTGGCGGAAAAGTAAGAAAGAAAACTAAGCACGACCACTCCCGAATTTTCCTATCGAACAGAGGCCAGAAAATTCTCTGATTGAGAGGCAGGGAGACGCTCACCCCGTTACAATTCATCTATTTACAAAAAAACTCGTATTCATTGAAAAGAATGTGAATTGAAAGTAGTAGCCATATGAAGGAAATGTAAAACATTGGATATTATTATTGAATTGTTGAACTGTATTTGTTATTGAATATACGCATTATATTAATTTATGACAGAGCGAGACAGCACCGCTTCCGAGCCCGGTACGGGAGCACAGCCTACGTTCAGCGCGGTTGCTATGAAACTTCCGCCTTTTTGAAGTCAGACCCCTTTGGTTTGCCCAAGCTGAAGCGCAGTTTGCTACGCGAACCATCACGACAGAGGCTACAAAATATGCGTAGGTGATTGCCGCTCTTCAACAGGAAGTCGCGACATCTTGATCAGCCCTCCGGAGAAGGAACAGTACTCTACTCTCAAGAAAAGTCTCATGCGCGCGTTAATTAGTGCGTCTGAGCAGCGTAGAGGAGTTGGAGATAGAAAGCCATCCCAACTACTACGTAGTATGGAACAATTTCTAGGCGAGCAAAAACTTGAGAAGGGAATATTAAAGCAATTATTCCTAGTAATAATAATAATTATTCTTTGTAAATGAATATAAACTCATTTCCAGATTTCATTACTTCTAGGACTGTTGATATGGTGTTATAGCGGACAATACTGAAATTTACTGGGGTGAAATACATTTATATTTCACTAGTTGACGGGGGGGGGGGGGGGAGGGGGAACTTGGTTCTACTACTAGGTTGCTCATCGTTAGATATAAATAGTCTCTGTTCTATATGGGGTTGAAATTGGGATATTAGGGCCAAGTCGCTGTAAGAGCAAGGAACTGCAGGAACATTGGGCCTTATAAGTAAAAATACAAGCAAAATGCTTGCAATTGGTAGATGAAAACCAATGCAATGACGTAAGCGTTGTAAGAGACTGCAGGACCAATGAATGGGCTGTAACTATATAGGTATGGAGTAATGAAACAGACTTTGTCTAAGGACCAAACGACTTGGATTGGATAATTACAAACGGGTTATTGACAACAAATACGTATGGTATGCACTGGAGAAACTCAAATACTAGTAAGTTACAAATGAATCTCATTATTCAGAAATTGCAGGATAACAGGAAAAATTATGGAGACCAGTGCTTTTGTCGAGACCTTAAGGACCGAGACCGAGAGTTTTCCTTCCGAGACCGAGACCACCACTTCGAGACGGAGACCTTATCAAGTTAAATGAAAATGAAAGCCAACAAACTTTAGCTGATAGCCTTACTCTATCAATGTTTCCATAACACCTCTTTAGAAGTACAGACTAAATTTCAGAGTGATTTTAATGCTCTAGGTAGATGGATAAATTGTAATAAGCTGTATCTTAATGTCGAGAAAACAAAGTTTTGATAATTGGGAGTAAACAAAGATTAAATATTTGCAAAAACGATTGCATTTCTATAAATTATAAAGATATATATATATATATATATATATATTAAACAATGCGCGAGCTTTAAGTGTCTTGGTATTTTTATCGATGACAATCTATTATGGTCTAATCATATAGATTATTTATGTAGAAAAGTATTCGCAGGTTTTGCCATGCTCAGGAGAGTAAAACCTTATGTTGATGAAACTTCAATGAAATTATTATTTACATGTCTTATTCAATTACAAATTGATTACTGTTGACTGAAATTTGGGGGAATAGATCTTTAAGTCATATAGAAAAGATAACGAAATTACAAAATAAAGCTGCCAGATTGATAGTAAACTGGAATATATACGTACTCCATTTAATGAATTATTTGCTCGGCTGAAATGGATGTCTTTCAAGGAACGGGTCAAATACACTAAAGGAAAAAAGAAACTTATAAAAGTTCAAGAGATCACCAAATTAAATTCTCTGCATGGAAATGTACCAAATTTGGATATAATGTTGATTCAATGCATGGCTTTAAATGACAGTCAATAACAAAAAGTTTTCTTCAATGCCACAAAAGAAATGTGCACTGAAGCAAAGGACTCTCTAATCCCCAAGTCACAAAGACAAACTGCAGCCTTGTACACCATATGCATGTCAATGAATGAAACAAAAGAATTTCAAAAGGGATTTGCACCCCTCGAGCAAGAGGATATTGATGTTCTGCCATGGTGCGCCCGTTCACCAGACCTTTCCCCAATTGAACATCTCTGGGAAGAGCTTGGTCGACGTGTGTCAAGGCGTGACAATCAACCCATCAATAGGGAGACGCTCATTGCAGCACTGCAAGAGGAATGGAACAATGTTCCCCAGGCTACCATCGCGAATCTGATCGGAAGCATGCGAAGACGGTGTACAGCTTGCCAGCAAGCTAGAGGTGGACATACTGGCTATTAATCTGTTTGGATATGGGATACGGCTGCGATACGATCAAACAATCCATTGAGAATTTATACATTGATTGCTTTATTTTAAATGACAAATGTCGCCAAGTTTTTATATTTCTACAAATATTATTTCATATAAAAAGGTTAACTTTCTTTACCTGCCTTGTCCAAGCGGTGTAATAAACTGGGTGGTTATGAACTGCTTTATGATTAGAAGTGACTACTCTTCCATTGTAACCAAAAAAAAATAGCAGAATTAAATTAGGTTAACATCGTTAGAGTCCTAGAAATATGTGACCGTATTTTACCGAGGCGTTTGAAAAACGAAGACCGAACACCGGGACACTCAAAAAATCCCCATTTCTTAAAATGTTGTCTTTTGTTTTCCACTAATGGTCGGCGTGAATGTCGTTTTGGCTAACTAGAGAGAAGAGGAAAGAGAAAAGATCCGTCGAAAACAGAAGGGGAAAAGAAGAACAATGCACGCACGAATTTGGAAAAAACGAAGACCAGTTAGCACAACCAGCACGCACGATCATGGCAGAAAAGAAAAGAAAAAAATCTTTTTCATTCCCCCCATCGGTAGGGTCCATGACATGAGCAAGAGATTCGAGGCGATTACTGAATTCTTATTCCCGGGAATACATTTATTTTTCACTAGTGGACGGAGGGGGGGGGGGGGGGGGGGGGACGGAGTTGATTCTACCACTCATTGTTAGATAAAAATAATGTACGTAATATTTGTCTGTGTTCTAGATGGGAACTGAGATGGAGACTGAAACCTTATTAAGCTAAATGAAAATGGAACCCAACAAACTTTAGCTCATAGCCTTATTTAAACATGTGAGCTATTCAAAACATCTTGAAATTACTCCTATTTGATTAATTAGCACGGAAAAGTTTTCATCACTCAAAACATATTCGTTGACATAAAGAAGTTAACTTTGTTTACCTGCCTCGTCCTAGCGGAGTGATAAATGGGCAGTGGAATTAACTTATTTATATCCATAACTAGTGACTACTCCTCCGTTGTAACTAAAAAAAATATTGAGGTTGATATTGTTAGAATACTAGAAAGATATGACCTTATCAGTACCTTTGCAGACGATGCCATCGATGATGATGATGAGTAGAAGTCATCGTGTAGCAATACCCCATAGCGCAGCGTCAGCTTCTTCAGATGAGACATCTTACAGATGAACTCAGCGAGATCACGTGATGCTGAGGGGCGTTCACTGAGATTCACTTCCCAAATGTCAAAGGTCTCAATCTGTTAAAATA
Organism: Heliocidaris erythrogramma; assembly: GCA_025617745.1. Taxonomy (NCBI): domain Eukaryota; kingdom Metazoa; phylum Echinodermata; class Echinoidea; order Camarodonta; family Echinometridae; genus Heliocidaris; species Heliocidaris erythrogramma. The sequence goes on along the minus strand of CM046858.1, from coordinate 33,185,013 downwards.
ATTGTCGATAAAGCTAGATTAGCACAATTATTGAAAACTAAACACTTTCTAACGATTAATAAATAAATAAATAAATCCAATATTCCTCTCGCAGCTTTTGTTAAAATTTTGATATGTATTTATCCAGCGGGGATCAGAAAAGTGCACTAATTGAGAGACACTCACCCGCCCCCCCCCCCCCCCCACCCCCTCCATGGTATCGCAACTGCAACTGATCTATTTACGAAAAAGTAAGCTTCCATTCATTGACAAGAATAATAATTGACAGGAGTAGACATGGGAGAAGGGAAAACATCACATCGGGAAGGAGGTCGCCCGGCCCCTTGTTGAAAAAGAAAAAAAAGGGGAAGGGGAGGGTTTTATGACGAGATTTTCTTTTTCATCCCATACCTCCCTCCCCCTTTTATCGGTATGTCCATAATCCGAGCAAAAGATTCGAAATTGCAAGAAAGATATATATAAGACATTGGCAGAGAATTATCGAGGAAAACAGTGACGTATATATTGTAACAAACTCAAAACATATAAGGACCTGAAATATACGTAAAACCTAGAAAAATACTTTTTTTAAATATAGAGAAGTCACATTATTCAAAACTATCTAGGAATAAGAATAAGCAATAGTAAATTAATGATTGAACAGGGAGGCCACAAATTTACTAGTTAATAATTGTTTATGGCCCACTTGCCAATCGGACTTAGAAACTGAATTTCATTTTATTATGCGATGTCCATTATACAAAGAACAAAGAGAAAACTATTTCATAAGATATATACCATAGTACCTCCATTTAAAGATATGAGCGAACTAAACTAAAGTTTAAATATATAACGCAGAGTAGCGACTATGACATACGCAAGATCTGTGTCAACTCGATCAGTAATAATACACAGTGACAGAAAAAGAAATAATACATGATCAAAATTGGTAAATTATAGGAAGAGTTTGGCAGGATCGATCGAGGCCTACATAGATGACATATATATATTATCTTCCTTATTATAACATTGCACTTGCCTCTTCTTGTGTTGTTATTCATGGGTTGTTTTTTTGTTTTTGTTTGTTTGTTAGTTTGTTTGTTGTTGTTTTTGTGGGTGGGGTTGGGTTGCTTTGTTATTTTTCAATGATTGATATTCCTCTTTGATCATCTGTAACCTATTTGAATCTTCCTTTGTATTTGTATGTTGATGATGATAAAAAATTATGGAGTTAAGTACAATAAATTGATTTGATTTGATTTATTCCCGGGAAAAAGTGGTTACACAATGACGGGGAAAACCACCCACCCTTGCCTCGAAGATACACTCGAGCCTGTGAGACCCCCACTTTTGTATAATCTTGGATCCGCATGCTGCTTTATATGAAATTACTTACAGATAAACATTTAACATCCATGTTTCATCCATGTTTCGCGAGCCTCAAGACACATGTATCCTTGTAGGGCAAATACAACTCCACAGAGCAATAATCAAATTTTGATAGGGCGCACGCTAATTCGCATATTGTCCTATTTGTGTTTATTATAATAGTTCTTCTCTCTCTCTCTCTCTGTCTATTTCTTTCTCTCTTTCTCTCTCTCTCTTCCAACCTTGTCTCTTTTCTCCCATCCTCATCCCCTTACTTTTCTTTATCACACCATAGTTTTGTTTTCATGTTAATACGCTACAGTACATTTGATGCATTATTGTAATGTGCTATATGATATTTTGTATTTTCTGTTGTATTTTAATGCTTTATAATGCCCCTTAACCAGGGCCATGTAAAACAGCTTTTGCTAGTCATGTTTCATCCTCAATAAATATGTTTCAATAAATTAATAAGTAAAGAAATATAAACTTATTTCCATTATATTTCATTACTTCTATGACTGTTGAAAGGCGTTTTAGAGGACAATACTTAAATGTACTGCGATGAAATAAATTTATTTTTACTAAGTTTTGGGTGAGTAACTACTTTGGCTTGGCTAACAGCAGAGCAATATAGGAATATTATGATGCAGCATAATGTCGGTAAAACATGAACAAGACATACAGGAAATTTCGTAAAGCTTTCAAAACATAAGACGTCTGCTGGCAGCCACAAGGGCGTTATGTCTAGTGACACGGGTCATTTTGCAGGTATCGTGCAGCTCTCATTGGGGATAATATTGATATTAACTGTTGAAGTTGTGGACGGGGGGTGGTGCTTGGTTCTACCACTAGGTTGCTCATGAATAAATGTATTATGAATCTCCGTTCTACAGTGCGTCCAAGAAAAAGTTAATTCTGGTTGGAAAAAGTCTCCCCAAATAAATGATTTTCATACCTGTCGATAGTTTAGGATCTCTTCTATCAAATGACACCAAAATATCGAACAATATTCTACGCATAAGTGAGCACACGCCAATTTTGTGAAAGGGTGCAAAATCCAGACCTGACAAGAATTTATATTGGCTCCGGCTGGTATCAGCCAAGCTGAGAGTCATAAAAAGGCTTAGAAATATCCATATTCTGATCATTAAAAGACAATTACACATCCCATCAACATCTTGTGCTTGAGTGAGCAATTCACTACTTTGTTGAGTGCTTCAAAATGTTACTCTTAGTGAGTCTTTTAGTTTCACCTGGCTTGCTCACTCAACCATAAAGTTTTGATGGAATATATACAATTCTAAGTGTTTTCATGACTCTCAACTTTGCTGATACCAGTCAGAACATTAACAAAAATGTTCAAGTATGGATTTTGCACCCTTTCACAAAAGTTGCTTTGGCTTAATCAAGCGTAAAATATTGTGAGATATGTTGGTGCAATTTGATAGAAGAGACCTTACGCTATCCACAGGTTTGAATATTTCCTGAAAATGTTTTGGAATATTTAATTGGGGAGACTTTTTCAACTGTCAATATCAAATGGTTCTCAACTTTGTTGATACCAGCAACTTAACAAATACCAATTCTTTTAAAGTCTGAATTTTGTACTCTTTCGCAAAATTGTTTTTTGATCACTCAAGCGTAATAGCTATAGTCCAATTTTTTTGTGTTGTTGTATAGGAGAGACCCTAAGCTATCTACAAGAATGGATTTTTTTTGGAAAATATTCTGAAATATATATTTGGGGACGTTATTTCAACTGTTTTCCAACTTTTTTTGGGGGGGGGGGGGGGCGCACTGTAGATGGGTTGGAGTTAGGATTGTAGGACCAATTCGCTGTAAGAGCAAGGAACTGCAAGAACAATTGGCCTTAACTACAAAACTGGCAAAATGCTAGCAATTGCTATGAAAACAATGACAATGAAAGACAATGACGTTAGCGTTGTAAGACACATGGATTGCACCAGTGGACTGGAGGACCAATGAATAGGCTGTAACTATACAGTTCGTATTTAAAAAAACATTACACTTTGGAGAAAGTTTTTATAGTTCTATAAATATTATTTCATATTAAAAGGTGAACTTTCTTTACCCTGCCTGACCAAGCGGTGTAATAAACAGGGCGGTTATTAACTGCTTTATGATTAGAAGTGACTACTCTTCCATTGTAACAAAAAATAGCAAACTTAAATTAGGTAAACATCGTTAGAGTTCTAGAAAAATGTGACCGTATTTTACCGAGGCGTTTGAAAAACGAAGACCGAACATCGGGACACTAAAAAAAATCCCCATTTCTTAAAATGTTGTCTTTTGTTTTCCACTAATGGTCGGCGTGAATGTCGTTTTGGTTAGCTAGAGAGAAGACCAAGCGGTGTTAAAAAAGAGGGCCGTTATTAACTGCTTTATGATTAGAAGTGACTACTCTTCCATTGTAACCAAAAAATAGCAAACTTAAATTAGGTAAACATCGTTAGAGTTCTAGAAAGATGTGACCGTATTTTACCGAGGCGTTTGAAAAACGAAGACCGAACATCGGACACTAAAACAAAAAAAATCCCCATTTCTTAAAATGTTGTCTTTTGTTTTCCACTAATGGTCGGCGTGAATGTCGTTTTGGTTAGCTAGAGAGAAGAGGAAGAAAATTCCCCGTCTTCGTCCTCGATTTACAACAATGCCCGCACGGATTTAGAAAACGAAGACCTGTTAGCACAACCAGAACGCACGATCATGGAAGAAAAGAAAAGAAAAATCCGTTTTTCATTCTATATCCCCCTACCCCCCCCCCCCCCTTCATCGGTAGGCTCCATGATCTGAGCAAGAGAGTCGATGCGATTGCTGATTCCCGGGAAAAGAGGTTACACAATGACGGGAAAACAGCCCTATTCCTGCCTCAACCAAGATATACTGTGGAGTCCCCACTTTATACAATATTGGATCCGCATGCTACTTTTATTATAATAATTACTTATATATGGAGCTTGAAATCCATGTTCAAGAGCCTAAAAGATAATTACAAACGGGTTATTGACGACACATATGGTATGCATTGGAGAAACTCAAATACTAGTAACATCTGAATTTCATTATCCAAAAATTGCAGGATAACAGGAGAATTTATGGAGACCAGTGTTGTTGTCGAGACCTTAAGGACCAAGACCGAGACCGAGATCTCGAGAGACCGAGACTTTTACTTTCGAGACCGAGACTACCTCTTCGAGACTGAGACCTTATTAAGCTACATGAACATGAAAACCAGCAAACTTTAACTGATAGCCTCATTTAAAAATGTGAGCTAGTTAAAACATTTTGAAATTAATTCTATTTGATTAATTAGCACGGAAACAGTTAAGTTTTCATCACTCTAAACATATTCGTTGACATAAAGAAGTTAACTTTGTTTACCAGCCTCGTCCTAGCCGGCGTAATAAAATGGGGCAGTCAAATTAACTTATTTATAACCATAACTAGTGACTGCTCCTCCCCCCCCCCCCCCCCCCCCCCCCAAAAAAAAAAAAAAATTAACAAAAAAAATATATATATTAGGTTGATATCAAGGCTTCCATAACCCTATACTTATTACGAGGTGTGATACAGCTGCGATACGATCAACAATCTAATTAGCATTCATGCATCGGTAGCTTTATTTTCATGACAAAATTCGCCAAGTTTTTATAGTTCTACAAATAATATTTCTTTTCCTGCCTTGTCCAACCCAAGCGGTTTAATAAACTTGGTTGTCAAATTAACTTTTTTATGATTGGAAGTGACTACTCCTCCATTGTAACAAAAAAAAGGAGAAATAATTAACTGAATTAGGTTAACTTTGCGACAGTACTAGAAAGATATGACCGTATTTTACCGCCATTATCAGGTTGTTTGAAAAACGCAGACCGAAGACCGGGACACTCAAAAAATCCAAATTTCTTAAAATTAGGTCATTTGTTTTCCACTAATGGTCAGCGTGCATGTTGTTTTGGCTAGCATCAGATCGGGGAGGAGATCCATGGTCGCCCAGCCCCATGTTGAGAAAGATAGGGAATGAAAAGAAAGGGGAGGGTAGTATGACGAGATTTCCTTGTTCATCCTATACCTCCCTGCCTCACTGACGCTACAGTAAAATATGTTGATGCATTACCTCATAATGTGCATATTTTTTATAGTCTGTTCTATTTAAAATGTTTTTAATGTATAATGTCCCTTAGGAAAATGATGCAAAACAGCTTTTGCTGGCCATATTTTATTCTGAATAAATATGTTTCAATAAATAAATAAGTAAATAACTATTGCACTTATCTATATATTTGATTACTTCTAGGCCGACTGTTGATAAGGTGTCAGCGGACAATATTCAAATGTACTGTGGTGAAATACATTTATTTTCACTAAGTATTAGGTTAGTAACTACATGTAGTTTGGCTTGGGTAACAGCAGAATAGTAGCCTATAGGAAATATTCTGATGAAGCATAATGCCATTAAAGAGTGAAAACGACATACAGATGATCCGGAGATTTCGTGAAGTGGGGGTGCAGCTCCCAGTCCCCCCCCCCCCCCCCCCCCCCCCCGGTTCCGCGGCGCATGGGGTTGGAGTTAGGATTGTAGGACCAATTCGCTGAAGATCGATGGGCTGCAGGAACAAATGGGTCATATCTACAAAACTAGCTATAGCGATTGCCTCAAACCTAATGCAATGACGCTAGTGGATAGACCCATGGTTTGTACCAATAGGTTGTTGGACCAGTGAATGGGCTGTAAAGAAATATTGAATAATGGGTGAACGGCTTGGCCTGATGAATGGAAATTAATTCAAAAGGGTCATTGACAACAAATAATTGTGTACCATAGAATGCAATGTACAGATGTAGGAAAATAAATGAGATAGCTGAAAGAGATGCGTGAAACATAGAAATTCTCGAGGGCGATAATAAAAAACATTTTAATATATGATATTAAACAAAACTGGAAGGTCGTAACTATATTTAAACGAGAATTCAAAAGAATACGCTACATCACATTTGACCCAGAGGTTCATTTCCCAAATGTCAAAACTCTCATTTCCCCTGTATGTTTGAAAAAACAATGACCGAAGAACAGCACTCCCAAAATTCTCTATTCTTAAATATCTTTTTCTTGCTAATGATCAATGCTGTTTGGGCTAGCTGGAAAGAAAAGAAAAGATAAAGTAAAGATAGGAAGAGAAAAAATCCCCCCTGTATTCGTTGTCTTTTTCCGACCATCCACAGACGGATTTAGAAAAACAAACTCCAATACGAATCGAAGACCATTGGCGGAAAAGAAATCTATTTTCCCCTGCGCAGTTTGTTTGCAAATATTATACTTATTTACCGTAAAGGAGAATGGAAATGTGCTCTGAATGAAAGGCCCTGAGACAATACCCCCCCCCCCCCCTCCCCCAATCCCATTGCACTGTCACTGCAAGTCGTCTATTACAAACAAAAGAAGGCCGTACTCATAAGGTTCATGGAAAAATATGAACTGACCAAGAAATGGCATGGGGAAAACGGAGAACAGGATATCTGGGGATCCACCCCACCCCAAAATAAACTAGAAATATCACTGAAGATGATAATATAATACCCCCGCCCCGTGAGAACAGCCTTTCTTGACTTTTGGTCGAAAACTGAGGAAGTAGTTCGATCCGCAAATTTTTCCCTGACTTACTGCCATAGATATGCCGTTTCCATGGCAACGCAGCTTCCGACTCATCCGAAAAATATGTCTTGCACATCTTCCCACCAAGACCAATGTGTGTACCAAATTTCATGACTTCCGTCAAAAACTGAGGAAGTAGTTCGATCCGCAAGGCGTTTCCTTGATTTTCTGCATAAATTTGTAAAATCAGCACTGATTTTCTTATTTACTATATAAATCTATATACCTACCTATTATGCCTGTAGTCTTGACTACGGACCCCTTCGAGAATTTATCACACATGAGTCACAATATTGTGCGCACCCCCGTAATCCTATTGTCCCCTTCGCCACTCGCGCGCGTCATTACGCTACGGCCATCTTCCTCTTTTGCGAGCAATCCCAAGTAGAAACATGTTGCTTGCAAGGTGAGGGGAAGGAGGGAGGGTCATAGGTAGGTATATAGATTTATATAGTAAATAAGAAAATCAGTGCTGATTTTACAAATTTACTGCAATAAATCATATATACCTACCTATTATGCCAGACCAGCGCCAACTCAAAGCCCGGAGGCATGTTTCGAGCAGAAGGGAATAGGATTACACCAAAGACTACAAAGAAGACACAGCGGCATTCAAGGTGGCTGACGCAAACAAAGCTTCACCTGCGGGAATATCCCTAAGGTAGCAAGAAATGAAGGAATTGGGCGAACGCCAATAAGCAGCCTTCAAAATATCAACAAGCGCCACACCTTGAAACAGAGCCCAAGAAGTGCTGACACTACGAGTATCATGAGCACGAGGCTTACTGTCGGATAAAAGAGCCTCTGTGCCAGCGGCCCTAATAGCTTCAACGATCCATCTAGAGATGGAATCAAGAGAGGCAGGAGAAAAAGGCTCTCTAGTGATCAGGAACAACTGATCATCCTTACGATAAGACTTAGTCTTATCAATATACCATTTGAGAGCCCTTACAGGACACCAAACTTTGTCCTCACGCACCGAAGAAAAGTTAGAAAGCGGACAAAGAAAAATCTCAACAGGACCAGAGGCAGCTGTCTGATTCTTGGCCACAAAAGAAGCCCTAGGAATCAATCTAACGCCTTTTCTCTCCCAGCGAACATGACCAGGAGTAAGACAGAGAGCATGAAGAGTACTGCGCCTCTGCCCAGAGGCAATAGCTACCAAAAAGAGCGTCTTAACCGTAAGATGATGAAGCGAAGCTTCACCTAACGGTTCAAAAGGAGGTTTCGCCAAGGCCTCCAGGACCTTAGGCAGACTCCAAGACGGCACTAACTTAGAAAACGAAGGTCGTTTCAGAAAGAACGAACGAATCAAACCACTTAGTAGCGGGGAATTGGAAATCCCCGAACCATCCGAAAAACCCGAATGAATGGCCCCGATCGCGGAACGGTAGCCTCGGATAGTAGAAATAGATCTCCCTTTGTCAAATAACGAGATTAAGAAATCCGCAATTGAACCAATAGGAGCCTTAGAAGGGGTTTGATTTCTCTCTTTGCACCAAAGGAAAAAGACCGAGAGACGGGAATTGTAAATTTCCCTAGTAGAAACCCTACGACTGGACATTAAAAAGTCCGCGGCTCTATCAGAGAGACCCGACTGTCTTGCAGATTCCCTGACAGGGGCCAAGCAGTCAAATGAAGAGACTCCGGATTGTGGTGAAGAATCCCCGATAGGGGCTGTAACACCAGATCCGCTCTTAACGGGAGAACTAACGGTTGAGCCCTTAGAAGGCTCATAAGTTCCGGAAACCAATTCCTCCTGGGCCAAAAGGGAGCCATTACAAGCACCCTCGCCCGATCTTCCCTGATTTTCCGCAAGACACGCGGAATCAGTTGGAAGGGAGGAAAGGCGAATCCCTGAAGGTTCTCCCAGCTGAGGGAGAAAGCATCGAGAGCCCATGCTCCCTGATCGCGAACACGGGAGCAATACTTCGGCAGCTGGTGATTTAGCACCGACGCAAATAGATCCACTTCCAGTGGACCTAGGCAACTGCGAATGCGGCAAAATACCTCCGGATGGAGCATCCATTCCGATGGAAGATACCTGCCCCGGGACAGAAAATCCGCAATGAGGTTTTCCCGACCGGGGATGAAAGAGGCCACGGTGTGATTGCCATGCGACGACACCACCTCCACAGCTGAGCTGCTAGGGCATTCAGGGCAACCGAACGAGTGCCTCCCTGCCGATTGATATATGCCGCCACAGTAACATTGTCCGTGAGAATCAGAACCGAACGACTGAGAAGTCGACTTCTGAAATGGAGCAAGGTCAACAGAACTGCCATAACCTCCAGGACATTGATATGAGGAAGAGTCCCAAGATGAGACCAATCCCCCGCAACCGTGCTGCCGTTGCAGTGTCCTCCCCACCCCAACCGAGAGGCGTCCGTCGAAACCGATATCGACGGAAGAGGGGCAGAGAAGGACCTGCCTCGCGCGAGAAACACCTCGCTCGTCCAACAAGAGAGAAGAGACTTGATCCCTACTGGTACTGGAACCCAGACCGAAAGAGAGTCTTTTCCCGGCTTGAAGAACCTGAGGAGATGTCTCTGAAAGGGTCTCATGAGGAGCCAGCAGTCCTCTAAGACATCGACTAGACTGGCTAGATAACCTAGAAACTGAAGCCACTGTCTGGCCGAGACTCTTCTGGCCAGCAAGAGCTTGCGAGCCGCAGAGACAATGGTGAGAATCCTGACTCGACTGGGCCGAGCCAACTGATTCCTTATGTCTAACACCGCCCCCAGAAAAACTGGGCTGCGAGTGGGAACTAACTCTGACTTCTCCCAATTTATTAGGAAACCTAAGTCTTGAGTAAGAGAGACGAGCAAACGAGTCTCGTCCACCAAGCGATCGCGCGACTCCGCAAGGAGAAGCCAATCGTCTAGGTAACAAAACAACCGCAGGCCGCGACGCCTCAGAGAGGCCGCTAGCACCGCTACAACTTGAGTAAAAACCCGAGGGGCCGGGCGCAGCCCGAAGGGAAGAGCACGAAAACGATAAGTCTCCGAGAGGAAGGAGAACCCAGAAGATCGCGAGATGCGCGATGAATGGGAATGTGAAAGTACGCGTCCTTGAGATCTATCGAGACCGCGTAGTCTTCCCTTTTGATCAACGGAAGAATGGAGGCAAGAGTCTCCATCCGAAAATGAACCTGAGGAATGAATTTGTTTATTCTTTTCAGGTTCAGTATCAAACGAAGTTTTCCCGAGCGCTTGGGAATAACGAAAATTGGAGAAAGGGAAAGAGACGGCCTGTCTCTTACCCTTTCTATAGCCCTCTTTTCCAAAAGAGACTCGATCTCCTTTGAAGCATGAGACCGAGACAGGGCAGACATGGGAGGTGACCGAATTCTTATAGCCCCTCCGGGGAGCGAGGCGCAAAGATCTATGAAGAATCCGTCTCGCACGACGGAGAGAACAAACACGTCCCCGGAGATGGCCTCCCAAGCGGGGAGAAACGCATGAAGTCGGCCACCTACCACATTCGGTCGAACAAGCGCTCGGGGAAAAACATCAAAATCCAGGCTTGGCCTTCTGCGAAGCCATCGCCTTACCACGAGAACCTCTCGAAAAGCCCCTGCCACGACTCCCTCTCCCACAAGACGGAGCTGGCTGAGGCTCAGGAGGCGGGACCCTAGACACGCGACTGCGTTGACCCGAAACGGGACCAGCAGGTCTACGCCGAACAGGGGCCCGCGTTGGCTTAGAGCTAGTGTGAAACTGCTTAGTCATATCCGAGATCTGCTTTCGCGCATCGATCTCTCTTTGAAACACCGTAGCGAATTTACCACCAAAAGCGAAGGACCCCGAGACGGAACATCTCGGAGAAGTTGAGCAATGCCCGACTCTCTAACACCCAGTGCTGAGAGAGCCGAGGTCCTGCGACGGAACGTAGCCGAAGCAGCTGCGGTGGAAAGCTGCGACCACTGCAGACAAAAAAGAGTATGCAGCAAGTCGTCAATAATCAGCTTGTCACCATCGGTAACATTCAACTCCTCCGCCCTGGACCTAAGTCGGAGAGAAGCCCTTGAAAAGCCGCCAAACGCATCCCTGACCTAATGTGGTTTTCAATATTAGACCAAATCTTATCCTCCGCCCTGAACGCAGCGGAGGTAAGCGGATTAGTCGCCCGCAAGCGGCGACCAACCTCTAAAATCTCAGGAGAAAGAATCTTAGCCTTGAAAAAGCTGTCTTGGTCCTGAGAACAAAAGGCAAAGGCCTTACCCCTGACCGCATTAGATCGCTTAACCAACAGCGCGGCCTCAATGCGGTCATACTCCAGCTTGAAAACCTCCTCAAGAGCAATACCCTCAGAGGAGACCTGCTGCTTGAAATTCCAACGCGAAGTCGAACCCTGCGCGCGGGTTGACTGAACTTCAGGGAGATATTTGGACAACAAAGCAATCGCTTCCACTCCACAGAGATTGAGCGATTGAGACTCCGCCTGCCCAAGCGATTCGGGAACCGAAGCTTGAGAGGACGCATCCAAATCTGGTTCCACCCGATTGGAATGAGACAAAGGAACGCTAACAAAGGCCTCCGCAGGCAGGTCCCCGCATGATTCACCAAAAGTCTCCTCGCCCGGCGGAGCCCCGAGGGCCGCGGGAATAGGAGGCACATGCGAATCAGTCTCAGACAAAGAGGAATCAATCACAAAAGGCTGATTAGACTCAAAGCGAGATCCCTGAATAGGGACAGAAGTCAGGGTTGAAGAAGCCGGTACAAAAGACCAACCCTGATTCTGAGCAAAAGCCCGCATCATACTGAACATGTCAGCTTGAGAGGAGCTAGCCGGGTTAGCCAGGCCAGACGGGCAAGAGGCCGGCAAAGCCTTGCCGCTTTTTGCCTTCTTCTTGGCCTTTTTCTTGGCTGGCTCGACAAGAGTCGTAGCCGAAACCCTTTTCTTAGAACGCTTAATCGGATTCGTTCGGATCCCCGAAGCCTCTTCGGAAACACGAACCGATCCCTCCGCGGAGGGACGTTCACTTCCCATAAAGGGATTGGAGCGCTCATGCGTAAGCCTAGAGAATCGCCCAAATCACCCATATTGGCTAGGCAAGAAGATGCCATAGCCATGGTTGGGAGCTAAAAGCTCCCAGTGCGTGGGCAGACCGAGATGACTCGGTATGTGCCCGATGACTACTAAAGGCGTGTGAACCCACTATTGGACCGCTCGAAAGCAGCAATAGGGGAGCACTAGTAGTCACGCACTCAGGTGAAAACACCTGTTGCTCCGAAGAGCGTCCATAATTGTTAGCTCGAGCATTCCCATCAGCTGGCAACTGAGACAGCCCGAAAGTACTCGTTCCCCCATATGGCGTTTGCCGGGGGCTAGGGTTTGAGAACCCAGACCAACATGGACTAAGCCCGTGGGTTGCCCTGCAGTAGTGGGGCGCGTCTCCCCTAACGGATCAGAGCGAGTGAACGCTACCGTACGGGAAACAACAGCCCCCCCCCCCCCTCTGGTCTCAGCGACCGGGGGATTGGATTCGAGATATCCAAACCACTAGAATCTGACGCCACCCACCCGAAACCACAGGCTTCGGAGTTGACAATCCCGATTCAGTTAACGCCACCCGTCCCGAAGCCGCAAGCTCCGAAACTGGCAAACTCTGCAAGGGAACACCACTAGGCAACTTACCTTTAGCCCTCCTCCCTCCCCCGCGTACCGCTGTACTCGGGGAGTTCTGGAAGGCCGAGTCGTCTTGCTAGACAACTCTTCGGAAGAAGCAGGTCTCCTTGACCCAGCTGCTTCTTCTTCCGAATTCATACCACTGCAATAAAACAGACAATAAAGTATACTTTTCAAAATAAGAAATACTTCAACTGAATGCAGTAAATAAAACTAAAGTTTATTTGGGAGATACGCACTAAAGAAAATTTCACAGCCTAAAAACCGTAAGAACAAACACCGAACCCAAAGGATCGGTGACAAACGGAAACACCCGCAAACACACAGAAATATCTACGTGGGCTGACCGTGAAAGAGAAAAATAAATGCCAAGAAAGGGAATCAAAAATCCCTTGCAATCGGCAAGAGTGACTACTAAAACACAAAGTACTATAATCTAAACGAATATAGATACCTAAAAGTGCTTTAACTATGCGAAAAAGCGCACCTAAAAGATACTATACGACCTGATTTCAGGAGCGCTGTGACTATACGTCCTATCTCGTCGGGGCGAGCAAGAAAGAGGAAGATGGCCGTAGCGTAATGACGCGCGTGAGTGGCGAAGGGGACAATAGGATTACGGGGGGTGCGCACAATATTGTGACTCATGTGTGATAAATTCTCGAAGGGGTCCCGTAGTCAAGACTACAGGCATAATAGGTAGGTATATATGATTTATTGCAGTAAATATGCCGTTACCATGGCAACGCAGATTCCGACTCATCCGAAAAGTATGTCTTGCACATCTTCCCACCAAGACCAATGTGTGTACCAAATTTCATGACTTTCGGTCAAAACATGAGGAATTTTGATCCGCAATGTGTTTCCTTGATTTTCTGCCATAAATATGCCGTTACCATGGCAACGCAGATTCCGACTGATCCGACAATATGTCTTGCACATCGTCCATCAAGACCAATGTGTGTACCAAATTTCATGACTTCGGTCAAAAACTGAGGAAGTAGTTTGATCCGCAATGTTTCCTTGATTTTCTGCCATAAATATGCCGTTACCATGGCAACGCAGATTCCGACTGATCCGACAAATATGTCTTGCACATCGTCCCATCAAGACCAATGTGTGTACCAAATTTCATGACTTTCGGTCAAAAACTGAGGAAGTAGTTCGATCCGCAAGGTGTTTCCTTGATTTTCTGCCATAAATATGCCGTTACCATGGCAACGCAGATTCCGACTCATCCGAAAAATATGTCTTGCACATCTTCCCACGAAGACCAATGTGTGTACCAAACTTCATGACTTTCGGTCAAAAACTGAGGAAGTAGTTCGATCCGCAATGTGTTTCCTTGATTTTCTGCCATAAATATGCCGTTACCATGGCAACGCATATTCCGACTCATCCGAAAAATATGTCTTGCACATCTTCCCACCAAGACCATGTGTGTACCAAATTTCATGACTTTCGGTCAAAAACTGAGGAAGAAGTTCGATCCGCAAGCTGTTTTCCTTGATTTTCTGCCATAAATATGCCGTTACCATGGCAACGCAGATTCCAACTGATCCGAAAAATATGTCTTGCACATCTTCCCACCAAGACCAATGTGTGTACCAAATTTCATGACTTTCGGTCAAAAACTGAGGAAGTAGTTGGATCCGCAAGATTTGCAACGGACCGACCGACCGCCCAACCATCGACTGATTCCAGTATACCCCCTTCAAACTTCGTTTGGCGGGGGTATAAAAAGGGGGAGTTATGTCCATATTGTCTCCTTCATCCCATACCCCCCCCCCCCCCTCAGTTAATCTGAGGAAGAGAGTCGTTGTGACTGCTGCAATTATATTTTCTGGAGGAAAAGGGTTACGCAATGATGAGGAACATGAATATTGCTCACCCTCAACTTATCTTGACTACAGTACAGGATGACTGCTGAATAGTTGAGGAAAATAATATTACATGTCATAATCGCTTAAACGTGAAAAAGACATAAATGACATTTGGTGAAGCTTTCCTACATCTCGTTCCTACAGGGCGTTTAGTCTACCTCCTTTTGACGAGTATAGAGATAAATTTTTGCAGCAAAATAATTTAGGTAAACGCTATCGTGTTTTCACTTGGTGATAATATTGATATTAAAGGGGTAGTCACTAATCATTGAATCAATCGGCAAGGCATATACTCGTGACAATGGAAAGCTTTTTCACAATTTGAATTCTGCCATCCAATGAAAAAGGTCTTGTTCCACATCATTATGTAACTGACCTCTCAATGTAGCAAGAAGATTTTGTAAAAAAGATTGGTGACTTTAGTCACGTGTGCACAATCATTCTCCAGAATAGTTATAGTAAATTAACAGATTGGATACCTGCAACAGAAATTACAGTGCATTGTTATGTTACCGAACTACATATCATTTGTCTTGCAAAGATCACGATTTTGACTACATTTGTGGAATTACCATGTGATTTCCCGTTCCTTTTGATGCTCAATTGATAATACCAGGTAAAGCTTACCCTACCATTTTATAGACAGCCTGAGCACTCATGTTCCTGTTCTTTATTATATACATCTCCGATAAGACTCTATACTTTGAAGAAGACTACTTTTTCAAATTAAAAACCCAATTTTGTAAACTACATTGCCAGGTAATCTGTGCTAATGAATATTGAGAATAATGGGAATGATGTTTCATCTGTGAAGAAAAAGTGTTTATGAATCATTGCAGTATTTATAGAAATCATGACAATTGTTCTCTCATGATATAGCCTAAAACAGGTCTGGATTACCTAAGCATCATTTTTTATGTCCTGATGATCTGAATGACTGAATATACCGAGACTATGAAAAGCTACAATGTGAGTTTTCTTCTTCTTCCTTTTAACTAGTTAACTGAATAACTGTGAATTGTACTTGTTCACCTTAACCCCTTACATTGAGTTAAGAGTTGTTTTGTTGCATTCTAAAATGCTGCAACAGAACTTAGTCTTCGATAAATGTGTCCAACACTCAGACACATGCATGTATAGCATAGGGCTCATAAATACATGTATATAAACATATAATTTAGCCTATAGGTGTACATAACCACACAGAGGTGTTTCTGTTTTCTTGTATGAAACAATGAAATATTCTAATCAGGTAAAACATTTCATTCAAGTGCTTTTGAGAGTATAATATGAGAATGAACAAATGAAGAAAATAGGAAGAAAGTAGGCCTATGTACTCCTCATGAAGTCGGTACTATAGTGACATGGGCCCGTGGCTGATGGGATGAAGGGTTATTATTGAATTATTTACTATTTTCAAATTTGGCCCTCTTTTACCTAGTTAACAGTTACGTCTTGTTAAAAATTTCCTTTAAAAATACTTCAGCAATGCGATTTGGCACCCCTTTCCCAAAAATAGATATCATAGCAATTGTATGTAATTATTTTTCTTCACCACATGGTTCATTTTTATAGTTTAATTAAACACTTATTATGTAATAGTCAAGAGAAAATATGTCTATGAAACTTCAATAATGTTAATAATAGGTAATTTTCATATAGCGCTTTTCCCGTGAGGCTCATAGCGCTTTACAACGCTTCACAACTTTAGGAGAGTACGTGTACAATCATTAACATTAGACACCGATTCAGTTATGCTGGGAACTGGTGTTATATTCACGAAAATGGGTACTGTTGTTAATATCTGAGTATTGCTTTGCAATTTTAGCGATTACATCTCTATTGATACAAGAACCAACTATTATCATCATCATTATTATTATTATTATTATTATTATTATTATTATTATTGTTATTGTTATTATTATTATTATTATTATTATTACAATTATTATTATTATAATTATTATTTATACATGATATGACTGGACCAAAGAGAATAAAGGAGCATTTTTTTAATCAGCCTGAACGCTTTTCTACTTTCCAAAAACGAGAACATTGCTTACAAGAAAAAAGAAACATTTATATTTACTGGTTCAAAAGTTTGGAAATCTCTTTTCACATCTAATTTAAGATAAACCTATGCTCACAGATTGTATTTTTAGTAGAGGGTTCAAAATGAATTTAATCCAAGATATAATTAAGTCACCTATTGTATAGGGAGACTTCCCACCACATGCGTAGCCAGGATTTTTCAATAGGGGGGGGGGGGTAGACGTGAAGGATCCAACCGCATAGCCAGGATTTCATTTTAGGGGGGGGGGGGGGGTTGTGGGACACGCGAAGAGTGCGAAATTGGTGATGAGCACGCAAAGCGTGCTCCCCAGGGGGTGGGTGCAGGGAGGGGAGTTTCGCTTTCCCGCACGAATTACGAAAGCTCTGACGTTGTAGCATTTTATTTTTAGGCGGAATGTTAGGTTACTGCCCTAGCTGCTTTTCAGTTATTCTGGACGCAATACTTGCACTATATGTAACATGGGTGGATGCAGAGAGGGAAGTTTCCCCCTTCCCGCGCGAATTGCGAAAGAATTTTAGTTCGACTCCCGTCTACTTATTAATTACTTGGACTCAATATTGCACTCTATGTAACAGGGGTGGGTGCAGGGAGCGCGAAATCTCTGACGTTTAAGCAAATTTGAGAGAAGGATAATCGGCTCGGAGCAAACAATTTTTTAGGCGCCCTGACTGCTTTTCAGTTATTTGGACGTAATACTGTACTGTATGTAACAGGGGTGGGCGCAGGGAAAGCTATGACCTTTTAACGAATTTGAAAGATAACGGCTTGTAGCAAACAATTTCTTAAGCGGAAAGTTATAGTTCGACGCTCGGACTGCTTTTCAGATATTGGGACGCAATACTGCACTGTATGTAACAGGGGTGGGTTCAGGGAGGGCTCTGACCTTTTAGCAAATTTGAAAGATAACGGCTTGTAGCAAAACATTTTTTAAGCGGAAAGTTATAGTTCGACGCTCGGACTGGCTTTTCAATTATTTGGACTCAACATGTCACCACATGCGAGGGAGCAAAGCCAGTGGCGTATTAGGCCCACCCCCCCCCCCCCCCCCCGAGTGCCCAAACTTATCTACGTTATTGTACAAGCGAAGGAGCTAAGCGACCGAGCGGCCAATTTTTCAATTTTTAACGCCAAAAAACACATTTTCTTGTGCATTTTATCAAGGAAATTTTGCATTTGACCACCGCAGTTGAGCGGTAGAGAAGCTCGAATTTTATACATTGATCAACGGTTTTCTATTCACTCACTTCTACAATCGGGAGAAGAACTAACGAAAACTCTATAAGCTTGAGAAAGAGTAGAGAAATTCAGCAAGGCGACATGAAGTTGAGATTTCTTTCAAAAGATGAACCTTTGCAAATGCTGTTTCATACACTTCATGCAGAAGTCTTATGAAACTTTAATATATAATATAGCGAGCAAAACAATTACATCTTCATATTTTCAAACATTTTGAACCCTTTAAGCTATTTAAGAACTATATACTGGGGGAGCAAATTACGAGATCCTGACCTGAAAGAAAGTAATTATGCGAGGGAGCAAAGCGACCGAGCTTTGGAAAATTTTCGCATTTCAAACCTTCAAAAACTAGATTTCTAGTCCACTTACCCTCCGGATTTGGGGGCGCGTTATCCGTAAAGATTATGATTTTTCTTCAGTTGCCTCTATTTTTCTTTCTCTCCTTTGCGATTTTTTGTCCCCTCCAAGTGCTGCCCGGTGCACGTGCCCCCTGCCCCCCCCCCCCCAGATACACCACTGAGCAAAGAGACAAAGCGGGCGTGGGAGGGGATATCCCCCTTCTACATCAGGGAATTTTTCAAAAATCTGTCTATAAAACTTGCTTTTTAGAGCATCCCATAATGCTTTATCCCTTCATTATCCCTTAATTGAGAATAACAATGCGAGCGAACGAATTTTCTTCGATAATTTCGCATTGAAATTATGGCATTTCTTATTTCCTTACTTCTAATCATTCTTATTTATTTTATCCAGAAATATTGGGGGGGGTGATAATACAGGCCATCCCCCTCTCAATTTTTTTTGTTGTTGATATATTATACCACCACCACCCCCTCCACCAGGGATCGACCCATGGTAAGAGGGGTGGGTGCAGGGAGAGGAGAGTTATTTCCCCCCTTCCCGCGCGAAGCGCGAAAACTTTGACGTTTTAGCAAATTTTGAGAGCCAGATATCGGCTTGTAGCGCCTTTTTAGACATAATTCCTCTCACTTTTCCCGCTTTTTCGCTCTCGCTTTTTTTTTAGTGGCTGATCGACAAAAGGGCGGGGGTATGGGGGTCCAGTTTCCCTCCATAATTTTCTGACAAGCAAAAAAAAAAGGGGGCACAATCGACAAAAGGGCGGATACTTCCGGGCCGGAAGTGCCCCCCTGGATCCGCCACTGTGTTCTGTCATGTCTTGTCGTGTCCTATCTTATTTTATTTGTTATTTCGTGTATCATACTCTCTTTATTAAAACATCTTTAAAAATTCATCAACAAATTAATAATCGTGTTCTGTTTACACAGACGCCTTAAAATTATATTTTATGAAAAATATGTTATTATATTTATTCCAGGGAACTTACAAAATAATGCTGTGTTTTCCACTAGTTTCCATTTTCATTTCAAAATGTTGTATTTTCCTTTGCTTTGTAAATTTCGTTATTAATTATGGATAGGAAATAAATGTGTATACAATCAATCAAGCAACACCAAACGCTTGGTTTTTTGCATTTTGTTTTCTTGCTTTTCTTGCTTGTAGACACCCTTTTCGTTGAAGAGAGATCTGTCTTCCACCTCCCAGGTTAACCTAATCTTATTCCAAACCACATGCAGGGGATGGTCGGTGAGTCTTTGTATGTGTCTGTATGTCTAAATGAATGTCAGATATTGGATATAATTAGAAAACTTTACTTTTCTTCTTCAAATATAATATCGCCCCATATTCCAATCAGACAGGTGTGTGGTGCGCAGATGAAAATAGCGCCGAGAGAGAAGAACTCATTTTGAATCTTTGCTTGCTAAGATGATTATGAAGAGCTGCCTTGAAGTTGAATTTACCTTGGATAGTTCAGCGCCCAGTCGACCACGGTAATCTAAAGGAGGGGGAGGGGGGTACGAAGGCCACAATTTTTTTTTATTTCGGTGTTTGACATTTGCTCCTGCGACAATTGCTCTGGTCTAACTATGCCATGTTAATCCTAAACCTAAACCTAATCCTAACCCTAATCCTATAATCTTTACATTGTCCTGAACCAAAACAAAAAAAAATTATGACCTTGACCTTAACCTCAGACCTTTCGAGATATGGACTGTGGTACAAATGTCGCAGGAGCAAATGTCGGGGCCCCTTTTTATCAACTTCCTAAATAGCCAAGTCTTACAAAAGTTAAATCATGCGGTGCCCCCCCCCCCTCCACCACCCCTGCATTTCAAAATAGATTTGCGCCCTGAAATAGGGTCAAACAACACCGAGTGCACCACATAATTATACAAACGTAGAGAGAAAGGGGGAATTTCTTCAGATGTAAAACGTGCACTTTTGGGGTACATGAAAAAGTGGTGTCACTGTGCCCCCGGTCCCCCGGGCGCGCCACCCGTGAGTGTTAGTGTTAGAGGTATAAACCACCGTGCTCTTCGGGGGATAATATTGATATGAACTGTTGAAGTTGTGAACGGGGGGATTGGGGGGGGGGGGGGGCTTTGGTTCTACAACAAGGTTGTTCATTGTTACCAATATGTGCCCTTTCCCTGTTCTTATGAGTGCGCCTTTTCACTTCTTATAAGTGCCCCATTCAATCTCTGATAAGCACGCTCCCCTCTTCGGATAAATGCCCCCTTTTACCTATATTTCCCACTGATTCTTACAAAAAGGGCCATATCTAACTTCAAAGAATCGCTGCGGCTTTATGTAGTAACATGTACACATTATTACTACAATGTAAGGCAGTGGAGCTAGAGGCAAGAGGGGCATAATGCCTATCCCCCCCCCCCCCCCCCAAAGGATTTCTTATTCCGCTCGCTCGAATGTAACACAATTTACACATATTAAGGGCAATATTTTCTGAAAATCTCCCCAAAGCTCGCTCGCTACGTTCGCCAGCTCTTATCATTTATAATGAAATTAAGAAGATCGCATTAAGTATGTTGATATCGATGTAATCCTAAAGAAGAACTAGGGATAATTCGCCATTCCCCCAATTAATTTGCTGCTATGATTATTTCTCAACCAAAGGAATTCAGCATTAGAAAAAAGTCTGAAAAATTTTGCTCGCTCGCTTGCACATGAGTCATTAGACCATCACACACAACTGCTAATTGGGGAAGCTGAAGCAGTGTCCAGGACGACAATAAAAAGGAAAAAGATGATGTTTGATAATGTATTGATCATGGACTGTAGGGTTATACCAATGTCACAAAATGGTCACCCCTTGTACGTGCCCCTTTTCCCCAAAAGTACCCTTTTTGGCTGGTGCCCCCCCCCCCCCCCTCTTTGAAAGACACTCCGCCGCCCCTGAGTTATCTGAAAGAAAATGTTCCAGAGACGAGTGAAACAGAAGAATTCTCGAGGGCGCTATGATATTACCCATAAAAACATTTTTAAAATATCTATGATATTAAAAAAATCTGGAAGGTCGTTCCTATACTTAAATGAGCATTTAAATAAATATGCTCCATCAATTTTGACCCATCAATTTCGACCCAAGAGAAAAATGGCTAAAATGGTGCTACGAGCCGTTATCTTTATCTCAAAATTTGCTAAAACGCCCGGAGAGGACGGGAAACTCCCTCTCCCTGCACCCACCCCTGTTACATACAATACAGCATTGCGTCGAAAATAAATGAAAAACAGTCAGGGCGTCGAATTAACTTTCCGCCCCAAAAGAGATGCTACGAGCTGTTATCTCCCTGCACCCACCACCCTGGGGAGGATACGAAGCGTGTTCATCACCAATTTCTCACGCTTCGCGTGCTCACAACCGCCCCTAAAATTAAATCCTGGCTACGCGGTTGTTTTATACTGACCTTGGAATGCACTACTTTAGTAGCAAGCACGGCGTAGAAAACATCATGCATAGTTGTTTCGATCGTCACTGATCTCAGAGATGGTGATGTGCACATGAATTCAGCCAGGTCTTCTGAAGCGGTCCTTCCACATGACTTCTCGATAACCAGGTTATCCTACAGTACACACAGATTAAAACAGGGTTACATTGTAAACGTAGAAACACTAAAATATTAAAATTGAACCAAACAATGCATCTTTATTTACATCATCATCAATTCTTGCAACTGGCATTCTCTAACCCCACTTAAAAAAAAACATAAGCAAATTTTTGAACAATGTCTATGATAACATAAAGGATTTAGCGGTTTCAAACGCCACAGAATATAAAAATCAATGTCATCGTCCCATCTGTAATAATTATCCCTTGGATAATGCTACAATTTATTGCTTTATCGCACTCAAGCTCATCATTAAAGATCAAGTTCGTACTTGGTACTAAATGGACAAACATAACTATCATATCAAATCCTTATGAAATCAATTTCGCATTTCCATGTCATGTGGGGGAGGGGGGAGGGGGAGAGACTGGTACATCATGTTCTGGATATCTCTTTAAGGTGTTGAAATTAACACAAAATAAAATGCCCAAAGCAATGGACAAAGGGACAAGAAGGTGTACCATATAAACCATGTAAACCTGCTCACAAGGCATGATATCAGGTCCATGACTTTAACGGCAAGGATCTACTAACAAGTAGGCAATCGTTCAAAAGTCTCGTGCAAATGATGGAAGAACAACCTGCATAAAAAAAGATTCACCCATGATAGAGGGTCACCCATAATGGGCTAAGCTCAAGAACTATATAACGTGATTAAAAAAATAAATAAATACAAAAATACCTAGGGATTACTGCGTCAACAAATTGACTAATAAACTGCCTCACAGTAAATCAATATAACTTATAATGAACTTCAGAAATTCTGAAACAGCTCATTGATATGCATGGGAGTGCGCCATTGATGGAAATGAAATCAACATTTTATGCCCAATTACATAGATGTTCATTGAGTTATTCACAGTCTGTGGACAAAGCTTAGTTGGGATGCCATCTGTTTCACTACAGTCACTGTCAATTCCTTTGGCAGATGTCAACACATTCATCTTTCATTGCGTTTCCGTTTCACACGCGGTCGCGTACATAACCCTATGAAAATGATTTTGATACCACCATGTCATGTAAAATATTGCAATTTATTAGAAAATGGTACGGTCAAATTAAACAAAGCTGTGGTCAATTACAGCTTTGTTTGTTTTGTTTTGTGTTTTTCTTTTTGTATGTAAAGCGGGTGTAAATGAGAGAAAAAGGCCTAAAAAGGCGCTACAAGCTGTCATCTTCTCCGAGCCGTTTAATTATCTTTCTCTCAAATTTTCTAAAACGTCAGCGCTTTAGCGCTTCGCGCGGGAAGGGGGAAACTTCCTTTCCCTCCATCCACCCCTATTATATACAGTGCAGTATTGCGACGAAATAACTGAAAAGCAGCCAGGGCGTCGAACTAACTTTCCGCCTAAAATGAGTTTTCGCGCTTCGCGCAGGAAGGAGAAAAATCCCTCTCCCTGCATCCACCCCTATTACATATACAGTGCAGTATTACGTTAAAATAACTGAAAAGCATTCCGGGCGTCGAACTATAACTTTCCGCCTAATAAAATCGTTTGCTACGAGCCGTTATCTTTCTGTCAAATTTGCTAAAACGTCAGAGCTTTCGCGCTTCGCGCGGGAAGGGGGGAAACACCCTCTCCCTGCATCCACCCCTATTACATACAGTACAGTATTGCGATGAAATAACTGAAAAGCAGCCAGGGCGTCGAACTATAACTTTCCGCCTAATAAAATAGTTTGTTAAGAGCCGTTATCTTTCTCTCAAATTTGCTAAAACGTCAGAGCTTTCGCGCTTCGCGCGGGAAGGGGGGCGGGGAAACACCCTCTCCCTGCATCCACCCCTATTACATACAGTACAGTATTGCGATGAAATAACTGAAAAGCAGCCAGGGCGTCGGACTAACTTTCCGCCTAAAATAAGTGTTAGGAGCCGTTATCTTTCTCTCAAATTTGCTAAAACATCAGAGCTTTCGCCCTTCGCGCAGGAAGGGGGAAACTCCCTCCCCCCTGCATCCACCCCTATTACATGCAGTGTAGTATTGCGATGAAATAACTGAAAAGCAGCCAGGGCGTCGAACTAACTTTCCGCCTAAAATAAGTGTAGGGAGCCGTTATCTTTCTCTCAAATTTACTGTAAAACGTAAAAGCTTTCGCGTCTCGCGCAGGAGGGGGGAAACTCCCCCTCCCTGCATCCACCCCTGTTACATGCATTGCAGTATTACGTCCAAATTACTGAAAAGCAGTATGGGCGTCGAACTATAAAAGGGGACCCCCCCCCCCTCCCACACACACACACACACACACACCCTGCACCCACCACTGTTACATAAAGTTCAGTATTGTGTCCAAATAACTGAAAAGCGACCAGGTCGTCGAACTAACATTCCGCCTATAAAATAGGTGCTAAAACGCCAGAGTTTTCGCGCTTCGCGCAGGAAGGAGAAAAATCCCTCTCCCTACATCCACCCCTATTACATACAGTACAGTATTGCGATGAAATAACTGAAAAGCAGCCAGGGCGTCGAACTATAACTTTCCGCCTAATAAAATAGTTTGTTAAGAGCCGTTATCTTTCTCTCAAATTTGCTAAAACGTCAGAGCTTTCGCGCTTCCCGCGGGAAGGGGGGGGGGAACACCCTCCCCCTGCATCCACCCCTATTACATACAGTACAGTATTGCGATGAAATAACTGAAAAGCAGCCAGGGCGTCGGACTAACTTTCCGGCTAAAATAAGTGTTAGGAGCCGTTATCTTTCTCTCAAATTTGCTAAAACATCAGAGCTTTCGCCCTTCGCGCAGGAAGGGGGATACTCCCTCCCCCATGCATCCACCCCTATTACATACAGTGCAGTATTGCGATGAAATAACTGAAAAGCAGCCAGGGCGTCGAACTAACTTTCCACCTAAAAAAATGTTTGCTACGAGCCGTTTATCTTTCTCTCAAATTTGATAAAACGTCAGAGCTTTTGCGCTTCGCGCGGGAAGGGGGAAACTCTCTCTCCCTGCAGCCACCCCTATTACATACAGTGCAGTATCGCGATAAAATAACTGAAAAGGAACCAGGGCGTCGAACTAACATTCCGCCTATAAAAAGGGTGCTAAAACGTCAGAGCTTTCGCGCTTCGCGCGAGAAGGGGCAAACTCCCTCTCCCTGCACCCACCCCTATTACAAACAGTACAGTATTACATCCATATAACTGAAAAGCAGTCATGGCGTCGAACCATAACTTTCCACCTAAAAAAAAATGTTTGTTACGAGCCGTTTATCTTTCTCTCAAATTTACTGTAAAACGTAAAAGCTTTCGCGTCTCGCGCAGGAGGGGGAAACTCCCCCTCCCTGCACCCACCCCTGTTACATGCATTGCAGTATTACGTCCAAATTACTGAAAAGCAGTCTGGGCGTCTAACTATAAAAGGGGAACCCCCCCCCCCCCCACACACACACACACACACACACCCTGCACCCACCACTGTTACATAAAGTTCAGTATTGTGTCCAAATAACTGAAAAGCGACCAGGTCGTCGAACTAACATTCCGCCTATAAAATAGGTGCTAAAACGCCAGAGTTTTCGCGCTTTGCGCAGGAAGGAGAAAAATCCCTCTCCCTGCATCCACCCCTATTACATACAGTACAGTATTGCGATGAAATAACTGAAAAGCAGCCAGGGCGTCGAACTATAACTTTCCGCCTAATAAAATAGTTTGTTATTAGAGCCGTTATCTTTCTCTCAAATTTGCTAAAACGTCAGAGCTTTCGCGCTTCGCGCGGGAAGGGGGGGGGGGAAACACCCTCTCCCTACATCCACCCCTATTACATACAGTACAGTATTGCGATGAAATAACTGAAAAGCAGCCAGGCCGCCTAAAATAAGTGTTAGGAGCCGTTATCTTTCTCTCAAATTTGCTAAAACATCAGAGCTTTCGCCCTTCGCGCGGGAAGGGGGAAACTCCCTCCCCCATGCATCCACCCCTATTACATACAGTGCAGTATTGCGATGAAATAACTGAAAAGCAGCCAGGGCGTCGAACTAACTTTCCACCTAAAAAAATGTTTGCTACGAGCCGTTTATCTTTCTCTCAAATTTGCTAAAACGTCAGAGCTTTTGCGCTTCGCGCGGGAAGGGGGAAACTCTCTCTCCCTGCAGCCACCCCTATTACATACAGTGCAGTATCGCGATAAAATAACTGAAAAGGAACCAGGGCGTCGAACTAACATTCCGCCTATAAAAAGGG
The DNA here is from genome assembly GCA_025617745.1 of Heliocidaris erythrogramma. Taxonomy (NCBI): domain Eukaryota; kingdom Metazoa; phylum Echinodermata; class Echinoidea; order Camarodonta; family Echinometridae; genus Heliocidaris; species Heliocidaris erythrogramma. The sequence continues at coordinate 33,159,001 of CM046858.1, read as the reverse complement.
TGCTAAAACGTCAGAGCTTTCGCGCTTCGCGCGAGAAGGGGCAAACTCCCTCTCCCTGCACCCACCCCTATTACAAACAGTACAGTATTACATCCATATAACTGAAAAGCAGTCATGGCGTCGAACCATAACTTTCCACCTAAAAAAAAATGTTTGTTACGAGCCGTTTATCTTTCTCTCAAATTTACTGTAAAACGTAAAAGCTTTCGCGTCTCGCGCAGGAGGGGGGAAACTCCCCCTCCCTGCACCCACCCCTGTTACATGCATTGCAGTATTACGTCCAAATTACTGAAAAGCAGTCTGGGCGTCGAACTATAAAAGGGGAACCCCCCCCCCCCCCCACACACACACACACACACACACACCCTGCACCCACCACTGTTACATAAAGTTCAGTATTGTGTCCAAATAACTGAAAAGCGACCAGGTCGTCGAACTAACATTCCGCCTATAAAATAGGTGCTAAAACGCCAGAGTTTTCGCGCTTTGCGCAGGAAGGAGAAAAATCCCTCTCCCTGCATCCACCCCTATTACATACAGTACAGTATTGCGATGAAATAACTGAAAAGCAGCCAGGGCGTCGAACTATAACTTTCCGCCTAATAAAATAGTTTGTTATTAGAGCCGTTATCTTTCTCTCAAATTTGCTAAAACGTCAGAGCTTTCGCCCTTCGCGCGGGAAGGGGGGGGGGGGAAACACCCTCTCCCTACATCCACCCCTATTACATACAGTACAGTATTGCGATGAAATAACTGAAAAGCAGCCAGGCCGCCTAAAATAAGTGTTAGGAGCCGTTATCTTTCTCTCAAATTTGCTAAAACATCAGAGCTTTCGCCCTTCGCGCGGGAAGGGGGAAACTCCCTCCCCCATGCATCCACCCCTATTACATATAGTGCAGTATTGCGATGAAATAACTGAAAAGCAGCAAGGGCGTCGAACTAACTTTCCACCTAAAAAAATGTTTGCTACGAGCCGTTTATCTTTCTCTCAAATTTGCTAAAACGTCAGAGCTTTTGCGCTTCGCGCGGGAAGGGGGAAACTCTCTCTCCCTGCAGCCACCCCTATTACATACAGTGCAGTATCGCGATAAAATAACTGAAAAGGAACCAGGGCGTGGAACTAACATTCCGCCTATAAAAAGGGTGCTAAAACGTCAGAGCTTTCGCGCTTCGCGCGGGAAGGGGCAAACTCCCTCTCCCTGCACCCACCCCTATTACAAACAGTACAGTATTACATCCATATAACTGAAAAGCAGTCATGGCGTCGAACCATAACTTTCCACCTAAAAAAAAATGTTTGTTACGAGCCGTTTATCTTTCTCTCAAATTGGCTAAAACGTCAGAGCTTTTGCGCTTTGCGCGGGAAGGGGGAAACTCCCTCTCCCTGCATCCACCCCAGATACAGCGCAGTATTACGATGAAATAACTGAAAATCAGCCAGGGCGTCGAACTATTAACTTTCCGCCTAAAATAAGTGTTAGGAGCCCTTATCTTTTACTCAGATTTGCTAAAAGTCAGAGCCTTTGCGCTTCGCGCGGGAAGGGGGAAACTCCCTCTCCCTGCATCCACCCTGTTACATGCAGTGCAGTATTGCATTCACATAACTGAAAAGCTGCCAGGGCGTCGAACAAATATTCAGCCTATAAAAAAGGTGCTAAAAAGTAACGTCAGAGTTTCTTGCGCTTTGCGCGGGAAGGGGACAACTCCCTCTCCCTGCATCCACCCCTATTACGTACAATACAGTAGTACTATACGTCCAAATAACTGAAAAGCATTCCGGGCGTCGAACTATAACTTTCCGCCTAATAAAATAGTTTGTTAAGAGCCGTTATCTTTCTCTCAAATTTGCTAAAACGACAGAGCTTTCGCGCTTCGCGCGGGAAGGGGGGCGGGGAAACACCCTCTCCCTGCATCCACCCCTATTACATACAGTACAGTATTGCGATGAAATAACTGAAAAGCAGCCAGGGCGTCGGACTAACTTTCCGCCTAAAATAAGTGTTAGGAGCCGTTATCTTTCTCTCAAATTTGCTAAAACATCAGAGCTTTCGCCCTTCGCGAGGGAAGGGGGAAACTCCCTCCCCCATGCATCCACCCTTATTACATACAGTGCAGTATTGCGATGAAATAACTGAAAAGCAGCCAGGGCGTCGAACTAACTTTCCACCTAAAAAAATGTTTGCTACGAGCCGTTTATCTTTCTCTCAAATTTGCTAAAACGTCAGAGCTTTTGCGCTTCGCGCGGGAAGGGGGAAACTGTCTTTCCCTGCATCCACCCCTATTACATATAGTGCAGTATTGCGATGAAATAACTGAAAAGCAGCCAGGGCGTCGAACTAACTTTCCGCCTAAAATAAGTGTAGGGAGCCGTTATCTTTCTCTCAAATTTACTGTAAAACGTAAAAGCTTTCGCGTCTCGCGCAGGAGGGGGGAAACTCCCCCTCCCTGCACCCACCCCTGTTACATGCATTGCAGTATTACGTCCAAATTACTGAAAAGCAGTCTGGGCGTCGAACTATAAAAGGGGAACCCCCCCCCCCCCCCTCACAACGCGCCCTGTTACTTGCTGAATTAAATGTGAGCAATGTCTCAGAGGCGGAACGCAAAGTGGAGAATCTCAGTGTCAAGACACAAGGTGCACTCGTCAGATATTTCAAAAGGACTCGTCGATATGTAATTGGTTGCCAAGAGGGCAACCGTGATAGTAAGGTGTAACCAAATAAAGAGAACGGAATCGAAGTAAATCGGATAGGATTTAGGTTGTGACCATTGAATGTTAATTTGTACAATCATACTGTATAATTTTTTTTTTTTTTTTTTTTTTTTTTTTTTTTTTTTTTTTTATACGCTGCTCAAAGACGAAGCACTTAGTTAAATACTAACTATAGGTATAGGTGCACTTTTCTTGTAATTTCACTTAATTGAAAGGCCCTTTAATGTCAGTATATACTCTACTTTTTAAAAAAAACAGAAAGAAAATCTGTGTACGTATTTATTTTGCTTTTATATATTCGGATTTTCTAATCAGGTTCTATGAGGAATCAGAAAGAGCGCCCCCTGCTCACGTTTGAGAGACATAGGGAGTACTTGTATTCCTAAGACGCCCTCGAAATGTACCTCGAGCGGGCTTGTCAGGATAACGTTGTAAAATCAGGGCAGGAGTGGCGGTCCAGCATGGTATCCTGGAATCTGTACCTTTCTAACAAAAACTAAAGTTAGACCCACGGATCAACAAACAAAGTATAAGTGAAAAGAGCAATTTAGTAAGGCAACAATAGTCAAAATTGACTAGTTTGCCTATTTTAAAACAACAACAACAACACACACACACACACACACACACACACACACACACCCTTCACCCACCACTGTTACATAAAGTTCAGTATTGTGTCCAAATAACTGAAAAGCGACCAGGTCGTCGAACTAACATTCCGCCTATAAAATAGGTGCTAAAACGCCAGAGTTTTCGGAGAAAAATCCCTCTCCCTGCATCCACCCCTATTACATACAGTACAGTATTGCGATGAAATAACTGAAAAGCAGCCAAGGCGTCGAACTATAACTTTCCGCCTAATAAAATAGTTTGTTATTAGAGCCGTTATCTTTCTCTCAAATTTGCTAAAACGTCAGAGCTTTCGCGCTTCGCGCGGGAAGGGGGGGGGGGGGGGGGAAACACCCTCTCCCTGCATCCACCCCTATTACATACAGTACAGTTTTGCGATGAAATAACTGAAAAGCAGCCAGGGCGTCGGACTAACTTTCCGCCTAAAATAAGTGTTAGGAGCCGTTATCTTTCTCTCAAATTTGCTAAAACATCAGAGCTTTCGCCCTTCGCGCGGGAAGGGGGAAACTCCCTCCCCCATGCATCCACCCCTATTACATACAGTGCAGTATCGCGATAAAATAACTGAAAAGGAACCAGGGCGTCGAACTAACATTCCGCCTATAAAAAGGGTGCTAAAACGTCAGAGCTTTCGCGCTTCGCGCGGGAAGGGGCAAACTCCCTCCCCCTGCACCCACCCCTATTACAAACAGTACAGTATTACATCCATATAACTGAAAAGCAGTCATGGCGTCGAACCATAACTTTCCACCTAAAAAAAAATGTTTGTTACGAGCCGTTTATCTTTCTCTCAATTGGCTAAAACGTCAGAGCTTTTGCGCTTTGCGCGGGAAGGGGGAAACTCCCTCTCCCTGCATCCACCCCTATTACATACAGTACAGTATTGCGATGAAATAACTGAAAATCAGCCAGGGCGTCGAACTATTAACTTTCCGCCTAAAATAAGTGTTAGGAGCCCTTATCTTTTTCTCAGATTTGCTAAAAGTCAGAGCCTTTGCGCTTCGCGCGGGAGGGGGAAACTCCCTCTCCCTGCATCCACCCTGTTACATGCAGTGCAGTATTGCATTCACATAACTGAAAAGCTGCCAGGGCGTCGAACAAATATTCAGCCTATAAAAAAGTAACGTCAGAGTTTCTTGCGCTTTGCGCGGGAAGGGGACAACTCCCTCTCCCTGCATCCACCCCTATTACGTACAATACAGTAGTACTATACGTCCAAATAACTGAAAAGCATTCCGGGGGTCGAACAATACTTTCCGCCTAATAAAATTGTGTGCTATGAGCCGTTATCTCTCTCTCAAATTTCCTTACACGTCAGAGCTTTTACGCTTCGCGCGGGAAGGGGGAAACTCCCTCTCTCTGCAGCCACCCCTATTGCATACAGTGCAGTATCGCGATAAAATAACTGAAAAGCAACCAGGGCGTCAAACTAACATTCCGCCTATAAAAAGGGTGCTAAAACGTCAGAGCTTTCGGGCTTCGCGCGGGAAGGGGGAAACTCCCTCTCCCTACATCCACCCTGTTACATACAGTGCAGTATTGCATTCACATAACTGAAAAGCTGCCAGGGCGTCGAACAAATATTCAGCCTATAAAAAAGGTGCTAAAAGGTAACGTGAGAATTTTTGCGCTTTGCGCGGGAAGGGGAAAACTCCCTCTCCCTGCATCCATCCCTATTACATACAGTTAACAACAAAATTATTCATACCCCTTGGAAAATTATAGTTTTTTGCATTTTTCCTAAAAATGAATGGTTAACTGAATTTAGTTGCACATCACTTGAATACATTTGCATAACAATAGAAAAGGTGAATTATCCAAACTGGGTGATGTTCAAAATTATTCATACCCTTGGTGATCTATTGACTTTGTCAATCAGTATGAATCCAGTCCTTGTGATTAATGCTCGTAACACTTTCTTCACACTGTCACAATGCTTCTGGAGGTCTCTACTGAGATATCAGGCCAATACCTGGTCTCCAATGGCCCAATCTCCTTGAGGATGTTGTCCACACATGCCATCACCTGGTCTTCAGGGGATTCGATGGATTTAAAGCAGATTTTGTGTTTGCAGGTGGTGTAGTTTTAGACGTCAGAGGATAGGACTATGATATTGATATTTTCGTTAATATTCCTTACATTTTAATGACAATTCTGTATCTAAGTTCAAACAAAGCACTCTTCCTGGAGAGACTTCCCTAGAGGCATTCACTGTTGCACTGTCAAGGGAAGGTATTTCCTGATACTTTTGTTCCATTATTATTAAGAATGTTTAGGGAGGCCATGGTAGTTGTCTAAGGGTTGGATGGTGCCAATTTTATCAGTTTATGCAGTTACACTGATTGACACATTTTTGATATGGACACCTGCAAGTGGGTACTCTAGTGAAGCTTAAAATACTGATCTTTATTTTCCAGTGCACTGTCAAAGTGGTAGCATTTTGTGCACTGCAGCTGGTAACATGGAGGGCATATGGTATAAATTTGGTTTACATTCATTTTGATATCAAGGATTGTAGCTTTCATACCAAAGATACAAAGAATATACCATATGAAGATTGATATACAGTAACAGTCAATGTGGGATGTGTATGGTACTCAAAGGTTACATACTGTTATTCATGGTGACCTGACGTTAGAGTCATGCAATGACTTTAATATCACCAACATGGCCTTCCTGAGCACTCTGATTAAGAATTGGGCCAATGAATAAAGGTGAACCCTCCCACAGGCAGTGCAAAAGGGAAGGGCTCTTCAGGAATGGTGCTTTGCTTCATAAGTAGATACAGAATTTTCATTAAAATGCATGGAATAAATGACCGAAAATTTCAATATCATAGTCCTGTCATCATGAAGTCGATAACTGCATCACCTGTAGGACACGAAATATAATGAACTCCCTGAAGGTCAGGTGAAGGCATGTGTGGACACATCCTCAAGGAGAATGAGCCATTGGAGAACAGGTACTGGCCTGATATCCCAGCAGAGACCCCTCCGGAAGCCTTGTGACGGTGTATTAAAATGAAGTGAATTACAAGCATTAATCACAAGGATCGGATTCATACTGATTGGCAAAGTCAATAAATCACCAAGGGTATGAATAATTTTGAACATCGCCCAGTTTGGATAACTCACCTTTTCTATTGTTATGCAAATGAGGTGAAACCGGAAACGGCATTCATTTGCAGATGATAACTAAATGTATTCAAGTGATGTGCAAGTAACTTCATTTAACCATTCATTTTTAGGAAAAATGCAAAAAACTATAATTTTCCAAGGGGTATGAATAATTTTGTTGTTAACTGTACAGTGCAGTAGCACTATACGTCCAAATAACTGAAAAGCATTCCGGGCGTCGAATTATAACTTTCCGCCTAATAAAATTGTTTGCTATGAGCCGTTATCTCTCTCCCAAATTTCCTAAAACTTCAGAGCTTTCGCGCTTTGCGCAGGAAAGGAGGACCCCCCCCCCCCTCCCCCCTCCCCATCCCTGCACCCACCCCCGTTACATACAGTGTAGTATTGCGTCCAAATAACTGAAAAGCAGCCAGGGCGTCGAAATAACATTCCGCCTATAAAAAAAGGTGCTAAAACGTCAAAGCTTTGGCGCTTTGCGCGGGAAGGGGGAAACTCCCTCACCCGGCCTGCACCCTCCCCTGTCACATAGAGTGCAGTATTGTGCCCAAATAACAGAAAAGCTGCCAGGGCGTCGAACAAATATTCCAGCTATAAAACAGGTGCTAAAAGTTTTCGAGCACCGTGCGGGAAAAGGGAAACTCCCTCTCCCGACATCAACCCCTATTACATACAGTGCAGTATTACATTCATATAACTGAAAAGCAGTCACGGCGTCGAACCATAACTTTCCACCTAATATAATTGTTTGCTACGAGCCGTTTATCTTTCTCTCAAATTTGCTAAAACGTCAGAGCTTTTGCGCTTCGCGCGGGAAGGGGGAAACTCTCTCTCCCTGCAGCCACCCCTATTACATACAGTGCAGTATCGCGATAAAATAACTGAAAAGCAACCAGGGCGTCGAACTAACATTCCGCCTATAAAAAGGGTGCTAAAACGTCAGAGCTTTCGCGCTTCGCGCGGGAAGGGGCAAACTCCCTCTCCCTGCACCCACCCCTATTACAAACAGTAGAGTATTACATCCATATAACTGAAAAGCAGTCATGGCGTCGAACCATAACTTTCCACCTAGAAAAAATGTTTGCTACGAGCCGTTTAACTTTCTCTCAAATTGGCTAAAACGTCAGAGCTTTTGCGCTTTGCGCGGGAAGGGGGAAACTCCCTCTCCCTGCATCCACCCCAGATACAGCGCAGTATTACGATGAAATAACTGAAAATCAGCCAGGGCGTCGAACTATTAACTTTCCGCCTAAAATAAGTGTTAGGAGCCCTTATCTTTTTCTCAAATTTGCTAAAAGTCAGAGCCTTTGCGCTTCGCGCGGGAAGGGGGAAACTCCCTCTCCCTGCATCCACCCTGTTACATGCAGTGCAGTATTGCATTCACATAACTGAAAAGCTGCCAGGGCGTCGAACAAATATTCAGCCTATGAAAAAGGTGCTAAAAGGTAACGTCAGAGTTTCTTGCGCTTTGCGCGGGAAGGGGAAAACTCCCTCTCCCTGCATCCACCCCTATTACGTACAGTGCAGTAGTACTATACGTCCAAATAACTGAAAAGCATTCCGGGCGTCGAACAATACTTTCCGCCTAATAAAATTGTGTGCTATGAGCCGTTATCTCTCTCTCAAATTTCCTAACATGCAGAGCTTTCGCGCATGCGCAGGAAAAGAGGAACCCCCTCCCTACACCCAGCCCTGTTACATGCAGTGCAGTATTGCATTCACATAACTGAAAAGCTGCCAGGGCGTCGAACAAATATTCAGCCTATAAAAAAGGTGCTAAAAGGTAACGTCAGAGTTTCTTGCGCTTTGCGCGGGAAGGGGAAAACTCCCTCTCCCTGCACTCAACCCTGTCACATATAGTGCAGTATTGCGTCCAAATAACTGAAATTGAGCCAGGGCGTCGAACAAATATTCCGCCTATAAAAAGGTGCTAAAGGATAACTTCAGAGGTTTCGCGTTTCGAGCAGGGAGGAGAAAAATCCCTCTCCCTGCATCCACCCCTATTACATACAGTACAGTATTACGTCCAAATAACTGAAAAGCATTCCGGGCGTCGAACTAACATTCCGCCTATAAAATAGGTGCTAAAACGCCAGAGTTTTCGAGCTTTGCGCGGGAAGGGAGAAACTGCCTCTCCCTGCACTCACCCCTGTCACATATAGTGCAGTATTGCGTCCAAATAACTGAAAAGCAGCCAGGGCGTCGAACAAATATTCCGCCTATAAAAAGGTGCTAAAGGATAACTTCAGAGGTTTCGCGTTTCGCGCAGGGAGGAGAAAAATCCCTCTCCCTGCATCCACCCCTATTACATACAGTACAGTATTACGTCCAAAAAATGAAAAGCATTCCGGGCGTCGAACTATAACTTTCTCTCAAATTTGCTAAAACGTCAGAGCTTTCGCGCTTCGCGCGGGAAGGGGGGAAACTCCCTCTCCCTGCATCCACCCCTATTACATAGAGTGCAGTATTGCGATGAAATAACTGAAAAGCAGCCAGGGCGTCGAACTAACTTTCCGCCTAAAATAAGTGTTAGGAGCCGTTATCTTTCTATCAAATTTACTGTAGAACGTAAAAGCTTTCCCGTCTTCCGCGGGAGGGGGGAAAACTCTCTCTCCCTGCATCCACCCCTATTACATACAGTGCAGTATTACATCCAAATAACTGAAAAGCAGTCACGGCGTCGAACCATAACTTTCCACCTAAAAAAATTGTTTGCTACTAGCCCTTATCTTTTTCTCAAATTTGCTAAAAGTCAGAGCTCTTGCGCTTCGCTCGGGAAGGGGGAAACTCCCTCTCCCTGCATCCACCCCTATTACATACAGTGCAGTATTGCGATGAAATAACTGAAAAGCAGCCAGGGCGTCGAACAAATATTCCAGCTATAAAACAGGTGCTAAAAGTTTTCGAGCACCGCGCGGGAAAAGAGAAACTCCCTCTCCCGACATCCACCCCTATTACATACAGTGCAGTATTACATTCATATAACTGAAAAGCAGTCACGGCGTCGAACCATAACTTTCCACCTAAAGTAATTGTTTGCTACGACCCGTTTATCTTCCTCTCAAATTTGCTAAAACGTCAGAGCTTTTGCGCTTCGCGCGGGAAGAGGGAAACTTCCTTTCCCGGCCTGCACCCACCCCTGTCACATAGAGTGCAGTATTGCGTCCAAATAACTGAAAAGCTGCCAGGGCGTGAAACAAATATTCCGCCTATAAAAAAGGTGCTAAAAGATAACGTCACCACCAATTTCGCACTCTTCGCGTGCTCACAACCGCCCCATTAAAATGAGATCCTGGCTATGCGGTAGGATCCTTCACGTCTGCACCCCCCCCCCCCCCCCCCCACCCTCTATTGAAAATTCCGGTCTACGCCAGTGGTGGCAGCAGAGTTACTTTTAGTGTATTTTAAGACAGAATGATACTCTCCGTCATGAAATAAATCTTTAGGTCATGGAGGACTTGAAATATTTCAACGAAGCTACCACATCTAGCTAAACATTTTTGATACGAAATGTATATAAACCTTACCTTGGCCTAAACTATCGGCAAGATGCATCAGCTGAATGTGTTTTAGTGTACTGACCAATATCTTCCTCGCCTCGTTATCACTCGCTCTCTTTCGCCACTCGTACAACATCTGATAGGTAGCTTGCATGGTGCTTGCCTGGTCTTTCTCGAACCGACTTAGTTGAGCTTCAGAGAATCCCAAAGCTAGCCCCACCTTCCTGAAATCCGATGGATCCATTCCATCAGCAAGGAGGTAGAGCTCTAACTCGGTCAGGTAACCAGGTCTAAATCATAACAAGAAAAAATATGTATTTTGATTGAGTTTATAGAGATATATTGCTTTTTTCTTACGGAATATAGTTTCAGTTTGTTCCATGTTTTCTTGGACCAAACTATGGAATCATGTTTGGTTTACCAAAAATGCTTAAGTTGCGTGGTTATTTTGTGATAACCCCGTTGGACGGGGTTATCATTTCATACCACGCATCATAGTCGAAATGTAGAAGGTGACCACGTTTCGACTATGATGCGTGGTATGAAATAATAACCCCGTCCAACGGGGTTATCACAAAATAACCACCCAACGTGGTTACAATTTGACCACGTTTTGGGTTGAATGTATAACCACGCTGTGTGTGGTCATTTTAGTTATGCAGGCGTCACACTGTCCCGAACTTGATCAAAGATGGACACGCGATCAAGGTTCGGCTCTGATCGTATAAACACTGGGCCATTCGTGAGGGCATCTTAAGCCATCGTATGACCGCCGGTGAATCTTTGGTATGCCAAAAAAGTGCCCGAAGACCTTGCCAAGGTTCATTTTCGCGTTGAATTCGTGTCAATTTTGCCCCTCTTAAAGTGATTTGGTAACTTTGTAGAGGCTTGATAAAATCTGAGCTGCCTGGCCTTACATGTTATCAGTGTATGTATGGTGTAAAAATGAAGCCCAGGGGGAAAAAAGCACTTCAAAATCATCATTTCCTTCACAAAAGTAAACATATGCAAGTGACCAAAAATGCCAGACTCATCATCCCCCATAGACTCAGTGTTAGACTAAAGCGTATTGGCCATAGGCTTTCGTAAAAAAGTATTCAGTCATAGATATCTTAATAATAGCATCATATATTTGAAAACCTTTCTATGCCTGGTTATTTATTTATCCTTCTGAACAAGACAGATATCAAAATTCAACAATTTATTATATCAAGCCTCCACAAAGTTACCGAATCCCTTTAAGGCCATCGTGAAGGCATCTTAATTCAAATCGTGTCATCTCCGTCTTTACTTCGTGTGATCACCGGTGGCATCGGACATTTTTCGCTTTACGAAGATAATACAAAGGAAACAAGAAGCTGCCCGATTGTCATAGGAAAGCAACACGACTACGTGAAGCCCTCGCAATGCCGGCGTGTAGCCTTCATAATTATAGTACGATGACATCGAGATGGGACAACGGTGTCGGCAAAGACAGCCGAATTCGAGTCGTTCAAGCGTTTCCCATGTGTCATGGTAACGTGGACATATAACAGGCTGACCTCGGAGCGTCTTCCTCAGTCAGTCCTGAGCAACCCTACAGAGCAGAGGCGTGTGTAACTCCCAAAGCTTTATTCACAGGCAGTTCCTGCGGAATGGCTTACTTTGATGATGAGACAAGCAGGAAAAAGAGGCAGCAGTATTGCTTCTTTGGATGCACCTCAGAGAGCATGATGAGGCCCAGCATCTCCTCTTACAGGTAAAATGTGTTTATTTCACTCCCAGGACAAAATTATTAGCATGTTAAATGTGAAAAGACGATGGAATTGGATTGAGGCCCCTGCCGTTGATGACAGAATACTTTAGTATTTTAGTGCAGCCTGAATTTTCTGTAGTTGTTTTATTATGAAACTTAGTTAGGATGAGGTTATGGCGGAGGGACAGGTTAAGGGATTAAACTTTGGTTTAAAAATCATGCATGCAGATTCAGTGCATTCATGTATCATGGACCGGTCCTGCCATGATCACATTTTATTCTTGTTTGTGAGTGTACGTGCCTTTCTAGCATTCGACAAGGTACTTATCTTGTTTTGCTTTCTATTTTCCAGGGCAGGGGCAAACCGAGGCGAAGGAGGATCGAAACCGAAGTCTATGTGGGTCAGGAAATGGCTGACAAAAGAAGAGAACGCTATGGCCACTATACCACACTACTAGATGAGCTGTAGACAGAAGATGAGAAGACCTTCTACAACTACACAAGACTTCCCAGAGTCCTCTACGATGATGTCCTGCGAAGGGTAGAAGGCAGAATAGAGAAGAAGGACTCATGGTACAGAAAGTCTATCCCTCCTGGTCTCAAGCTGTCCATCACTCTACGACACCTGACCTGCGGTGACGATTATCCAAGTCGGTCCTACAACTTCATATTTGCTCCAAACACCATCTCCCTCATCATTAATGAAATCTGCGATGCCATCAAAGCCGAGTTTGCTGTTGAGGTGAAAAGTGGACCGCCATTGCTGATCAGTTTGAGAAGAGATGGCAATTTCCACACTGCTGTGGTGCTCTGGACGGCAAGCATGAGGCGGTCACCTGTCCTTGGAATACTGTCTCTGAGTACAGAAATTACAAGGGCTTCTTCTCCATTGTCCTCATGGCCCTGGTCGACGCAGACTACAAGTTTTCCTGGATTGATGTCGGCTCTGATGGTTCCAGCAACGATGCCAGTATCTATAATATGGGTCAGAACTAAATGAAAGCCTGGAGAGTCCGAACAACATAATTATTCAATACTGTACCATACTACACAGTAGGGGACAATGCTTTGGGGGTCAACAAGCGCCTGATGTACCCGTTTTCCATCAGAAAGTTGGAAAATATTTAACTACAGACTCTCCAGATATAGGTGTGTAGTAGAAAATGCATTTGGAATTCAGGCACACAAGTTCCGAGTTGTGCGGAGGACCATGAACCAGAGGCCAGAGACATGCAGACAAGTCATCACAACTTGTGTGATCCTTCACAATCTCATCAGACTGAGATATCCAGCCACGCACAACAACCTGATGGACTTGGAGGACCAGAACCAGAATTTCATCCCAGGGGCATGGAGAAATGACAAAGTACTTCTGGATATTTACCACGGAGACTCATTGCTGTCTTCTTGGACCTCTAATACTAAATTACCAATTTCCTCTAATTTCCTCTTCTGAGTTCTGTTACCGGCCAGCTTCTTCCCCTTGCCTCTCCCTGCTTTGGGTAGCATGTCAAACTTGACACCAATGTGTTTTCTCCTCCCAAATACTAGGATCCGATCAGCAATTGAATTTCCAACGTGTATACCATGTATACGGTATGGTCGGCCGAAGTATGGTCGATCGGCCGAAGATTTTATACCATCGGGAAGTCACGTGACCTCTTCATGACCTAGTTCGAACGCATCGTACTCTCAATACGACGTCGTGTAACCATCGTTTGGCCGTCGTGTGTCATTCGGGTAAACTTCCTAATAGAATTTCACATCTTCGTGTAGCCTTCGTGTGTGGTTCGGTTGCCATCTTGTGAACTTCTGTTGTTGATTGGCTGTTGACCAAGTTCGGGGCCAACTTCGTGCGAAATTGAAAATTCCTTATTCGTATGGCCATCTTGTATCAAGTTCGGGACAGTGTGACGCCAGCATTAACCCACACAACGGTGTCGCATAGACACCGTGCGGGGTTTGTGCATTTAGTCAACAACGCAAACGGGGTTAAAAATGACCACGTTTGGGTCATTTTGTACAGCCACGTATTCTTTTTTAAATCTATAGTTTTACAAGTGAACGCTTTTTTATAGTTAACAAGTATGTCAGAAAGGTTGGTTTGTAAGAAACTTACGTATCATTTGGACCAGGATTGAGTTCTACATCACCAGATCTTAATAACAGCATGTTCGTCATATCTGAACAGTCTCTGTCTTCCGTTGCATCATCCTCAGTACAGGTCTTTCCTGACTCAGGACATGGGGTTGTAGAACCTTTAGAATGCGGAGCAGTGCTACGACCTAGACAAGTGACACAACTTGAAGATCCACCGTCAGTATCACATCCATCGACGTTACATGGAGATCTCTCATGAACAGCGTTATCCCCTATTGGATTATGGGCGTCACATGGGGATCCTGTGCGAGAGTTTTGGTCACACTGCGAACTGTTGTCATTGCATGAAGACCCAGTTTGATGAGCTTTGTTACCATCAGAACTACTAACATTACTCGAAGCCCTCGTAAAGGGTGAAATCTTACAGTCATTGTTGTTGTTAACTTTGGCTGACTGAGCTGTTGCAGATGTTTTGATTAAACTAAAAAGTTTCCTCAGAAAGTAGTTGTAGTCATATTCTTTCTTCTGCCGTCGCAGGAATGTGCCGATCCGCACACGCCAATCGCCGAGAGATACAGGCATGGTGACATCAAGACACTGCGTAAAAAGATAATGACAAAGTAAGGAGTAAAAAGTTGAAGGAATATTTCAAATATCAAAAAAGACGCATCCATTAGACTTATCTCGCTATTTCAGCTTAGGGTATTGGCCTTTCCTAAGTGTAGGCCTACCCATTCTCATTACCAGAAGTCCATTGTCAGAAAACAGATGTTTAGAAGATAACAGAACTTGAAATATGATGTGAAATCATAATTATGAATGAAAATTTGTGAAGCTGTTAAAGATAATTTTGAGTTATGGTCATGAAATTACATCGTGAAAGAAACTGTCTCAAAACAATTGGGAAAGGGTGATCATGTCTAAATAAGAATTGGTGTATACTTGTCATTAAAATCATGAAAATGAGTTCGGGGGGTTGGGTTGGGGGACAACAAAATCGGCAGCCCTCCCAAAGTCGCTCGGGGGGGGGGGGGGGGGGGTTATAGGGTCCAGTTTCCCTCCATAAATCTCTGACAAGCAAAGGAAAAAGAAGAAAAGTAAAAGGTTTTCCGTTCTAAAATAAGGGGGGCACAGCGCATACTTTTCTTTCAAAAAGGGGGGTCGCGGGCCGGGATTGCCTCCCCCCCCCAAAAAAAAAAAAAAATTAAAAAAATAAAAAAATAAATCCGTCACTGGGACTGCACACACAATGTGGCATGAATGTTCGGCCTGAACATTAATTTCAGCTATTTCTGGTCATATTTTGAATATGAGGGCAATTGAGGAGCAAAATGAGGTATGCTTGTGATTAAGTACAAAGTTCTAGTAGAAGTACTTTTTAAGTTCATGTAATGGAGATCACTCGTGTGGTGTTTGCCAAAATACCTTTTGAAACGTTATCTTTTGAACACAAGACTACCATATCAGTGCAAAAAGTTTGTCATCATTTCGCCATTTGGTACACCCATTAACAAGATAAACAGAAGACTCCATCAATCATTGACAATATGAATATTAATATTTATAGCCGGTATTAAAAAGTTATCAAACATATAAATAATATCATGTTTGTTATTACATGTAATAAATAACATTTTATATTTGTTTAAATTATTTCGCATGATTCGACCTTTGTACCCTCTCGGTACTTAACGCCCAAACTTTACACAATTACAAACTCTTGTGGTCAATAACAACAGTTACTGTATCTCATTTGTTTTCCGTAAGCACGGAATTGTTAGAATCTTCAGCAAAAGCGGAATCCAGCAATGCAAATACAAAAGTAATCAGGTGGCCTTTTTCTCCCACGTTCCATTAAAATGTACTCATCATTTCCTACATTTCATGTTGATCTGTTCAAAATATGACAAAGAAATGCAGTTTTAAATAAAATATCTGGTGGTGTTTGAAATGGAAATAAAATTATATACAAATATTCTGTGTGACGTAATAGTTTAAATTTCTCTTCTATTTATTTAACTTGACTAAAATAGAAGGCGTAAAACAATTAGATTATTAAACCGATGCTATGGCTACAGCCCACGAGACCGACAATGTCCATCTCGCAATCCTTCTGACAACTTTTCTTTGACGGTTCAATAGACCGACAACCATCTAGACCAACATAGTCGGTCCCATGGGCATTCTAGCCCCTTTTAGCACTAGGCCGACGGTCCACGAGACCTACAGCCGATGATACCGACAATTTTTTTTATCTACCCTTATATTATTTCTCTGTTTATCGGAATCGTAGGCTGTCAGGCTTGTAAACCTTTTGTAAATATCGGTCTCGTATAGGTTGACGGTCTGTACTGGGATGAAACTGACAATATCGTTCTTACGATAAGTCCTAAATACTGAAACTTAACAGAAATAAAATCAGTCCTCACATTCCATCAACTTGCTATTTTTTTCTATGGGTATCCACGTTCAAGCAAGAAGTACCGTCTATGAATTTTCATCCGTGGCATAACAATGGCATAACCATAACAATGACATTTATTTGGTCAGGAGCTGGACATTCATTTGGTCTATATTATAACATATTTAGCAAGGTTGCCCTCTAGTCGTATCATAACTCTGAAATATTCTGTGATTTTCCTTTAGATTAAGAAGTGCCCTTGGGGGCAAAATCCCCGTATCACTAGATATTGACCTCAATCTTGTGCAAGAGAACACTTGGATGAACCGTAATTTCCTTGTGCGTGTAAAACGTAACGTTAAAATGTAACGTTAGGTACTGTAGTATAGGGTACGTAGACTGTGTTGCTACATGTATGCAAGATTATGATTACGATTTATCATGAATACATAGAGTGCATGTATTTATCAAATTGACAACTAAACTTTGTTTTGACACAATATTCAGGGGAGATTTATAATAAATGACAATTTAAAAGTGAATTTGAACAAGGAGTACATTCGTAAGGGGATATTTGAATGTTTTGAATGTTCTTGTATAGACCTTAGAGGGCAGCAGATTTTATGAATTTTTATTCTGAATAATTATGTCCATGTCCATTTTTGCCTTTATAATCTGGGAAACTAGATATTGAGGATAGGTTTATTTCCTATTAAATTTAGCCTTGGAAAAATGTTTTATACTCTAGGCGTTGGGATTGTTCATGTAGCATCCTAGTAAGTGGGTAACATTACAAAATGATAATTATTTTGACTGAATTTATTCTAGCTGTCATCTGGATTGGATGCGTTGCCTTTGTTTGAGTGTTTGCGAGTGAGTCCTGAGGTTGTGGCTCCAAGTTTGGTGTTGAGCCTGGGTGAGCATTAATTAGTTGCTTTAATGAAATGCTTTGTAGATTACAGAGTAATGAATTACAGTAACTACATGTATTTGCTGTAAAACTCATAAAATTATTGACATTGTTGGTTTTGTGTCTCAAGATTAAATGAGCATAGAACACTTGAGATAATGAATTATTGCATGCAATCACTGTCTTCAATTCTACTAAAGACAAGTGTTAGTATTTCTTGAGTAACATT
Organism: Heliocidaris erythrogramma; assembly: GCA_025617745.1. Lineage (NCBI taxonomy): Eukaryota > Metazoa > Echinodermata > Echinoidea > Camarodonta > Echinometridae > Heliocidaris > Heliocidaris erythrogramma. The sequence continues at coordinate 33,141,646 of CM046858.1, read as the reverse complement.
GTACTCTGAATGCAGTTATTTTAATGCCCTTATGTACACTGTTGATCATAATGTTAGCATAATTCGTATTTTCATAGTCATCCGTTGATTTAATCATATTTAAAAGCCTAAATAGATAATATTGACCAGGTTCATTGATTACATATTGATTTTGTATTGTCGAGGTAAAAGTCGGTCAAGTGAAACATTCCATAACGTGGCCTATCTTATTGTTTGGTGCTATGAAAGGCAGAGCCTCCTTTCTGCTGTTGTTTTGCTGTCCATTTCGTGCAGAAAGCCTACGTGTGTTAACAGCCCGTTTTCAGAGTTAGCTTGATCAATTCCTACCAAATTTGGTACATTGATTCCTTACACCATGCCTCGCCCAACGGCACTTGCAATTCGTCAGAGGGTCCCTGCACTCCGACGGAATGGACGGACACAGGCCCAGATTGCAGATATTATTGGACTATTGCAGAGTTGTGTGTGCCGCATCCTCAGAAGACATCGAGAGGCGGGTACTTTGAGTCCAGAGAGATCTACAGGTCGACCACGGAGAACATCCGCACGGGATGACCGTCAACTGCTGAACATGTGCCGTAGGAACCGGAGAATGCCAGCGAATCGTCTTTGCCACTTGTGGAGGAGGCACTTCGGAGTGAACGTTTCACGGGAAACCGTAAACAGGAGACTTGTCCAACATGGCTACAGAGCTCGGTGAATGACCAAGGTTCCACGTCTCACTGTTCGCCACCGGGTTGCTCGACTCCAGTGGGCTAGGAGGCACAGGAGATGGCAGCTTGGTCACTGGCGCCATGTAATCTTCACTGATGAAAGCCGGTACATCCTTGACCGCACCGATGGGAGGCAGAGGGTTCGACGATTGTGGGGCGAGAACCTCCGTAATGACTGTGTCCAGGAAACCAATCAAGCAGGTGGAGGCTCAGTGATGGTATGGGTCGGAATACATTATGGCGGAAAAACGCCATTGGCTGCACCTGTAGGAAACGTCAACGCCGTCGTGTACCGCGATATCCTGGAACGCCATTGTCTTCCATACGCGAGAAGAGTATATGGCAATAACTTTCAGCTCCAAGACGACAACGCTCGATCACATATGGCACGTCTGGTGAGGGAATTCCTTGACGCAGAGGACGTGCAGCAGATACCTTGGCCTGCCTGTTCCCCCGACATGAACCCCCATTGAGCACGCCTGGGATGCATTGGGCCGTGCCATCAATGAGAGAAACAATCATCCTCATAATGTGCAGGAGTTAGCCCAGCACTGACCGAAGAGTGGGATGCACTGCCCTTGAACACCATCAACAACCTTGTGGACAGTATGCCACGGCGTGTAGAGGCACTGGTGCGCGCCAGAGGTGGCCATACCAGGTACTAAGTGACCCAACAAGATTAAAAAGAGGAACACTTCCCTTCAATCATCAAAAGATCCCAAGATTTTATTTTTATTATGCCACGATTAACTTATCATGGTTAAACATTTACCAAAAACGATACATTTTCTCAAGGAATCCAAGGTCTGGATGATTGTGTTTGTCAAAAGTGGTTTAAACCAGTGTATAAAGTTTGTATGAATTAATTTTTGTCTTATATTTTTTATTTCATATGTTAAGAACAGATTTATCAATAAAATCGGTGAAGATATAAGCTTTATTTTGCAAAAAAAAAAATGATTCATATTGTTGTCAATAGTGTACGAAAGGTAGAAAAAAATTATGCTACCATTATGACCAACAGTGTATTTAAATATTTGTATTTCTTAGTGTCATTTAGGTTCAGTTTTGTTTTCTAAAACTTATGAGATGATGTACTTCAACATTCATAGAATGGGATATAATAATCGAGTATTAGTATTGAATTTAATTGTGCTCTTGTAGTTATGCAAAGCGAGGATCTGATATCAGGGGATAACGAGAGTTAGCTGTGAGAAGCAAATAGATGATTTGCCTGTCATTAGGAGTATTATAGTGACGATGTTCTCGGGGTTGGCGGTTATTTCGTTGTCTATGGTTGAGAATATGAGACGTGTTTAATAATGAATAACCTGTCATTTCAGCTGAAGATAATATTAACGTTTATCAACTGGGCATATTTTAGTTAAATCACCGAAATATTTTTGGATACTTTGTTCAATTTTGAAATTATGATACATGATTCTAGTATTGTATTCATTGAAATTGCACAAGTGATTACAATGTACACTGTACATGTATTTACTCATTGTATTTTTCCTGTCTTTACAGGGTTTTTTTTTTAATTTCTCCTGAAATAAATGACCAACTACTACGGCATACCAATACTCCTTGGTTTTTTCTTATGAGTCCTTACCCACGACACGTGTATTTTAATACATTTTATTTGGATGTTGTCCCGTAACTTGCTAATGTGGCCTATCTATAATTAATCGATGTCATCTTTCACCATTCATTTGCGAATTTGTACATTAATTTTATGCCATGTTGCAATCGATTTTCAAAGCGTCATTCAAAGAATTAAATTCAAATTCATTTGTAGTAGGTCCACGGGGGATTCGGAGGTTCGAACATCCCCCCCCCCCCAAGCTGGAGAGCAGAAATCTGCTTGAACAAAACAAAAAAGAATCATAAGGCGAAAAAATTATCCAAAGTGACATCAGAATAGTGATGTTTAGGTTAAAATTTTAAAACATGCCCATACCAACTGGCTTAGATAGGGATGGGGCGCAAAAGATGAAAGGGGGGGAGAGAAAGGAAAGTGGATAATAATGTGAGATAATAACTCTGACAAAAATGAATGGAGATAATTATGTTGAAGTCGATTGACCATTAAACCTGTTAAATGATATTGACTAATGTAATATTCACTCTTGATTATACAGCGCGTTTAAAATTTTTTTTTACATGTTTGAAAAATCTGTCAGAATTTAATATCGAAATATTCCGTAGATTTTTACATGTAGATAAATGCCCAATAGTCTCATCTATCAAGTGCCACTAACAAAACAATTTTTCGTTCCGGCTTGGGCGAACACTGACTGTTTTGTCCAGAGTGTGAAAAATGGCTTGCGCCAAATTGAAAGAACAGGGAAGATTAAACCAGCAAACCGAATAAGTACTCCCATTCATACAAATTGCTCTTTACCATAAACGTATGATTAGGTTATGATATAGTCTATGAATTTTGTGCCACTTTTCTATCATTTTAATGATTTCATTGCTTTATGCATGAGTGAGAATTAATGATGTGTAATTACTTCAAAATCCTTTTGTAAAAAATGGCTTGCGCCAAATTGAAAGAAGAGGGGAAAATGGACTGATTTTTCTTCTTGACTGAATGACAGGCATGTGGATTTGGTGTTTCTGTGAATTGTGAATACTGTGCTGAAAAGTAATTTGCTGAAGTAATTAGATAGGCCCTATTATTAATTCTCAGCCATGCATAAAGCAATAAAATCGTTAAAATGATATAAAAGTGACACCACATTCCTATACTATCATAACATAATCATAAATTTATGGCAAAGAGCAATTTGTAAGAATGGGAGTACTTATTCGGACTGCTTGTTTAATCTTGTCCCTTCTTTCAATTTGGTGCAGGTTATTTTTCACACTCTGAACAAAAAGAGTCGGTGTTCCCCAAGTGTGAACAAAAATTTGTGTTTTGAAGTGGCGCTTAATAGATGAGACTATTGGGCATCTTTCGACGTGAAAAAATCTTCTAGATATTTAGAAATTAAATATTGGCAGATTGTTCAAAAGTGTAACTTTTTTTTTATACGCACTGTTTTTAAATTGTTATTTTTTTATGATATCTGTATTCGATATTTGAACCTAGGTATACTTTAAACTGTAAAGTTCATGGCAGATTTCTGCAGTATTATGAAATAAATTCAAATTGGTTCAATTCAATAAATTCTATAATATTTCAATTCTATAATTATAGTCTTAACGGTCCTGTACTGCAGGCACTGACATAATCCAGAACCAGAAGATCGGTAGACATTTTACAAGTACTGCATGATCGATGCGCTGCATGCTACATCTAACATCTAACATCTAACATACTAATGTTATCTTGTGGGAACGAGAAGTTATCTCGAGGGCACGAGATGTTATGTTATCTCGCGGGAACGAGATGTTATCTCGTAGGAACGAGATAATATCTCCAACAACAACAAAAAATTGTTCCCATGTCACTTCCTGGGCTCCGTAATTTTAGTACTGCTCCGAGGGGGGAAAATCCGCATTGAAGAAAAACCGCACATTTAATGATGTTTTAGTGTACGGCATGCGGGAGAGTTAACCGCCAATATATCGCAATCAAATTTCTGATTTGAGACTCCCATAGATTTAGTGTTGTCATATTTCAAACATTCATAACGTCTTATTCCCTGTCCAATTTTTTCAAACCATCCTGATTTTTGTTCTGCTTTCACACAAATTATCTTATTTACAAGATTCGCGGTAGCGGAGCGACCATGGCAGAAAAATTCCCATCTAAACGAATCCATTAGCAATTAATGGCTGCCTGTCCTAGTAATAAACGAACAAGACAAAATACTTCATGCATGGCTGATCGTCAACAAAATGGAGTGGTGAGTACAAAATGATAAAAGCTGATTTATAGTGAGGTAAGTTTTCATTAAACCTACTCGAACATGCAGTAAACAACAGAGCAACTAGTATTTTCTGGTCACAGAAAGGGGACGATCTGGGAGCCTTTAATATATATAGGTTTTCCAGGTCAAATGTCCACTGATTGGAACCAATCATCCATATAGGAAGTTCAAATGTCCATGTATGTTAATAAATGTCCACATTAGAATGTGGATGTCCATGTAGGGAGTTCAAATGTCCATGTAGGTTCGAAATGTCCGTATGTACATGTCAAATATCCGATTAGGGAGACCAAAAGTCATATAGGGAACTGAATGTCCATGTAGAGAGATAAGAGTAATATCCAACTTGGGAAAACAAACGTCGAATAGTGATCACAATTGTCCATAGTTTAGAACAGTGCTTTCTCGAACATCATACCCTCATCGTTCTAACAATATTTTTTGTATATTGCAAACATCACGGTACATCAAACACAGGACTACGGAATTTTTCTGCTTTCTCTTGAAACTTGTGTGTGTTTTCAACAAAATTAAAAGTATATTCTGTGAATATATATTTCTTTTCAAAAACATCACAAAAAATATACATCTAAAATATACAGTATCGCGTTTGATGCCAAGAAGCCTTGCTACTTCCAAATAGTCTTTTCCCTGCCTAAATGCATCAAACAACCGCTGCTTATCTTCCTCTGATATCTTTGCATAAGGCATCTTTTCCGCTCACTTTAAACTGATAACTGTCAACTGACATATGAATTACCTATACGACATTTGATTTACCTATGGAAGACTTACTGTTCTAATTTATGCAGGATTACGCAACAATTTTTATTGTGTGGACATTTGACTTCTCTATGGACATCTTATGTACCTTTTGGGATATTGGTGTTGCTAAGGGGACATTTGATTTCCCTATTGACATTTGAATTACCTAATATGACACTTGCTCTGACATGGCGGACATTTGACATGGAAAAACCTATATAAACCACAGAAATGCACGCATCAATTTACACCAACAGGGATTTGTCATCCCCTGCTCATGTTTCCATATTGAGGTGTCATAAAAGGGCAGAAAATGATTTTTTTTAGAAATGTGAATACGTACAAAATGCTAGTGTGAACAGAACATTCGTATACATCATGTACATGCATGAAACCTAGGCCTTTTAATAATGATGAACTGAACTGACTTTAAAAGTAGCCCTGTTTTATGTTTAAAACAAACAATACTCTAACGATATTCTAATAAAGCTTATTGTAAGACAGGATTAAAACTTGATGAAAATACTTAAATATGGCACACAGAGACACACACAATGACCTATATTGCTTATATTCTACTTAATCAGGTGAAAGCTAATGAGAGGGCTATTACAATGATCATGTTAAACAAAGGGAACACTTAATTCGATCAAACTTCCTTTGTTTAATTCAACTTTCCAACGAGCTAAAAGCCTGAAACCACAGCGTCGGCTTCAAATCTTAGGGTGAGTAGGGATGAATAATATTCATATTATTGACTTTCCCTGACAAGACAACAAGACTGGCCTAAATAATTTAATTTACGGAGGGTAGAAAAACAAGAAACTAGAAAATTTAATTCTGTTCGTTCATGCATTTTACTCTGGTAAGAGAAGGCTGCACTGTATTTCTATTGCTCTCTCTGTATGCAAAAAGACATACCACTATCACATAGTTAGAATGTGTCATATGGGTTGAATTGTGTATTTCACCAGAAATACATTATAATTTTTTCTGACCAAGTAGGCCTATGGGATCATAGAAGACCCCCACCCCCTCCCCCCATTGGCAGCCACAGTAACATAAAAGATAGAAAGAAATAGATCAGAGAAAAGGGAAGGGAAAGGATGAGGAAGAGTATGAGAGGAAGTAGGACTGTAAGAAGGGGAGAGCTATAAGCAGGAAAACAAAGAAGAGAAAGAATAATGACAAAATAGGTTGAAGAGAGGGCTTGAAGCAGGGGTTATACCTGAGAATCATCAACAAAATATTTTTTAAGTTTTTATGTATGTAGATTAGTTTTAAAAATACACACACAAACACACACACAACTGGGGGTGGGTTTTTTTAAATGGGTATAATTTGTAGCAATATGGGAATAGGAACAATTATTTGTCTCACACAAATTATACTTTCTGAGGAAAGTTATACTTTCTGAGGAAACTCAAGGAGTTCCGTGTTGACAATAAGATCCTAGTTCTGTTCTACCAATCTCTTATACAGAGTATCTTGACATTCAACCTTTTGTGTAATCTCTCAAAACAAAATCAGAAAAAAATTGGAAAGGCCCAGGAAAATTGCAAAACGGTTGACTCAGTCAGATCTCCCCCCCCCCCCCCCCCATCAGTACTCTGTATGAGAAACGTACGTTACTCAAAATACATACAATAATGAATGACTCATCACATCCATTATATCATCTTTTTGAATTTAACCGCTCAGGCATTCGCCTTCGCGTACCTAAGTGTAACCGCTGTCGCTTCAGACAATCCTTTGTACCGAATGCAATTCACATGTATAATGTTCAAGTTAGACGCTGACACATTTGCCCTGTCTCTCAGTGATTTAACCCTTATTGATAATAGTGAAAATGATGATGATGATGATTAGTTGATAGCTGTGATAATGATATAATTAAAATAATAACCAAAAAAAAATAATAATAATTATAACATTGTCGATAATAACTCATAAATGTGTCTTGTCACTGTATGAGTTCACAACTCATACTTCAAATTTCATATTTTATAATCCGTCCTCGTGCTCCGGCCATTCTTGCCTCTTGCCTCTTCCCTTTCCCGTATGCCACGCACAACAAAGCCGGTCTATTTTAGATGTATTCAATCATTATTATATATTGTTTTTAATGCATGTATTGCTTTGTAAATGTCATAAGTGTGTATTTATTACATTGTAACTCTTTGTAATACTTTGTTCATGTACTGCCAGTGGAGGGCATATTTCTATGTTTTTTAAATATGGATCAATAAAAAGAATCTGAATCTGAATCTGAATCTGAAATTCAAACACGGTTTTTCTGCAATCTGAAAGCAAGGGCTTTAAAATGGTGTCGTGGTGTCGTGGTTCATTCACTTGACTCTTAATCAAAAGGTTGAGGGTTCGAATCCCAGCCCGGCACTAACGTCCTTTGGCAAGACATTAATCCACATTTGCCACTCTCCACCCAGGTGTAAATGGGTACCCGATATGCTTGAGAGCTACATATTTGGCTGCTAATATAAGCTATGACCGGGGTAATAATGAAGCGCCAGGAGCGTCACAACGTGACGGACATGAGCGCTATACAAGAAGCCACCATTAAAGTATCAAAACTTGAACAGCGCCACCTTACAGTAAGTGCTAAATTGAGATTATAATTTGAAAATTAATTGCATTTTATTTTGAATTTTGACAATCAGCTGTTTGGGAATATAGGCACGTTTTATATTTTAAAGTATTATTTTTGACATTGCACATGTGGAAAATTGCCTACAGATACATTCTAAGCTTCGATTTACAAAGTAAAATGGGGCATGATGGGGCAGACACTTTTCAAATCCTGTTGAAAGATGGCGCTATTAGGAGCTTCAATTACTGTCATATTCAAATATCAAGCCCTAAATATTTTATTTTATTTTTATTTGTTATTTTTTATTTTTTTCATATTTAAATTTTTTGGTTATTTTTTATTCATTTATTTTTATTTACTTATTTTTTAAATTTTTTGTTTGATTTTTAAAAATTTATTTATTTATTCATTTTATTTATTTATTATTTTTTCTATTATTTTTTTACATTTTTTTATTTATATATTTTTTTCTTGGGGGGGGGGGTATTCAATGTATCATTCTCTATTTCTCCCCGGGTAATGGACTGGATATTATAAGGTTGTATGATCCATTTGTAAAAAGGAACTTTATGTTTTGAATTGACCTTAGGTGATTTATCAGCAAGCCTAGGTCTCTTTTACCGTTTATGTCTACTCTTGAGAACTATTTGTTCCAAACTGACATCATCGCGAAAATTATAAACACAGTCAGGTATAATAATGGAATGGTAACTGTTCTTGATTGGTACCCGACGTTGAACTTGTGAGATACATTTAAGATCAAGCGTCATGAGCCCCCGGCAAAGGCGGAAAGCCTATGCCGGGGGCTCATCATCATCATCATCGTCATCATCGTCAACATCACCATCATCGTCATCTTATCGTCATTTTATGTATTTTACTATTTTTTCCAAAGGGCACATCAATAAGTCATTAATAACAAGATCATTATTTTGACACAAACTGCACCTAAAGAAAATTACATTAATCAGAACTGAATTATGTAAATCTGAAGTGAATAAGATATTTTGTTTTGAGTTATTGAACGTAGAAGGTATAACTTTTTTTCTTAATTTGTTTAAATTCAGACTGTTAGGGGAGGCAAAGCTTTGACGAAGGGCACTTTCATGTTCTTCTTCCAGGTGGTCTGCACCCCCTTCCCGATGGGAAATTTTGTCAGTCTTTATCATTGAAGAGTTACGATAGCTAGAATGGATTTCAAGAAACTGTGCTTGGCTCCGCTTTTAATTTTGAACATAATGCTCTTGTAGCTGAAAGTCTGTAGTTTCTTGTTATCTAATTCATTTTTTATACAATGAGTGAAACACTTGATGAAATTCGCTCAACCATTTGAACAGCAACACAGACTTGACTGAATTTGTGTCCCTTCAATGAGAAGATGGCTCACCACACGTCAAGACTACACGATCTGTGTGGATGGACGGCACAAGAAATCGACCTCCTTATCACAAACGGAGAATGTCCCGGTAAGTTTGATGAACTTTTGCTAATCTATACTCTTGTATAAACAAAATTATGTATAAATGTTTGCAGTATAACACGAAAATTGCTTTAAAATTGCGGATAAAGTTAGAGTTTCAAAATTTGGGGAGTAAGAGCTGTGATAATCACATTAAAAGTAAATATTTGGATACAACTTGGGAGACTTAATGACCATACCAAATTTCAGCCATGTGCTACTTTCAGAAGTGGAGATATTCATTTTATGCATATTTAATTAGCTGACTTTTTTTAGCTGTCATTTTTTGCCAATTTACTAAGTTGCTGGTGTAAATTTTGAACAAAACAGCATTTTCATGGATCTATTGTACAAATCTGAGATTAGTGACATACTTACTGTTATAAAAAATTGATGAACCAATGAGAGGTGTCTTGATTCTGTAATTTGCAGTTGTTTTAAGTGATTAATCTGGATTTTGTGGGTGTGCAAAATTTTGAAAAAACACATTTTTGGCCAAAAATGGCAATTTGTGGCAGGTTTTCGGATTATTTCCGAAACTTTCCAGAATCATATCTCAAGAACCGTTCATCCAATCTTGATGATATTTTTGCCAAATTTCATATTTTGTCGCGCTCTTTGAAATGATCATGGGAAATCAAAACAATTGATGTTGGCATTTGCACAAAACCCTGACCGAGCAGCCATTTTGTATTTTGAAAATGGCCGCCATGAATACATAATTTGCCTTATCTCGGTTTCGTTTAAAGGTATAAACGTAGTGAAATGTGCCAATCTTACTATTTCTGGGTGCAGGAAAACAAATGGTAATATCGCTAGATATCTACTTCTAACACTTCCTCGCATATGGAGGCCATTTTGGATTTTCAAAGTGACATATGTGTAATAATTATACTGTATATGTTGCCTTAACTCTGCTTCTGGTCTATCTAGTAACTTAGCAATGATATGCTAATCCTCCGTTTTCTTGGTCGATAAAACCATTGGTGACATAATTAGACTTCTAATCTTAATGCGCCATCGCACACGACGACCATTTTGTATTTTAAAAATGGCCTAGCAACTTAACAGAGTATGCTAGTACTTTGTTTCCTGGTTCAGGAAAACCATTAGTGACATAATGAAAAACTTTCAATCTCAACGCTTCATTGGACAGGGTGGCCATTTTTAATTTTCAAAGTGGCCGCCACAAATATATTTTTCCCCTACGTCGCACAGTGGGCCAGGGCTAAACCAAAGTGCGCCAAAAGTCATTTTGGACATTTTTTAAAAAATAATTTTTTGTCATACCCTGTTGAAAAACAATACTTTGAAGAATTAAGGGTGTATATTTCCTACTTCAAGCCGCAAAATGCAACATATTGCGAGTTTCAGTGCAAATTGTGACCAATTTAATAAATAAATTATTTCAACATGTAGTTTTATATCCTCTCTTTTACCTTATTTGCAGATGACTCGTATGTGCTCCTCTCACATCCAAATCCTGATATTTTGATTAATACCCTAAATATTGAATTAGACAAATTGTTACAATGGATAAGAGCCAATAAGTTGTCAGTAAATTTACAAAAAACAAAATGTATGCTCTTTAGCAATTCTATAGACAACTTACCACATAATATTAAACTAGATAGTACTGATACTGAAGTCGTCTCTTCAATGAAAATTTTAGGTTTGATAATAGACGATATAGACTCTCATGGAAAGTACACATTGATACAATTTGTCGAACAATTTCCCGTAATATAGGAACTATAAATAAGGTTAATTTTTTTTCTGCCAACTTCTTCCCTGCTAATGCTGTACTCGACATTAATTGTACCCTATCTAAATTATGGCATTATTGTTTGGGGAAATACACACAATTCTTATCTTCATAGAATATTACTTCTACAAAAGAAAGCCATGCGTGTTATTTGTAACACTTCATGGAGATCCCATACTGATGTCTTGTTTATAGAAAATAAAATCTTGAAGATAACTGATTTATATCGCTATAACCTCGGTCGGTTTATGTACCAGTTGAATAATAACGCTCTACCCTCAATCTTCAATATAATATTCATTAAAAACAAAACTATACATCAATACCCCACACGACAATCTGACGAATTTCATCTGCCATTAACTAGAACTATACTCTCTAAATCCATATTTACTTTCACAGGCCCGAAGCTCTGGACCATTCTTGATAATAGCATCAAGAATGCCCCTAGTTTAAACTCTTTTAAATTTAAATTGAAAAAAATTCTTCTGAGTAATTGTTCTCAAACGTCGGCTCTTTAAAACTCATCACCCCTCAACCTTCTTCTATTTATTTCATTCAACATTGTACACGATTACGTTCCTATTCATTTTATGCTACCACCCGTATTCTGGTCGGTCTGTGTTTTGTTGTGTGTGTCTATAGGCAATAGTCCTACCCTCTCTCGTTCCTTGTCTTCCTTCCTTTTCTGTCCCTTTCACTCCTCTTATGTTTTGTTTATCCGGTTTATGTACAAATACGTTCCCTTTTCAACGATACACTATTTTTGCAATTATAAGTTATAGGAGGCTGCAATCTACAAGCCCAGCTTTTTAGCAGTCCCCTCCGCGACCAACCTAGTTTGTTTTTTCTATATCTATTGTACACTGTAACCAATAATTGTAAGTTTCATTGATTTGCTATGTACGATGTAAACCTATGCATTTTATTTTGTTGGAAGTGAAAATAAATGAAATCAAATGAAAAATGGAAAGAATTACACGCAATCTTCGTGAGTATAATAGGGTAATTATCCTGCTAGAAAATAGGCTGATCGTGTTTTTTATAAATACATATGAAACGTTTAGATTTCCACGGATTATGAATTCAATTTTATTTCTGCCATTTTTCCTGATGTCTCAGCTTTAAGCTGATACCAGATTTGGCTGCCACCGTCTGCCCATTTTTATGTTAGAGCCGATTTTCCGTGACACATTACCCGGAAAATATGTTTATTTTGGACCGCGCAGCAGCTGAAGGATTCTCTGTCATCATACGCCGCCGCATGGTCCCATAATAAATTATAGGGCTTTGAAAGCATAATTTGTATCATACTTTGTCCAACACCAAACCCTAGCTCTCAAAATGGGGGCGCGCGTGACTGTTTTGGACACGGCAAGGTCCCATTTTTTTTTATTAACACTGATAGGAAGTAAACAAGATAATTATTATAGGGCTTTGGAGAAAGCATAATTTGTATCATAATTTGTCCAACACCATAACCTAGCTCTCAAAATGTTCTCTATCTTTTTTCTACAGACTCAACATTCTGAGTAATTCGCAATGGCTTCAGTGAATATTTCAAGGCGAAAGCTTTTCGAAATAATTCACTCTTCTGACAGTATAGACAATAATATTAGGGCAAAAGTACTTAAAATATACATGGACTTTATCAGTCAGTATTATGACTTTGATAACTCGATTTTGCTTAGGGTTGTGTATTATGTGCGACCCTCTCTGAGTTCGCTCGTCGTGTTATGACGTCATAGAATCACTCCGTATAGTGGTCATTGAAGAGCGAGCTTTGCTCAAGCAGATAATGATATCGATTTAATCCTAAAGAAAAACGACAGCGTTAATGTACGAATTAAAAGATCATTCAACATCCCCCAAATTGATTTGCTGTTGTCATTTTCAATATATAGCTGTAAATAATGCACAAACCAGGGACATCAGCGTTAGAAAAAAGTCTGAAATTTTTTGCACGCTCGCTTCGCAGCTTGCACATGGATCATTAGACCATCACACACAACTGCTAATTATAGGGAAGCTGAAACAATGTCCAGAATCACAATAAAAAAAGAAGATGATACTTGATAATGTATTAATCATGTTAATTAGACATTTGTAGGTGCCCTTTTTTGCTGGTAACCCTCCCCCCCCCCCTCCCCCCAATCCTCACTTTGAAAGACGCTCCGCCGCCCCTGCCTAGCTTCATATAACCAATGGAGAAGCTGGTAATTGAGAGGTGTTTAAAAATCATGAAGGGTACTATATACCTTCATTGCCGCCCCCCCCCCCCCCCCCATCCCACGCCCTTTCCCACGAGTGAAGCAAAAATCCATCCCAAATGAGCTTGGACGTCGGCTCTCCATGCCCCCTCCTTCAGCCTCTCCCTCCCCCTCCCCCTCCCCAATTCGATCATGCTATTATTGACTGCTCTAACAAGCCGCCAGACACTCCTCTGACCTACCTCTGACCTATTAGTGTTCCAAATTGAACCAAGACTACGTACATTGCCTTAGCAAGCTTAAACATATTCATATTCATTTCTATGGCGTCAAATTGAAAGGTAACTGGCGAGTTGTAGGAACTTTCCTCTGCCGAGAAATTCGTCCCCTCACGAACAATCATTTTGATTTCACACTTGAAATAAAAATTATTTTATTTATAAATATTTTTATGATTGTATTAGCATCATTATTCTGTATTTATTCATTTATTTGTTGTTATTCATTTTTTTTTTTTTTTTTTTTTTTGGGGGGGGGGGGGAGGGTTGATATATGAACGTCCAACTACTCTACACACTTTTTAATTTACTTTCGGCAAACGGCTGAAAGTTTGCCCTGAAGACAGGATATAGGCATACAGTTAAGTTTTTTTTTTTAAATTTCCCCTCTTTTTGTCACATAACATGGATTACCACACTCTATTTATATGCTGATAACCGTGGATGGAGGAAAAATACCCCAAAACAGATAGGACTGTGAGACCGAGGGCATTAAACAAAGTGTTAGGTCTGAAAGGATAAAATATTTTCAAATAAAAGAAATGTATTTTGAATGAAATTGTATTGTTATGTTATTCACGGTGCTAAGTTTTACACAAAAAAAAATATTATTTTGATGAATGATTGATACCTTTGGAGCCTGAGTGAAAAAAACGTGTTTGTAGAATAGATTCTAAAGAGTAAAATATCAATGGAAACTCATTGCGAAACTTGAAAGTCATGCTTATCTTAATAAAGCAGTGCCTCGTTATGTGTCATCATAAATATGGTTGGCTAAAAGCGTATACACAGCAGGATTCGACATATCTTACAGAAGTGATAAATGAATCCAATATACCCTGGCTTCGGTTGAATAAAAGATATTAAATTCGAAATACACTGCCAGAACATGTAGAAAATAAGACAAGTTTGTGTATTTGTAAGGGGCGTCGGAAGGTTTCCTGCTTTTTTTTTTGGAGGGGGGGGCACCTCAACAAATTACTACGAAATACAGCTCTACTCCCCTCCCCCACCCCGCCCACTTATATAGGAAAGCCCGTGCATGACGCATCTGGGATCTTAATTGTTTCGTCTCTTGCTAGCAAAAAAAAAGTTAAAGGTCAGTCCATCCTTGGAAATAAGACGACTTTTGTGAAAACAAAAAAAGAAAGGATTGTGAAAGTTTGAAAGAAATCGGACAAGGAATAAAAAAGTTATGGATGCTTGAAAAATGAGATCAATAAAATCTATGCGAATCCCAAATTGTCATTATGATTAGTCGATTGTGACATATTGACGGTTAACTCTCCAGTTTGTCGTACACTAAACTATCATTAAATTGCTGTTTTCTCCTAAGCGCCTTTTTCCCTGGAGAAATACTCAAAATATATTGTAGAAAACATTGTTATAGGTCCTCATAACAGAAAGAGATCCTACTGAGTAAGTGCTTTTGAACAAATGACATTTTTGTCATGTTGTGTGTCAGAGCAAATGGGGGGGGGGGGGGGGGGGGGGGAGGGAGGGGGGGTGTCCGCGACTTCATCACATGAACACAGTGACATTACCGATTCGGCCGATTAGAAATTCCCATATGTATAGTGATCACAACTTTCCCAAATCATAACTTTCTTATTCCTTTTCCAATTTCGTTCAATCTTTCAGCAATCTGCTTCTCTGAATTTTACCTCTTTCTTTCAGAAAATAGTTGTCATTCAGGTAGGATTTCCCTTTAAGGTTGGATTTCCCTTTAAATTACTGCATGTTGAAACTATGTATTTCTCAGTACGATAAAGGTATTCGTTATACTGCATTATGGTTTTATGAGGGGGTACACCCCCCCCCCCCCTTGATGAAGGAAAATTTGCCCCCTCGATTTAGTGCCACTGGTATGAAGAATTTCTACATCTGCTTATGTCTGCACGTAGAGGGAGCAGAGCAACCGTGTAAGAATTTAAGTATTGGAATGGTGAAACCTCGTCATTTAGAGCACTAGAAAGCTGGTCGCAATAAAACTAAAAACATTTGTTTTGTTCTGCTTTGCTGCTAGTGCACCATCACTGATTTACACGAAGAAAAGAAATCTAGAATCTACCTGTTATCAAATGGGACCAAGTACAGTTACAAAGGCAATAAGGAATATGCAATAACACGAAAAATACTTAGGCCGCGGTAAGATGTATGTAATTCTTTCTAATTTGAAAACTCCGCCATCCTTGATGGATCTGATAGATGACGCACCATCACTGACTCCAGGCATGAAAAAAGGCCATACAATTATGTTCACTCGCTTTACTCACTTGCTCATAAGTAGTCATATTTTAGTTATCAACTACGATTACAAGGCATTATCAAAAAATTAATGAAGATAGCAACAATTGTAATTTAATATCGATAGGCCAATTATGGTGCCAACTCGACCCATCTGGGTCTAATATTGTACAGAGTGGGCAAGGTTCGGGCACAAGATAGGCTGTGTGGGTTTCTCATCCAAGAAATGTTGATAAAATGTGGGTTCAGGCATATGGATCCTACCATGGGGTTAACTTGAAGGTGGAATACATAATTACCATCCAGACATATCACTAAACAGTTACCCAGTATTGTACCAGAGCATGCATGATCTCATATCTTCAGATTTTAAGAACTGAATAATAATGAATATGTAATCAGTTAATTTATTTTCTTAATTAGTAAATTACGCCATGGCTAGAAAAGTGAAGTACGTCCCATATGCAAATTCCATTAACATGAATGTGGTCTTCATGTAGTTTCTTTTTTCAAGCGCAATTTCAATATCCTATTGTTGATTGCTTTGTCTGTAATTATATAGAAATCATGATCGGATCATGTAATATGTCACTGTAGTTTTCGAATTGGACAAGGAGACAGTAATAAATTACATAATGTAGATTTCTTGAAAGCCTTTGCAATCTTGTTCTATATCATGCAGGACCATATTTGCCAAGTCTTATGACAAATGACTTAGCAACCGTTGATCCTATTGTGACCAAACTTACGTTACAGAGGCACTTGGGGATCTTCATGTTATGGTGCTGTCGAGGGTCACATGTTACGTTCATAGGTCATTTGACGTCATACATCATTTTTAGGTTAAATATGAATGTTTACCAACAAGATTCTTATTACTAGTAACTTTGCATACATTGTTCCAAGTGCGACAAAACAAACTTGGGTCAGTGATGCTCTTTGGCGCCATTCAAGTAATTTGGTCACATGTAGGCGAGACAAAATCTGGCTGTTGCCTAGATGAAAGTTATAATCACTTTACATATGAAAATTTCAAAATGACCAAATCGGTAAAAACCTTTGTGATGTGCCGGCGGACAACTCTCCCATGTGTTCCTAATGACAAACTGACTAAATCTCAGTTTTTCAAAATGTTTTACTCAGTAACATCTTTTTCGGTTTGGAGGACCTATTACAATATTCTATCTACAACAATATGTATATTGAAAACGAAAGCGATACAATAATTTAAACATTATATTTTTCTCCTTATCAGTTGGAATTATCAAAATAGAACAAAAAGTCAAGAGGATAGTAATGATACAGATGATAATTATGCGTCTTTTGTCCAAACCCCTTTTTTAATTTACAAAATGTAAAAAAAATCGGTATGATCTTGGTTGTATAGATTAGGTGACGAAACGGAAGGCTCAAGTCAGGAACAGTGATCCAACTTTGTGATTTTATCAACTCGTGATAGCATTTCACAATTAACATTAACATTTCACAAATAAACAGTTCAATGTTTTTACTTGATGTCTTACAGACTAGTAAAATTTTGTATTCATCTTTTTAAACATTTCACGAAAGCGGTTAGCACTGCCTGTATATGTATGCGCACGAGCAGATAAAGGTCATTGCAGACCAAATTGTGAAATACACGGAGACAAAATACTGGATACGTGCTCATGACAGTTATTTATTCACAAGCAGTGCACTCCATGATACACAGGGGGAAACACAAGCTATTTATGTAGCACCTCCATCGCTGTAGGAGGGATTATTTCAAAATGTACAAAGTGGGACCTCTCCTTGTTTTAAATATCTGTGGATATTCGGGGTCATTTGGGACATGTGCTAACTATGAACTGATGTATTGAATTGAATTAGAGAAATAATTTGCTTAGATAAATTCATTGTTCCTCCTTATACTGACTTCCTTTTTCGTGGAAATAACTGCACGGTTTGCAAAAAAATGTCTCCGCCGGGAGTGGAACCCGGTCTTTGGCACTCTACGCCAAGCGCCTTACCACTAGACCACGGAAGCCACGGAAGCGGGTTGAATGCTATTCGGCCATACCAGGTACAAACACCGACAGGCAGCCCTTGCAACCCCTTCGCAGTTAATTTATTCCTTTTTTTTTGAGGGACAGGGGAGGGACAGGGACAAGCGAGTATTGAACAATGAAAAGTCGCATGCCCAGCTAGATCCATGGCGGATTCATGATTAAGAATTAATTAATTATTTACAACTCTTGTGGGTAAATTTACATAATGTGAGAAATCAATTGAATTGAATGAGAGAAAAAAATCTGCGTAGCTAAAATTATTGTTCCTCCTTACTGACTTCCTTTTTTGTGTAAATAACTGCAGGTTTTGCAAAACCTGTCTCCGCCGGGAGTCAAACCCGGGTCTTTGGCACTGTACACCAAACGCCTTAACCAATTTCAATTGGGATCCAGCTGTGATGTTCAAATGTCATGAAATACGATATAAAGAAAAGTAGAGGTGTCGTAGTCGAGTGGTTTAATCACTTGACTGTGAATGCAAGGGTCGTGGGTTCGACCCCGACACGGCAACTATGCCCTTGAGCAAGGCATTTTATCTATATTGCTCCTCTCCACTCAGGTGTTAATGGGTACTCAGTAGGATGCGAACGTGTTTGTTATTTTTTCCATCGCTTTTATCGTGGAAAAGGTCGAGTTTTATTTAGTTATTAAATATACAGAGGCAAAAAGACAGACATTAAAAGCATGACAAGCATTTTTATGTCTGTCTTTTTGCCTCTGACGAAGATTCTGCTAGGATCGAAAGCTCAGGCCCCTTTTGACTCCATTTTACTCCATTTGCTCGCTATTATTGGATAAGCAGTTTTCAGCAGCTTGATTTCGATATTAAATATACACACAAAAAACGCCTGGTTAAAATTATCCGTGTAAATTATTTTCCGTATATAATCCCATTAGTTCACCAGGTAATAAGATGCGGTCAACCCGGAACGCTGGTAAAGTTTTTAAAACACCTTTTGTGTCAAAATTTTACAATAATATTAATAATAATAATACCACTCTTCTTGTATAGCGCATATCACATTATGATATAACGTCCCTATGCGCTTCCAAAGGGTTTTAGCTTTAGCTCCGGCAGCCATAATCAGCGTAGCCTTTACCAACGGCGAGTGAGCGCGATAATATTAGTGAGCGCGATAACATTACTGTGGCTGCAAGGGAGACTAGCTGCAATGTGGGCAGCTAGCTTTATCCACCCGTAACGCAATCAATATTCATGTATTCATTGTCCTCCGTACCTGGTGGCTATTAAGGCCGGACCATCAAAGTACTGCCGTTCACAAAGGAAATCGCAACACAAAGGAATCGCTTCGTAAATGGCACTTTTGCCAAAACCAGTGGGTAGCGCTATGAAAAAATCCTTCCCCCGCAAGAACATTTCTTATCGCAGTCTCCTGTAATTCCTTGAATTTTTCAGCTGGAATCTTCAATTTACTGGCAGCATATTTCAAACTATCGTGAAGTCTGAAGAAGATCGTCGAAGCTGGTGGAACTCGCCATTTTGGATAAAGCAGGGTGAAACGTCACGATCAATCACGTGACAAAAAAAATTTGCATGATGAGTTTACCTCACGGTGTTCGTGATTGGTTACTTTCTCTAGAGGGAATTTAATATGTATGAGAATTCTGCGTCAGAAAACGACGCAGATTTCAATGGTCAAGATAAAAAAAAACAACCCGCATTACGGGTGGATAAAGGCGGTGAGCAGCAAGCTGCCCACATTGAAGCTACTCTCCCTTGCAGCCACGGTAATATTATCGCGCTCACTCGCCGTTGGTAAAGGCTATAATCAGCGCAAAGTGCATTTCAAGGAATAAATCCTGCCAGGAACCCATTTACTACACCTGGGTGGAGAGTGGCAAATGTGGATTAATGTCTTTCCAAAGGACGCTAGTGCCGGGCTGAGATTCGAACCCTCAACCCTTGGATTGAGTGAATGAACCACCATACCACGACACCTCCACAAGGAGTTTTTTTCAGTGTATCTTGTAGTTTACCCTCACAGTGGGAGACGACGTTTTGCGTCCTTTGAACATCATCATCGTCACAGATTTTTAAAGATGTCTACAGTATCTAGCTTAATGTTTCTCAACCTGGAATTATTTTTTATTCCATACTATAGGCGTTTGTTTTCGTTATATTACTATCATACAAAACAGTATCTTCATCAATATTACGCATTCTTATCCAGCACTGAAGATTGTTCATTAATTTATTAACGATTAGAGGATATGAATAAGAAGTTTATGGTAATTCGATATGGCACAGAAAAATCACTTTTTTGAATATATATATACATACGCAACGTTATTCTCGCATTTCTTTCACATTGTATTTATTTCCACGAGATTTGCCAAAGCTGTTGTATATGTTATTTCCTTACAAATAATGTTATTAATAATAATTTATTCTAATGTATACATGTATTCAAAGCATTCGCTTGGATCCAGCTGAGGCACTAGCGGCTTGTCTTGTTCAAAAACTCATCTGCCCCCGACAAGGGGAATTAATTAATGAGGTTGAGGATTTGTCAATCTGTCGGTCAATTGAATCTGATGTCGCCGAAACCACTAACCCGTCTCCGTGGTCTAGTGGTTAAGGCATTGGCGTTCTAAGCCAACGACCCGGGTTCGATTCCCGGCGGAGACATTTTTTCAGCCTTTGCAAAAAAATTCAAAAAGGGAGGACAGCTCTGGGGAACTTTGACTGAACTACGCAACGTTATTAAAAAAAACATTAAAAATATATTAATAATGTCAACACTTATCAACACTTATGCCATGACAATTCTTACAGCAACATGTGTAAGGTAAGCTGAATCCTATCCCCGCTGCCGATTTTCTGTTGATAAGTGTTGATATTATTAATATATTTTTAATGTTAATATTCCATTTTGACCAGAACCACCACAGCAAACACCGAGGGTGGTTTCCAAGGTCCAGTGTGCATGGGAATGTGTGATTCTAATGTGTGTGTGTTTTGTGTTGATATAATCCGTCACAGGCCCTACGAGATCAAATGTATAGCTCCGTAGGTCCAGTACCAGATTGATAACCCAAGGAGCTCGTATAGCTAGGGAACTTTATTGAATATTATCAGTTAATAGTACTCTAAAATCATTTACGTGAATGTATATTATTCTTATTCTGTTAAAAAAAGGTCCCTGCAAGGCTAAACAAATATTAGCTTAGATATAATTATAATCCTTGCAATCTTCTTATACTAAGAGAATGATCTTACGTATAGCAATTCAGAGTGATAGATATACTCACTGTTGGCTTCAAAAAGAAACGGTGAAATGGGGCCTCAAGTCCTTCCTCTTATCAGCAGTAGCCCAGCCAAAAAAAGCTTTTGCATGTGTGTTGTACAATCAAATGAAATTAACAGCTAACAAGTGACTTGTAAGGTCTGCTCTTAACATGCTATAAAGAAACAAAATGGTGTCCAAATGTGTCTCTCTCGCACGAGCAATAAGGAAAGTTTGATCTCCGTTTATTGAATAAAGTTACAGCACTATGCAGAAACATGCAGTGTACCAAAAATTAATTCCCTGGAAATTGAATCGTAATTCAGATTCCGTCAGCATAAACAGGTTAGGTTTCATATTCAGATTCTCTTTCAATATATCGAGTGATGGATGTAATGAATCAACAACGATAAATCCATAGGCAGATTATGATAGGGGTGCTTGAATCCTCTTTCCAAATAAAGGTGTGTAGAGTGTACACGTATGCTGGTGCAAGTGAAGCCTGCGTTGTACCCGAAAACGAAACCATCAAATTCAGGGACTTTGCAGATTCATGTATATATAGCCATTCAACCAGACAAAAGAATACATATCTCTTGCCTAGTGAGTCGGTGAATTGTTAGTTGTGATGCAAATCAGATCATGGGCCTGCATGAGCCCATTTAGAAGAGTATTGAGGAAATAAGTGAGGGGCAGGCGTGGGGGGGGGGGGGGGGGAAGTATTACTGTCCTATTGTAGGTTTATGTCCGCTTATTAGTAAATGTCTTAATTAAACCAAAATAACATGACAATTTATTTCTGCAAATTAGAGGGAAAACCCGAAATATCCCCCTTTCGGCTAATTTGTGGTCAATGTTTCAAACACTCCTTTCAAATGTTCAAGAAAACACAATGATAGTGTCCACAATGAGTTCTTTTGTTGTATTCCAGCTTGTCCCCGTCAATTGACATGAAGTTAACGACATGTTGAGGATTTGCATCAGGTGTTCATAGTGGAGTAGGCCTTATCATTACTAATTTCAGCAGACATGATTTGAAGCTTTTTTTTTTTTTTTTTTTTAGAAAGACCAGCTAATCTTTTGGGAATTTAATCAATTATCAGCATTTTGGTTATTTTACGTTACTTCTTCTTTTTCACCGATAACCTCATTCTGTGTTCCATATCCATCCACTTTCGTTTATATTTCTTTGTTCAGTTGAGAACAATTTCTTTCCAAGAAAATAAAGATTCTCTTTTCCCCTTTTTTCAGATTTGTTTGTTTGTTTGTTGTTTGTTGTTGTTGTTGTTGTTTTGTTTTGTGTGGTTTTTTTTTTTTTTTTTTTTGGGGGGGGTGATGTTTGTTGTTGTTTTTTATCCTGTAGAAACATTCAAGAAATTCAGGCGTTCTATTACCACCATCACAAACTTTACCATAGTCTTCTACTTTCCAAAAATGCCTCATACACACATTCCCAAAGCATTCGTGTTGCATAAACATACTTCTTTGCAAGATATCAGCTATCGTCCATCATGTGTTTCTTTCTCATTTCGCCTTCCTTTCTTTAGTACCGTACTCAAATTGTACAAGTATACTTACTGGTATCTAATTGAGGAGACGTAAAGCCTTTGCAAAAAGGACAAAGGCCCTATATGATGTCAGAACATACACTATCTTATTAACTTTTCAAATGTTCATCAGTTGCCCAAAGTACATTTCTTTCTGGAGATCACAACTATTTGTTGTATACGGTAAGCATAATCCCAAAACTAATAAATTCAATAAAAATCGGATCCTAATTAAGAAAATACTGCCAGACACTAAGAGGCAGAAGACAAAGGTAATTCTTTACAGTTTATGTTTTATTATTGATCATTTTTATTTTTCTACATTGATATAGTTGTATAATAAAATGCAGAATAGTATAGTTGGATAAAATATATATACATTGTTTTTAAATCTATGAAACATATCTAGATGTTTGAATAACAGAATATTAGCTGTATGCATCCCTGTACATCAACAGCAATAAACTAGTATTTGGGATGCCTTTGGGTTGCAGGGGCCTTTTAAAACTAAGGTTGAGTACTGTTCATAGGATTGCATTATGAAGGAAGCTGGTCAAGAAGTTATTGGGAAAGGTTGTTCATGTAGCATAGTATTTGGGGGTTCAACTACAAACAAATTGACTCAGATTTGTTTAAAATACAACACACAGTGAAAAGCACCGCATAAACATATGGGTATATGGGACTACACTAACAACATGGCATTAGCATTACTTGGTTCAAAAGGTGTAAACCATTTCTTGTCATATTTTCAATATGAGACAATTTAAATAGTAATCACTTTCGTGTCACATTGTTACTATGATATTCTTCCACGTGGGGATAAAAAGAAATTAGAAAGCTCGTAACTGATTTTACATTCTTACCACAGAACCTGACCATTTCTTAATGGGATGACCTAGCTAAGAATGTATCTGTAAAACCCTTAGAGACCCCATGCATAAATACATCGAGATAATTACCAATAATTACATAACAATGAACGTAGCTGATAGAGTAGCTGAACATCGGATTCATCATTATAACATTATACTTATTATTCTAAAACAATGATATTATATACTGCATACTCTGCCAGTGATAACTGACGTAACGTACTTTTTCTCATTCCTTTTTTTTTATCCTTTATCCTCCAAATCTTGAGGTGTATACACAAGTATGATAACAATTATCTTAACATAATTAATGTTAAATGGCCAGATAACTTTGCAGGAAAAGTACAAATATGACATTCACAGCCAACCAGCTATCAAAGAACCAATGCATGATGATTGTAAGGTAACACTATAACAAAAATGGACCTGTGCATAATTCGTAAATATCACAAGAAGATTATTATAGAAAAGGAGATCGAATTGGCAACACTGATCCAAGTCAATTAAAATCAGATAATGATGCAAAAATACAGGGTACCCAAACCTTTATATTCTTTTACACGGCTTACAATCGTATTTGTTACTCTAAACACACTTGAAATATTAATAAAGGAATACTGGTATGAAAACTAATATCATAGATACCCATGTCAGTAGCTTTGTCCTCCCATAGCTTCTCTTTGTTCTGCGAGTCTTTATAATCTGTCATTCTCTTTGAGTAGATGGAAGGATTGTATTTTAGCCAGTCAAAGACCTCTTCTTTTTGCGCCTCTGTCAGTGTTGCATAGTAGTAGGGTTTGTTCTTACGCTTTTTGCGGGCTGCTGCTGGCACTGATGTGATGTCTGGGAGATCATCCCCTGCAGGGTGAGGTTGTGGATGCTCTGGCTCTGGAACCAGCATGGCTACATATTCTGCCGGCGGTGGTGTTGGAGACCTCGGCCTTTCAGCCACCTGGCCCCTGCCTGTCCCTCTCTGGCTCTTCTTTGCTGCACCTCTACCTCTCTTGGGTCCAATCTTTGTGTGTTTTAGTAGTTTTTCAGGTTCAGAATACTTCTTCTTCGTTTGGAAACAATGCAATGAGTGGTACTTAAGTCGCAGCGCTATTTATAGGGATGGAGACAGAGCGTAGGTATCGTAGGAGAGCGTGAGAGAGCGTGAGAGAGCGTGAGAGAGCGTGAGGAAGCTGCCAAGCGTAGCACAGCCTAACAAAGCGTGTCAATCCTTGATCAAAGCGTCTCAATTCGTGGGAAAGCGTGAGAGTCCTTTATGAAAGCGTAACAAAGCGTAACAAAGCGTGTCGGATCTTGATGAAAGCGTCTGACCTCGTGTCAGATCTTCATGCCAGATCGTAGCAATTCTTGAGACATCTAAAAAAGCGCGTCAAGTGGTGACAGATCGTGAAGACTGGGGTCCGCGCTTTGAATCAAGCTCTGTTAAGCTTTCCTACGCTTTGAGTCAAGCTTTGTTACGCTTTGTTAAGCTTTGATACGCCTTTGGCGCTTTAATCAATTCGTGACAGAGCGCCCAAAATTTTTAAACAGTTTAAAAGATTTTGGCGCTCTTGCAGAATATCCCGCTTTGCTTCAAGCTTTCCCACGATCTATTACGACCCTGACGCTTTAATCAAGCTTTGTTACACTTTGGTGCCGCTTTGCACGCCGCTTTAAGGCGCCATCAAAGCGCCGTTGGTGTGAACTAGGTTTTAACAGTGCAAGGCTGCAAACACTCGTGTCACTTCGTAAAAAATAATATGCGTAATCTGGTATGCACCGTATGCGCTGTTGTATTCACGAATTGACACGATTGTTCGTGCCATGTGCTACGCATGAATTCGCTTTTCATGTTTTTCACGAAGACAGTGACACATTGGATGCGTGCGTGTACCGTGCCCGCTATTTATTCGTACGTGCGTTTCATTCACCAGCACGTAAAAAAAAAATGCGCGAGCGTTCGTGTCACTTTGTGAAGTAAATGGTTGGCCTTTTTGAGGTTCGTGTCACTTTGATCATACTGTTTTCGCAGAATAAATCAAAATTGATACTTGAAACTTCGTTATGTAATAAATGATGGATAATACATCCTAAAAATGAAAACGAAAATGAAAATTGATGTTTACGCTAATTTTGGCGTTCTTGCCACTTCGTGAAATGATCGACGATTTGTTATAGAGAACTAACAGTGGAGTAACGAGAATATCATTGCCATGGAACCGATTATTACCATTACAAAACGTGCAGGACCAATGAAGTACACATTTATGAATAAATTTGTCTTCGAGTTGTCCAATTAAAATGGTTTTGAAATGATTTGGACCCGTCGATAGTATTTTTAAATGAATTAGTCATTCTCTTGATATGTGATGAACAGATTATGATATTTCAAAGGATAAAACAGCAATATTTATTTCATAAGGGAACAATAGCTTCTTCAACATTGATTATACACATGCATGTTTATGTCAAAACCTTCGAATGTATATGTGAATGCACCCTGTCAATTAAAAAAAAAGGTTTATCTATGTTCTTTTCTCTTAAGTAGATCAAAATAACAAGGCAAGATTTCTAAAGGAACATGAAATCATCTTTTCACGCGTGCAAAGATTCATCCGATCCAATGGGTAGTTGTTAGGGGTGAATCCTCGTTCAATAATCGTCAACATATTTTCTAATTGGTGGAAAGAGATATGAAAAGAGAAGGGATGAAGAAGAGAGATGGGAGGATGAGGAGACAGAGGGAAAGAGCGACAGAAAGAAAGGGAATGAGATAGGTAGTGGAAGGAAGAACAAAAGGCCGAGTAGGGGGAGAACAAAAGGCCGAGTAGGGGGAGGGTATTACAAATTAACAGCATACAACAACATGCATTGCAGCAGCAGTGTAGATATAAGCAAGCTGCAGAGGCTAAAGAAGAAAGATCTACCTACCATTGGCAATTTGCATATTATAATAGCGTAACATTCACAATAAAAGTGGAAAAGAGCAATATTGATTAAAGAGAGTATGATCCATTTTGATGTGCATCGTATTCTATCTCTCTCGCTCTCTTCCTCTTCCTAAAAAAGGAATGACAATATAATACTAATCGATTTATATCGCATTTCAGTAAAGAAGGGGGGGTAGCATACTTTCTGGGAGACCTCTAAAAATCTGTCTGAGCCTTTATTTACCCATGTGGTCATGCATCTTATGAACCTATTGAACATTATGGTTACTGTTATTAATCCAAACCCCAACAAACAGCTTCCGTATTATTACTGTTTGTCACTACCAACTTCAAGAGAACACCAATGATCAATATTTTCGTTTCAATAGTTAAGAACAGCTGTGATAGAGCTATTCTGACATAATTCTCCACTTGAAATAATCAATTCGCAATGATACTATGGGAGTATGATAAGGTAGTGATATTCCCCCCCCCACTTATGGAATAGAGTAATTTAAAAAGGTTGTTTTCAATTTATGCCCTCTGGTTTTGATATTAGCTTCATATGATAGGAATCAGCCATTTAGGGGCATAGTTAGACCATTTGAATGTGTTCAGGAGGTGTCAAACCAAATTTATGTAAAAAGGTAGCCCCCCTCACTTCTCCCCGTGAATGCCCTTGAATATTTCAAAATTTTCAAAGGAGGTTCCAGCATTATTTCTCCAAAGAGCAAAGACAAAGAAATTAATAAAAAGAGAAAGACACGACAACGGAAGCTACACATTCCTGCCTTTACAATTTTTCTTCTCCTTCTTCCTTCTTCTTCTTCTTCTTCTTCTCCTTCATCTTCTTCTTTCTTTTTTTTTTTTCTTGTTCTCTGCTTTAATCTCTTGCATCTATTTATTCTGAGCTTTGTTTTCCCTGTACGTTTAGTGAATCTGATATTTTTTATTGCATATTGATCAGAATTACCTATAATGTTACTCTGAACGGGGGCTCAATCATTTACAATCTATGCTTTTTATTTAGGCTCCCCACATTTTACGTTTTCTTCTTTTTGTGCCAGTCGTTCCCATATCTATCGAAATTTTCTGCCTATTTACCGTATATTGTAGTTGATTTGAGTTCTTTACCCGCACGTTTTGAAATGGAGACTTATGCTTGTAAATTCTGAATTGTTTTTGATGTAAAAGAGGAACAAACAGACTTCAAACTTCAAACTTCAAGGAAGCTGTAATATAGGAGACACCTACATGTCAAAATAAAAATGAAAAAGTAAGGGAGTGTGTTCATCACCATGCTGATTGTCTGCCAGCCCACTTGCCAGGCTCAGCGTGTCACTGCTTTTATATGCAAGTCCCCTGTTGTTGGATGGGATGACAAGCACCTTTGTTACCTCAATCACTTGAAATACTTTACATCAAGAGTTCCCTATTGTATTAATGGTACTGCTACTTTCCAGATTGAGCTGATGAAGTGTATGGACATTAACCCTAACCCTGGACCAAGCTCTAGTGAATCGATTCCCAATAGCTGGTCTACGACTGTAAAACCCCTGAACACAGAAATATTCATCTACGGCATGGATGAGATGAAATCATTAGACCCATGTTCTGATGTTACCAGGATGCCCCGTGTCCGTCTTGAAACTTGGAATATGATTAAAACTTTGAAAATTAACAGATATCCCATACATCGTCGTGGAAAGAGAGGAGGTAGACGCAAGCCAAGTAACGTCACTCGTCTTAATGAATTAGGTCCTATTCCAGTGCTCACACCATCAAGAAGGCCCGAACGTAGTTATGCTGATCAACCCAAAGGACCTAATCATAACAATCTAATACAATTGTGTAAATCTGATACAATCGTCAACTCTAAATTAATGTGTTGTTTGTGGAATGCTCATTCAATCTGGATTAAGACCACTGAGCTTGTTGATTATATGTGTGAATATGATAATGATGTAATGATTTTAACTGAGACATGGCTTAACAAAGATGATAGTGTTATAATAGGAGAATGTTACCCCTCCTGGGTACACTTTCTTAAATGTCCCTCGTAACTCCGCTAGTCCAGGTGGAGGAATTGCCATGGTGTTCAAGACACTGATTAAACATCATGCTGATTTAGTTTATACATTTGAGTATGTGCATATTACAAATATTTCTACCTCTGCCAATTTCATTGTAGTATATAGACCTCCACCATCAACCATCAATGGCTTCACAAATACAGCATTTCTTAAGATCTCATATCTTCAGATTTTAAGAACTGAATAATAATCAGTTACTTTATTTCCTTAATTAATATGTTACGCCATGGCTAGTAAAGTGAAGTACGTCCCATATGAAAATTCCAATAACATGAATATGGTTCTTCATATATTTTCTTTTTCAAGTGCAATTTCAATATCCTATTGTTGATTGCTTTGCCTATAATTATATAGAAATCATGTTCGGATCATGTGTCACTGTAGTTTTCGAGTTGGACAAGGAGACAAGGGTATAGATTTCTTGAAAGCCTTTGCAATCGTGTTCTATATAATGTATGACCATATTTGCCAAGTCTTGGCAACCGTTGATCCTATTGTGACCAAACTTGGGTTAGAGATGCACTTGAGGACCTTCATGTTATGGTGCTGTCGAGCCTCACATGTTACGTTCATAGGTCATTAAGGTTATATATCATTTTTTAGGTTAAATATAAGTTTTTACCAACAAGACTCTCTTATAACTAGTAACTTTGCATACATTGTTCCAAGTGCGAGAAAATAAACTTGGGTCAGGGATGCTCTTTGGCGCCATTCATGTAATTTGGTCATAGGTAGGCGAGACCAAATCTGGCTATTACCTAGATGAAAGTTATAATCACAAATGACCAAATCGGTAAAACCTCTGTGATGTATCAGCGGACAACTCTCCCATTTGTTCATAATTACAAACTAACTAAATTTCAGTTTTTCGAAATGTTTTACTCGGTAACATCTTTTTCGGTTTGGAGGACCGATTACAATATGCGATCTACACCAATATGACTATTGAAAACGAAAAGCGATACAATAATTTAAGTATAAAGAAAGTAGAGGTGTCGTAGTCGATTGGTTTAATCACTTGACTGTGAATGCAAAGTTCGTGGGTTCGAACCCCGACACGGCACTTATGCCCTTGAGGAAGGCATTTTATCTACATTGCTCCTCTGGTTATGAGATTGAATTGTGAAAGAAACTGTCTCAAAGCAAGTGGGAAAGGTTATAGCACATAAGAATTGTTGTATGCTGTAAGGTTTTAGAATCACCAAAATGATAAGAAATTGACTCAGTCCTGCTGGGAGTCACATGCACCGCACACAGAAATGTGTATATTGGACTATACACACGTTCAGCCCAAATATTTCAGCTGATATTTTGAATGTGAGAGCATTTGAAGAGCAATCATTTTCAGGGGGCATATATACTACGATAATCGTCCAAACTAACATAAAAAGAATGAGAAAGCTCACAAATTATTTGTTACCTTTCCAAGAACTCAATTTTCCCTTTAACTTGTATAGGGCAAGTCCAAGCTATAATTATGGTCCTATACGTTTACTGACCACCTCTAAGAATATCTGATTATTATGATTATATAACAATATGCAGGTCCTATACTAGAGCGTGGGTCAGACCAAATTTCAATTTACATGATACCTCTGATGTCAATTTATGTTCATAACACTAATATGCTTGGTAACGAACGACAAATGACCAAAATAACAAACCGGGGCAACTTTATTGAATATCATCAGTTAATTAGTACTCTCAAATCATTTACATGAATGTATATGATTTTTATTGTGTTTAAAATAGTTCCCTGCAAGGCTAAAAAAAAATCAGCTTAGATATAATTCTAATCCTTGCAATCTTCTTATAATTAAACTAAGATAATGATCTTACGTATAACAATTCAGGGTGAATTATATAATAGATATACTCACTGTTGGCTTCCAAAACAAGCGGTGAAATGCGGTCACGAGTCCTTCCTCTTAGCAGCAATGTTTTCTAAAAGTAGCCCTGCCAAAAAAGCTTTTGCATGTGTCTTGTACAATCAAATGAAATTAAAAGCTAACGAGTGACTTGTAAGGTCTGCTCTTAAACATGTTATAAAGAAACAAAATGGTGTCCAAATGTGTCTCTCTCGCAGGAGCAATAAGGGAAGTTTGATCTCAGTTTATTGAATCCAGTTACAGCACTATGCAGAAACATGGAGTGTATCAAAAATTAATTCCCTGGAAATTGAATCGTAATTCAGATTTTGTCAGCATAAACAGGTTCGTTTTCATATTCAGATTCTCTTTCAATATATCGAGCGAGAAGTGTAATGAATCAACAACGATAAAATCCATAGGCAGATCATGATAGTGGTGCTTGGATCCTCTTTTAAAATAAAGGTGTGTAGAATGCGCGCGTATGCAAGTGCAAGTGGATCAGGCAGAAAGATTCAACAGAACATTGCATGATTTACTAAAAACACTCCCTCCCGAAAAGAAACGCCGATGGTCAGAATTTCTTCCAGAAGTACTCTATGCCTACAATGCAACACAGCATGCCTCAACTGGTTTTTCCCCCTTCTACATCATGTTTGGGAGGGATCCCAAACTTCCAGTAGACTTTCTACTGGGTGAAAAGTCACAAGACACTACTAACGTGAATGACTGGCTGGCTAACCACACCAAGGTTCTACAATGGGCTTACCAAAAAGCAGGGGAGAGACTTGAACATGAGGCAGCTTATCGCAAGGCACACTATGCATGCTATGACAAATCTGCCAAAGAGAGACCACTGACAGTTGGCACCAGAGTGTACCTAAGAAGCCATCCTCAAGGTAGACATAAAATTGCTGATGGGTGGCTATCTACAGTATACAAGGTTGTATCCCGACCAGGTGAGGGAGCAGTCTATGCTACTGAGAAAGCAGACGGCAGTGGTGGCCCACGAACTGTCAACCGGAGTGAGCTAAAGGTGTGCCCAATCAGGGAACAATCAGACCCTGTCATTCCCAAAAGCAGACGGGGGAGAACACGCAATGCCCCTCAAGAGCAGACTGTTAACACCACTGATGAGTCCAGCTCAGCCAATGAAATTGTGGTAAGGGATCTACCAGCTGAGTCCACTGACGAGCAGCCTGAATTACATGTCTGATGATTAGCGTCTGTGAACATAAAACTTTAATCAAAATTATGGAAGGAAACAGTTGGAAAATTGTTTGATATTTGTGCACACACACATTGAAGTTTTGTTGTATTCATACAGGTATAAGAAAGAAATGTACTTGAAGTCGGGATTTGGGGGGAGAATAAGTTTGGATGTATATCGCTTACAAATGCAATGCGCGCGATACTAACTGTTCATGGAAAAAGCAGACTAACCAAAACGGTTAGTGGCATGTACATAACATAATAATTCCCGAATATAATCAGGGTTGTAGGTGATAACCAACGAACATAGAGGGCGTCAACACTTTGCAGTACATGTACTTTGCAAAGTGCTGTAGATTTCGAAAAAGCATTTGGCTGTATTTCACATAGACTACTGTTCAAAGCATTGAAATCTTTTGGGTTCGGTAATGTATTGTGCTTTGGGGTTAACATTCTATATAATGTTATAGTAGCTGCGTGATGAGCGGGGAACACTCAACTGGATACTTTAAAGTTAAAAGAGGGGTAAGACAAGGGGACCCTTTGTCCCCCTATCTATTTATAATAGCTATTGAGCTGCTTGCTCATTATATCCGAAAGGATCCTAGTATTGAAGGAATTCGGTATGATACTGGAAAAATAAAGCAGGTACTTTACGCCGATGATATTACATTGTTTCTTAAAGATATGAAGTCAATTGATAGGGTGAAGAAATTCTTCGAAGACTTTAAGAAATTAAGTGGATTAAAAATAAATATGGATAAGACAAATTTTATCTGGTTGGGGGAAGCGATTGATATGCCGGGTTTACCTTTTTTGGGACATAGAGTACAAGACATAAAAATCCTAGGAGTTTATTTTTCACGTAATTCTAAAATAAAAGATGATTTAAACTACAAGAGAAAATACAAGTAAAATAAAAAGATTAATAGGTTGGTAGAGCCAACGAGATCTTACGATGTATGGCAAAATCAAATTATTGAAAACGTATGTATATTCAAAATTAAATTACGTATCTTCTCTTATATCTGTTCCATATAGTATCCTTGAAGAAATTGAAAAAATTTCCTTTAATTTCATTTGGGATGGGAAAGATAGAATAAAAAGGAAAATATTATATCAAGATTATTCTGCAGGTGGGCTTAGGGTAACTGACTACGAAACTTTTATTAAGACTCAAAGAATAATGTAGATCAAACCGCTGATGTACGGCGAAAAATATTTAGGGTGGAAACTAACATTTGATTATTTTTTTAGATCGATTGGAGGTCGAAGTATATTTCTTTGCAATTATGACATGAAGAAAATGAATTTAGATGGTATACCCAGGTTTTATTTAGATATGTTAAAAGCCTGGCAAGATATAGATAAATGTAGACACTTCGAAAAGAACAAAGTCAATCCGATAATTTTTAATAATAGAAGTATTTGTTTTCGAAATAAAATGATCTTTGATGCTGATCTTTTTCATAAAGGAATATTTAAAGCACAAGATAAAACCGTTGGAAGTAATTTTTAACCAATCTCTTTATTTTTATAACTTAGGTTTTACCACCGACAGCCTGATCATGATTCAAAAAATATTTTCAGTCATTGAACAGAAATGGATACAGAGTGATTTTATACATGTGGATACTGAACATTTTCAAATAGATCTGAAGATTTTTGGTCATATACAAAAATTTAGCGATTTAAAGGCTATGCGGTTATATAATCACTTTATTGAACAGTTTCAAAGAGATTATACATTAAAGATTACGGATGGAAATGTTCAACATGATTTTTGAACTGGGATGTTAAAAGAAATATTTACAAGACTGAAAAATGCATTTATAATTAATAAACGAAGAGAGTTTCAATACAAACTATTGCATGGGGCTATATATACGAAACAGAGACTCTTTCAATTTCGTTTCGAGTTGGACAATCTATGTTCCTTTTGTAAACAGCAAGTTGAAACATACCAAAATTTGTTTTTAGAATGTCCTAAAGTTAAGCAATTATGGCAGGACATCAGTAAAAAGCTAGATCTAAGAGAAATTAATATAAATGATCGGAAATCCATTTTTATGGGACTATCGGGTAAAACTGTACAAATATATTTAATAAATAGTATAATTTTTCTTCTAAAACACATAATTTTTTCTTCAAGAAAACAAGGCGAGCTGCCATCTCTACAAAAAATAGTTACTTTGATAAAAGATCACAGAGACGAAGAATATAAGATAGCCAACAAAAAGGGGAAATTGGGGGAGCACTTAAGGAAATGGAAACAGATTGATGCGTTTCTTTGATTTTGTTTTCGTTTTTGTTTGTTTGTTTGTTTGTTTTTTATGTTTTGTACGCTTTTTTATATACTCATTACGGACATGCAAACCGGAACTAGATGCGTGCATGGGTGTTGATATGTTGGGGGAGGGAGGGTGGGGCGGTGCGAGAAGTGGGAGTGAGAATGAGTGAGTTGTGATTGGTAGGAGAATGGGGAGGGAGGAAGGGGGACGAGATGAGTGTCTAAGGGTGGGTTCGGGTGGGCCATGTATATCTTCCTCTAATTTTTTTTTTTATCTTATAAAGAATGGTTTCAAAAAAGCATGTATAATTTGATATTTTTTCTAAATGCATGTTCAATGATCGATATATAGTATTTTTTTTTTGTCTTTCTAAAAAAGAGCCTTTGTTCTGTTATTCCGTATATTTTGGAAGACCTTATATTGTTTAAAAGTATAATTGGTATTTGTAAACTTTGTTCTTTAGTTCCTTTTGTCTGAATATTATATATGATTTAATGTGATATTAATGTATCTTTTTTAAAGACGATTACTTGAAACAAAAAGTTCATTTTATTATTCCTATACATGTATGAAGTATTAAATGAAAGAAAATAGTTATATCTATGTCTAACGGTTGGTGCATTGTATTTTTTTTCCTTTCATCGAAAAAAATAATTCTGTTTAATCATGGATAATTTCAGAGAATTCTATATATTTTTTACTGATATTAATGTATTTCATTAAGTTTCCTTGTATATTCAAATTATTTTATGTTACTTATGATTGTTTCTTGAAATCTAATATTGTTCTTGAGAGGAAGCAATAAAATATCATTCAAAACAAAAAAAAAGTGTTGACGCCCTCTACACTCTAAAAATTCAAATGTTAAATCTATTTTAAAAGGTTGGAGGAGTGACACCATTTTTAAAATGGTAAATTAACACTTTTAGCATGCTGGATCTAATAGTTTAAAGGTTGGATGCAGCATGTTAAAAGTGTTCATTTACCATTTTGAAAATGTTGTCACTCCTCCAACCTTTTAAATGTAGATTTAACATTTGAGTTTTTAGAGTGTACGTTCGTTGGTGATAACTGAAATGTTGAATTAACACAACGACTTTTTCAAGAGCTCCGGAGTTGCGTTATTGATCCATAGACATTTTGGCGGGAAAATTAAATCTGCTCCTCCACTACACCCAGCGGCAACGGTGCCAACACGTAGCCGCCACCAGCCCTTCGGACTACACCCATCTTCGGCTTCTGTCCAGTCTATTTATTATATAGCTTCTGGCGAAATCCGACTTCGTTTCAGTCGCCTAGTTAGTGGAGGCTGAGGCTGGGGTTACCCACAGGCGTTCCCATGGTGATATTGTCACCCATTTTCATACTTTTCTCCACGTATTAATAACAGTTAAGAGGTTTATTAATTCATTAACATGCGCATGAGAAATGGCGTACTCTAGTTCTTTGTCCTCAGGAGAAGAGGATTACAATAACGCAGCAGATAATCCAACTTTTGAATTTCGGGATACACCGGAGGTATTATCTTCCGATGGTCACACTCTCCGTGAGGAGAGTGATGACGATTCAAATTGTTCATGGAAAACGGCAATGAACAGAAATTCTGTCAGATCCAAGAAAAGGGCAAGGGTTAGAAGCAATAGCGATGGTATGTAAATACGAAGAACAACAAGATTCCTAAATTCTCAACTCCAATGCATTCAAGTAGGAAGGTGGTCATTGTTGGACTGGAAAAAATGTATGCAGTGCTAACCAAGTGCGGGTTTACAGAGAAATTCATGACCTCGTTGGAAAACTTGTAGGTATGGTTAAAGTAAAAAATATGTTGATTTTGACATGTGAGAATGAGAAACAAATTTTAACACAGTTGGCTGGTTTAGACGTAAAAGCTACACGTTATGAAGAAGATCAGGTGGTTACAACGAAAGGGGTCATCCATAGAATCGATACTCAAATCAGCAATGAAGAAATAGCAGATGTATTAAGAGAACAGAATGTAATAAATGCTAAGAGATTTAGGAAGAAGATCAATGGAGAAATGGTACCCACTCCATCGGTACTAATTACTTTCAAAGGTAAAAGTAAACCGGATTCTGTAAATTTTTCTCTACGAGATTAGGCGTGTGGATAACTTTGTCCCACCCGTGACAAGGTGTCATGAGTGCCAACTATTTGGTCATATGAAAGATAATTGTAAGGGTAAAATTCGTTGCGTGAGATGCGGAGGCGAACATGAATTTGACGCTTGCGCACAAAAGGAAAACAGGAAGTATGTGGAGATAATCACTCGGCGGCGTATAAAGGATGCAAATTGTCAAAAAAGTATTCTATTTATATTTTTCTTCGCTGCAAGACAAGTATTGCATAACTTTGTCTTAATATTTCACCCTGCCTAATACTGGGGTAATTCAGGTGCAGAGTTAGGATGCATCACATGTTTTTGTTCTGTAAATTGCTCATTGTTATGAGAGCGCTTTAGCACAGGTGAAGTGCGGTTTTTATTTCTTTCATTCAACCTTTTCCTCTGCTTTTTCGTTGCTTTGTTAGGGCAACTAGAGAATGAACGAAGCGTGGTCATGTGGTTTGTTTAGACTAACGTGAGTGGTCAGTTTTGCTATTGGGTGTGAGGATTGGTGTTGGAATGAAGGTGTGCGAAAGTGAGTGGGGCAGATGCCATTACAGTAGGCATTGGAGAAAGTCCTGTTTTGTCACCCTTTGAGAGGGAGTCCCACTGCCAGTGAAGGGAAGACTTTTGGCTTGCAGTATTAGAGCGAGTGTGTTTTTCCCTATTTTGGTTTGGCCAATTCTTCTGCTGTTTGGAGCGGATTGGGCAGACAGTCGGTGGTGGACAAGATCCTTCCGGGAGGCAGGCAACGGGTCCTTCAACTTCCAGATAACTGTAAGTCGTGACCTAAAATCCAATTCTTCATTTTCTGTAAAACAACTCATATTTTATGTCTTACATATGGTAAAGTAAATTTTCAAAAGTTAGGATATCATAAAATTCTTGTATATTCTTTTTCAAAATAAAGAATGTAACATTTTAGGATTTGTGTCATTTGAAAAGCAAGACCATTTTTTGTACTACAGTCTATTTGTAATATTTCTTAGCACTGTGAAAATGCCTTCTTTCGGTAAAAAAAGAAAGACGGTCATTTCGTATTTCGGCCATTTTGGTTGTTCCGTTTGGCAGGTAGCCATCTTGAATTTCGATGCAAGTTGTGTGTTTTGTGTTATCGATATAACGATATTGTGAAGATTTATTGTGATGGTATATCACATTAATACTATATATTGTTGCTTTTTAGTAAATAATGAACTACTTGTTCTAGTAATGTTTGGTAATAAGGGATAAATCAACATCGATATTAAAATAGTGACTAAATATTCAAAACACTAAAACAATGTTTTTTTGAACTGTTTAGGATAATAATACTTTGATAGGATGTTTGTTTATTACTGGTTATTATTACATTACAGCCGTTTAAGGTGGTTTTCAACCATACATCGTGTGTGCTAGCGTTTCTTCACTGGTCGTGGATGGTGTTTTCCATACGTCATCAAGAACCTCATGAACCTCATCGACCATAGTCTTCGTTTCAGCCACGATTTCACAACTCCGAATATACACCAAGGACACTTCACTCAACACTCAACGCTTTGTTTCGTTAATTTCATGATGATCTGACAATGGTCGGTTAGAATAATTTATATGTATATTTAAATAATCTGCTTTTTGGATTAACATTTTCAAACCAGATATATTGTACATCACTTTTACTCTGTTATGGAGTAGTTTAACCCTCATTAATGAATTAGTTGTATATTTACTGGAATTGTATACTTTATTCATGTTATTTTTGTGAAAATTTCAAGTGCAAGTTTCAGGCAATTTATTTACATGCTGAATTAAATCTCAGACCTTGAAACTTAACGATTTATCTGAATCTGTCTTTATTTGTGTATCGCCACGTAAGCTATCAACTACAACAATGTAGAAGCTAAGCAAATACAAACAATTAAATTGAACGAAAAGCTCACATGTACGCGCAAGCGACAAAAGTGTATCACACTCAGAAAAATGTAAATGTTGTAGAGACGACTAATAACAGTCACCACGAGTAACTCCAAAGAGAACCCTCAAAGTAAAGGAAACAAATTAGATTCCAACTTAAAGGGAAATTAACCTCAGCGTATGAATTAGCTTATTTTGAATGGTGTAGTATATGCCTCTTATTTGATACATGCAATTTCATGTAAAAACACAGGATATAGATATAAATCACTATTTTCCAGCCAAGTTATCGTCTGCTAGCAATAATAAGGGGGCTGCCATTACTTTATGTGTACACGAACATATTTTTCATCCCAAGTAAAATTTCCTTCATCGTTAACTTGTAATTGATTTTTAGAGGACAAATATATATTAGATAAAGTCACATATTCTGAAATGTAAGTTTAGTTTTATATATTTTTTAAAAGGTCTTAATTTGTTCATAAAAAATATACTTCATAAAAAATATACGTCAAGGACGGAGAATTGACGTCAAGGACGGAGACAATCGTAACAATACCAAAACAAAGCGAGGAATCTGCTTTACAGGATGGCTATTAGAACTCATGGGTCGTCAATTATCTAGGCCCATGAGTTCCAATAACAATCGTAATACAATCAGAACAAAGCGACGTATCTGTTGTAAAGGTAGGCTATTATCAATGCATATGGTACCTAATGATCCGTGTCATGCACAAAATGGCAGCCTCCATGGAAAGACGTAGCAGACAATAGGTGCATCTAAAATATCACGTGGGGTTAATTGTCCTTTAAATTTACAGAGTCCTGGACATGAACAAGCCCTCACTCCCATATTCCACCCGCGGCTCGAGTACACGAGAAAAAAGAGAAAAGGCGGGAAAGAGACAGGGAGTCTGAGCAGGGTTCTTCAAACTGGCTTTCCCAATAATGTGACATCATTAGATTTGATTATGTTCATTCTGGTTGCGATACGTAAGTTACTTCTTTCTGAGAACGATGATCAATTTGTGGAAGCTGCTGTCAAAGCTGGTAAAGATTTTTTAAAGGCAGACATTACCATGGAAATGGTAAAAAGCCGCCTTAAATGACACAGCCCGTTTCAGATATAACTATAATACAATGGAATGCACAAGGTATGATTTCACATGGTGCGGACTTTTTAACGTCAATATTTGATAATAATTTATTGGGTTCTAACCCAGATATTACGTGCATTCAGTATAATGACTATAATGTGTCCTTTATTCCTAATTACATTTGTGTCTGTAGAAATAGACCGGATGGTAGAAGAGGTGGTCTAGTTATATATTTAAAAAAGGATATTACTTTCCAGGTTATGAACGTTAAAGGGAATATCGAATACCAAAGAGTTGATATTTTTTCAAAGAAAGGGATCATTTCAATTTTTAATTATTATAATCCATGTAAAAAGATTGAAGTGGAAGAATTAAATGAGTTGGTTAGAAATGTGCCAGGGAGGATTATAATTCTGGGCGACTTTAATAGCCACAACCCACTATGGGGGAGCAGTAAATTAGATGCAAACGGCAGAACCGTATAGAGACTTTTATGGAAGATCAGGATCTAGCATTGCTAAATGACGGTTCTCCAACGAGGTTAGACCCTCATTTTGGAACATATTCAATGTTAGATTTATCTATAGTTTCCAAGGAACTAGCGTGTAAAATGGAGTGGGAAGTACGGTCTAACAACTTTGGCAGTGATCCCAATGCGATTGTTATTAAATTGAAACAGTCGGGCAATACGATTATACATGAATACGCAGATATCGGATTTAGATGGAGTTTTAGAAATGTAAATTGGGAAGGGTAGGCCTATAGAAATGCACTAAAAGAGGAATTATTAAATCAAGAGTATAATAGTGACTCTAAATTAGATATTCAAATTCGATACAACGCCATTGTTAATGTTATTCTGAATGCATCAAACAGGTACATTCGTCGAGTTCGACTAGGAGGAGGGGGGGGGGGGGGGGGAAAGAAGTAAAATAACTCCCTGGTGGAACGAGGAGTGTCAAAAAGCAGTTGCGGAGAGGAATCATATTAAAAACAGATTAAAAAGGTATTATGACATAAATGATGTTAAACAATACTTACGAAAGAAAGCCTTTGCACAGAAGGTACAGAGAAGGGCTCGTTTCGACTATTGGTCTCAATACTGTGCTAGAATGAATAGATTTACAGACATAGGGAAAGTGTGGAAACAGGTGAAAGGA
Source organism: Heliocidaris erythrogramma (assembly GCA_025617745.1). Taxonomy (NCBI): domain Eukaryota; kingdom Metazoa; phylum Echinodermata; class Echinoidea; order Camarodonta; family Echinometridae; genus Heliocidaris; species Heliocidaris erythrogramma. The sequence continues at coordinate 33,101,342 of CM046858.1, read as the reverse complement.
ATGCGAGACAGCACAAGGAACACTCACATTTTTCACAATCTAATCGTCGATGGTGATATCGTAAGGGCTTGTCTCGAATGGGTGGGTTGCGGGAGCGGGATGGGAGTGGGATGGGAGCGGGAACGGGCACACCCTTTCGAGACAAGCCCCCTCCCCCCCCCCCCCCCCCCAACACAGCCAAGCTTGACACTCCAGTGGGCCACCACTTTAACCTTCCTAACCATTCCATCACCGATATGATTCTACAGGGCATTGAATCTTTAGGTACCCGTCCCGACACAGTCCGAACCAGCAGGGAGAAGTACTGGATGAGACGACTTCGCACCATCCAACCTCATGGCCTCAACATCCAGGAGGGAAATGATTAATACATCTTTTTACTCCCCTTCTTTACTTTATTACATATATTATATATATATATTGGTTTAGACACATATATTACAGACTTTATATGCCATATATTTTGCACTTGGTGTTTGACAACTCGACTCCCTCTTTATTTTCTGCCCTACCACTCCACTGCACTGGACTTGTACAGTACTTATTCCTTTCTCTTGTCTTTGCATTGTTCCTTATCCTGTTTGATGTTGCCTCCCAACTTATCCTTTGCTTTCACAGGTTACCCACCCTTGAGCTTGGGGCTCATCACTTCCTTGGATCTCCACGCCTTTGTATTTGTTTTAATCCCCCTCCACACCCACTTGACTCATGGTTTTTGACTCCCCACACTCCCCTTTTGTTCCCATTGTTTTGTGTCCACAGCTCCTCCCTTACAGTTCCTGTTACATGTACTCTGTTTTTTGTCTGTAGTCTATATGCTTGTCTTGCTTTTTATGTTTGTCATTTTGCCTCTGACGAAGATTCTGCTAGGATCGAAAGCTCAGGCCCCTTTTGACTCCAATTCTTAAACTGGATAATTGAATTTTTGCTATTTCGCTTCGGCTTTTGTGTACTAATTAAGGTGATGGAATATTATATAGATATATATTATTTGTTTTCCTGAATTTGTATCCCCTGAATATGCTGCGAATGATAAACGTCTGTGAAATTGGACATCCATGACATCCTCAGTATCGACGGATACGTCAGTAGATCGACAATGTCGTTGTCATGACTCCACGGAAAAGTTGTCCGAATGCCTGCGAGGCCCATATTATGTAATTCTTGCGGATTCGGCCGCGCCGCCAGGGGTGTCGATCATGATTGGGGATGACCGGCGAGGGAGCGAAGCCAGTGGCGCATCCAGGGATTATAGCGCCTGTGGCAAACAATGAAGTTACCCCCCCCCCCCTCCTCCGAGTGTCCAAACTGATCTACGTTATTGTACATGCGAGGGAGCAAAGCAACCGAGCGGCAAATTCTTCATTTTTAACCCTAAAACGCAATTTATTGTGCATTTTATTACCCAGGAAATTTTGCAGTTTCCATCGCAATAGAGGAACTCAAATTTTATACATTGATAAACGGTTTTCTGTTCAGTCACTTCTACAATCGGGAGCAAAACCAACGAAAACCCTATATACGTTCTTTCAAAAGTTGAACCTTTCCAAATGCTGTTTTATACACTTCATCCTTATATATATATTTTTTCTTTTTGGAGGGGGGGGGCGCAATATTTAACATATGAAACATGATATAGCGAGCAAAGCAATTACATCATTATTTTTTCAAATTTTAGACCCTTTACGCTATTTAAGAACTATATACTGGGGCGCGAAATTATGAGATCCTGAAAGAAAATAATTATGCGAGGGAGAAAAGTGACCGAGCTTTGGACATTTTTTGCATTTCAAACATTCAAAAACTAGATTTCTATATAGCGCATTTACGTTGCGGATTTGTGGGCACATAATTCGTAAGGATTATGAGTTTTCTTAATTCCCCCATTTTTTTTTCTCTCCTTTGCGTTTTTTGCGCCCCCTCCAAGTGCCACCAGGAGCACGTGCCCCTGCACCTAGATACGCCACTGAGAGAAGCGACCGAAGCCGGGGGGGGGGGCGGGGGCAGGCCTCCGTGTATGTATTTCAAGATTCGGGTTAGGGGAGAAGGGTTGGAAGTTCATTGGGGTGATAGGAGACGTCATCAAAAAGACCCTTTTCTGGGGAGAGAACAATTTAATTTGGCACGTTTTTTGTGTGTGTGTGTGTAATGTCCAGACAGTCATCCCCAGTCATATACTACTTCCTATACTGACCAAGTTTGGTGCATGGGGGAGATATTGGGTGAAATCGACCGGGAAATCGACCCGACTTTGCCTTGGGGCCTAAACCCGACAACTAGATATTATCAGGCTGACAACCTTTTTGTCAATGACTTTAAGATGGTTGGGTAAAACAAAATAGGGTGACTATATTTATAATATTTCCATTTTTTTATTTCGGGGGAGCGTTTCATGAAAGGAAGTTGTCGGATTATTTTATCCGACAACTGTTATAAGCTACTGAAATCCTTGCATCTGATTGGCTGAGAGCAAATTTGTCGGATAAAATATCTGAAAAGTCCTTTCATGAAACGACCCCCGGGACAGGCTAGCATTTGTAAAAATTGTAGCAATCGATTAGATGTTTTCCTTGGATCGACTAGGGAAGGGTGTTTGCTGAATTCGTGATTTTTAGGTCCTTTTCGAAGTAATATTTTCTGGTCAATTTCTGATTGAAAATTACTGAACTAAGCCCGGCCGAGCAATCCTGAAAGAGCTTCTTTATTATCTCTTAATTGGCTGCTCTGGGATTTGTTTTCGGCTCTTGGCTGCTGTTAATTTTTGGCTGCCGGCGGTTTTCAGTAGGACCGGTTTGGGGGTCAGCTAACTCACTGGTAAACCACACATTTTGCATCAGATCACTAAAAATTCGCGGCAAAATTACGCAAAAGATCTGCAGTACTGAATCTGAAGCCCTTCTGAACCTGCGTATGTATGAATTTGATCTTATAAATAGTCTAAAAACTCACAAAAAAGCAATATTCTCAGGTACCGGTTGCGACTTGTTTTGTCATTCACTGTGTCCGTGTGTGTGTTTTGTGCATACATGTAGTCCAAGCGCGGTGCGGTGGCGATAAGGCTCCGGCCGGCCGCGCTGCAGTGTGGCTGGTGTGGGTAGCCAGCTTCCTGAGACTGAGTCATGTGAGTGTAAAAAAAAAATGGGCTGTACGCCTTTACATCACGGCCAAATTCGTTATTATGCCCAGCCGCCATTAAATCCGCCTGAACAAGTGAATAATTAATTAGGCCTAGACAAGTTTTTTGGTTTTCATTGTTGAAATTCAGTTATTTATAACGGAACAGGCCTAGGGCCTAAACGCTATCGTTATCGATTCATAAATGAAAAAATTATCAGCAAGAAAGAGCGGGATTCGAACCCGGGACCAAAGCGAGTACAGTGTAGAAAGGGAATACTCTGACAGTCTCACCAGACGCCTTTACCACTGGCACGTACTGCGGCAGCCCGAACACGTGTTCGGGCTGCGCTTCGCAGTCCTTTGATCGCATGGATGTCACATAATTACAAGGTCGTTTGTCAAAATGATAGCCATGAAACATGAAATCAGTTGATTTTAGGCTATTTTAGGTACTTACAATACTTTACGATTGACTGTCGTCTTTCTTTTCATTGAGGATGATACAAAAAAGGCATATTTATCTCCAAGAGCCTGTAGTAAAAACTTCCGAAGGTCGGTGTTTTGCTTGCAATGCGCATGCGTCAGCAGCTCCAATTATAATACAGACAAGAAGGGAGGATTATGAATATTCATTAGACGAGCTTGAGCGAGAGCGCTAGATCTATTAGTCTAGTTCTGGACTCTTTTTATTGATTGTTACTAGACTATAGATCTATACGTTAGCGATCGGCGGATTACAGTGGGTATATGAATATTCATTATTCCATTGACGAAAACTATGCCGTCATTGTAATAAACATTCATAGGCGCATGCGCAAGTGCCTATTTTCAATTTGGCTGTAACAACATGGCGAATGGGACTGGTTTCGAAAATTGAGAGTAAAAAGTGACATTCATCGATTCTACACATTTTTTAGGAAAAGCTGATTTGCGTAAAGTCTGTTTAGGTAAGTGGCATCGTATATATGATACTTTAATTAAAAAATAATAATTACATGGCCATTTTTTAAATGGTCATTTGAACATTGGTAGATTGTGAGACCCACCGAATCGTACTGGTTTCACTCAGGACGCTGCCACTTCGTGGCAGCGTCCCGGGGCTACACTGGCACTAGACCACGAGCAGTTGACAGCGAATCTGATCTTGCTGCACTCTACATGCTCTAGGCCTATACTTAGGCCTACCTCCGCTCCATACAAATCTTATCTAGGATATACCTCCGACCGTTCTGCTGTTTTTTTTATATCCTACTTTTCCTAGGTGGGATTCATGCCAAAATTGAGGATTACTGGGCATATTTAGCTATAAAACATGTAAAAGCCCTGAATTCGTTATTGTGCCCAGCCACCATTATTAAATCCGCCTGAACAAGTGAATAATTAGTCAAGTTTCTTGGTTTTCATTGTTGAAATTCAGTTATTTATAATGGAATAAACGCTATCGTTATCGATTCATAACTGAAAAAAATTATCACCATGAAAGAGCGGGATTCGAACCCGGGACCACTCATAGGTACACGCCATTGCCGACTGTGTAGTAACGCAGCCAACACACATCCCATACCTAAACTGCATCACTGTGCATTTTTGGCTATATTTAATTGAAACTCATATATTGCAGTTTACTTAAATCCAAATACTTATGTTGAATAATAGATGATTAAAACTTACCAGGTTGTTTTGTGACCTTTGAAGAGGGTTTCCTGAAATTTTGGGTCCTTTTTGTCGATAACTGCTATCGAGACTGTCCCGTCAGCATCCAGTTTGTATTTTTCACGATTATGATGAAGGGAGCCCTCAGCGCTCGTAGTGGTACCGGCGCGATCGGTTCGTCGATCTCCTACGAAGACCTGGAAGGGCCAAACTGACGACGTAAAAAAATAAAAAATATTACGTACGTACGTAATATTTTTTATTTTTTTACGTCGTCAGTTTGGCCCTTCCAGGTCTTCATAGAATAGCTTGTGTGCGTAACATTCTGCGTACGTATCTACGGTGCGTAACCATGTAGAGCGGCCTCACTAGTGCGCAACATATTGAGAGCAGTCGTCATCTGTATGGAGGTGTGGGTAACAAGTACCAAAAAGAGGGCTGTAAATGTAAGTTTTTATAACTTTCTACATTTTGTATCTTAACGAACTGATAACTTAAAATCTAAAGAATGATACTTAAGTATCAGTTTGTGCACAAAAACCTCCATTTCAAACAAAATTACATCTGTATCCCCAATACCCAGTATACACACATGTATATGATCCTAATGGTCAATATGACCATTGCTTGCTGATGTGCCCGGGACCTTAAATGCTAGTGCAGTGTAGAAAGAGAATACGCTCTGACAGTCTGACCAGACGCTTTTACCACTAGACCACGAGCAATTGACAGCGAATCTGATCTTGCTGCACTAGGCTATATACCTCCGCTCCATTACAAATCCTATCTTATCTATACCTCCGTTCTGCTGTTTTTTTTGATATCCTATGTAGGATTCTTGCCAATTTCAGGATTACTGGGCATATTAGCTCATGTTAGCTATAATAGCCGTGAATATTTAGTCAAGTTTTTTGTGTTTTTATTATTGAAATTCAACGGAATAAACGCTATTGTTAGGCCTAATTCATAACTGAAAAAAATATCAGTCAAGAAGAGCGGGATTCGAACCAGCAGGCAGCAACATTGTAGAACGTGCGGTGTTGAAGAAGGATACTTCGACCGTGCAGATTTCTTTACCACTAGACCACGAGCAGTTGACGGTACAGCTCGTTGCTCTTTACTTAGGCTTCATAGATTCATACCTCCACTCTATAGAAATTTAGTACCTCTGTTCTGCTCACTGTGTTTTCGATAACCTAGTACATGTACTAGGGAGGATTTTGCCAATTTGAGGACTACTGGGAATACTAGCTAATTAATATAGCCTAGTACCGGTTCATCACAAAGTTAGGTGTTTTTTCGCCAATCTAGTGTGTAGTCGACTGTAACTTAGTTGGTTTGCACAGCAGATTGAACGACCCGCTTCTGTCTGTAAGTAAGTGAAAAGCCGACCCTAACAAAACAGAGGCTAATTAATGAGAGACAGAATTTTTGGTCTAGTTAAAAATAAATAGAATCGCCAAAAAAAAAACAGTGACAGCTGACTGTTTTAGATAAGACATAAAAATAACATTAACAAATCCAAATTTCTCGCAAGTGAGGAATAGTCTAGATGTACTTGTAGAATAGAAGCAATGAAAGTTAATAGTCAATAGGGCATGCCGATGATAGCTCCTTTATATTTGCAAGGTAAATTATGCAATCATAATTAAGCCTGAGTCATATCGATTATTTCATAATCCGGGATTCGACGATAAATGATGGGCGGTGAAAAACAGAGTTGCACACAGTTGCACGCAGTCCATGCACCATGCACCGGTGACCGGTCCGCTGGCATCGCGGGCATATGTATGGGGCTCTTGCTGCTCGACATTAACGAACGCCCGCTAGCCAATGGCTAGTAAAAATCACGGCGGACTAGCCAAAATGTTAAAGTTTCTAGTCCGTATGGCTAGCCAAAATATCACTCTAGTGTCGCACAAAGCGATGCTCATTGTCGACACATCCGACAATGATTCAAATTCAAAGAATTAATAATCTTACTAAATGTCTTTGGAGAGCTCAATGGAACACGTTTCTTTGATGCAAAAAAAAAACAATACGAAATCAACTTTTCGTCGCTCATGACTTCATTCAGCTTCAGATCATTTCCAAGAAGTAATTGCCAATTTGATGAGAGTGGGATATAGTTATTGCGAAGTTGGAACACTCGTACTCATGCCCGTATTTATCATGTTCAATTATACAATTGTCAAATTGACAATGCAGAGAGAGCTAGTGCAAGAATATTATCGTAAACTTTAATTCGTAATGACGATTTTTTCATAGAGAAAGCACAGGTAAAGCGCGACGTACTTCGCGAGCGAATTAGCGAAAGTTAGCGAACAGTTTGAAGTCGCCTTCACGTTCTCTTTTTTTATTTGCTTTTTTCATGGTGGCTAGTCAAAAATCTGGCGGTCTAGAAATCGATGCACCTGTTTTGCCAAAACGAAATCGGGATTCGATGTCTTCGATCGAACACTGGCTAACCAATCGATTTGACTCAGGCTTTTAAAATCATAATAATTTATTATCTAGTATTACATTTTACTGACCGTAGAAGTTTGATGACATCTCTCAAAATGAAGATTTCTAAACCTTCGTCGGTAACTTAATATTTTCTTGGAGTGAGCGGAAAAGGCAAAGTTTGCCTCTCTTCTGTCAGTATCTTCATAATTTAATTCTCCTTGGCTTAAAGGGAAATCTAACCTTAATAGCAAGTTGCTTTGAAAGAAAGAGAAAAAATCAGAGAAGCAGATAGGTGAAAGTTTGAACGAAATCGGACAAGCAATAAGAAAGTTATGAATTTTTGAAAGTTGTAATCACTATATTATGGGAATTTCAAATGTCGCTTTGATGTACAGTAGCTGTGGACAACTCCCCAATTCGCTCCAACACACAAAATGACTAAATTGTCACTTTTTTCAAAATGTATTACTCAGTAGGAAAGTTTTCTTTCATGAAGACCTATAACAATATGCTATCCCCAATATATTTTGAGCCCTGCCTTGAGGGTAAAAGCGCCTCAAAGAAAACTGCAAATTAAAGATATATTTGTGTACGACAAATGGGAGAGTTGTCCACAAAAATGTCACAATCGACTCACCAAAGTGCCAGTTTGAGATTCGCATGTAGTGATCTCATTTTCAATAGGAATAATTTACACATATAGGTGAACGAGAGAAGGTGGTGGGGGGAAATATTTAAATTGCATACATAGTTAACAAATATTGAAATATAATATGATAACATGTATGACTTTATACTTGACTAAAAAGTACCTAGTGATTCAAATATTCAGAGGAAGAGCATTCCATAGAAATGGAGCTGCTGCTGTAAAAGCCTTTTCTCCTAGACAAGACATAACCTTGACAGAGTCTTTTGCAAATTGTTAACACTAGCTTTAGTCCACCATATACATGTTCTTGTACAATTATCAATACATTGCTGATGACATTGCAGGGTGATTCCCCTACGATATACATATCTATTTCATCTAAAATGAGAAATCTATTGATAATGACCATTGACTTCTATTCTTGTACTTTTAGTATCATTACCATTATTAGTTAATGGTCAAATCAAGATAGTTTTCATTTGTGAATGAAATAAATGGATAATAGTCATATGTCATACAGGACACATAATTGCACAGAATTGGCCTGCAGTGTTTTGTTCATTTTGTCTGCAGGTCAACAGTGAAGATGGACTATGAATTCAAGCAGCAAACTGCCCAGGTGCGGGAATCAGTGGAAGACCTCTTTGACTTTGAGGGATGCAAGGTCGGTAGGGGGACGTATGGACACGTCTACAAGGCTACAACCAAGAAAGAACCCAAGAAGGAATATGCTTTGAAACAAATTGAAGGCACCGGAATATCTATGTCAGCATGCAGAGAAGTTGCTGTGAGTGTATATTATGCAGGGCCATCGTTAATCGTTATTCATGACCGGTATGGCCCAGTCATGATGAGTGACATGATATTGTAATATCTGCATTATATCCTTTTGAATATTTCATTGATTATTACTCCTTTTATATGACCAACTTGGCCATTTCTCAATATTTTCATTAAAAAAACAAACATTTATTACGAGATACCAAATATTTTGTACAGGGTACAACTATGTTCTTAGTTACTTTTTGTAATGAGTTTATTTCATGATCTTATTGACGGTCATTGCTCCTTACTATTGCTATCAGGGCCTCATGGAAGACCACCTCTATTGTTGATAATGAATCGCCCTGTCTAAATATCAGAAAGGGTCTCCGTTATGTGGAATGGGACCTTAAGTAATCATTTAGGTGTGAAAGAGACCCACTTGCAAAAGACATTAATTAGTTAGAATCAATTCTTATTTATATCAGTGATTTTAAAACTTTTTGAGGGGGGAGGCATTGGTTATTTCTACTAGTGTATTTAGCAAGTTTATTTTGATTGCTGATTTAAATTGCAATGACATAAATCACCTTTCTTTTGCTTGTATGAAATGTTTGCCGTACATAATCCCAGACAATGACTTTTTAGAATTTTAATTTTTCATTTATTTTTTTTTGCAGTTACTCAGGGAATTACGTCATCCAAATGTGATCTGTCTACGAAGAGTTTTCCTCTCTCACAGTGACAGAAAGGTTTACTTGCTCTGTGATTTCTCAGAACATGATCTATGGGTAAGTGCAGTCTGTTACAGGATTAACCTGTTACATTCAATTAACCTATTGACTACTGCATTCTAGGCTTAATATGGGAACCACCTGGTTCCAGTAGGCAATGGCCAGTATTCTGAACTCCGGTTTAACTTAAACTCCAGTCTAAGTTAAACCAGAGCTTTAATCAAAACTGACTAAAACCGTCCAGTGTAAATAAATGTACAAAGTTAAGCCATACCATACTGGAGTTTAAGTTAAACCGGATTTCAGAATGTAATTTTCTAAAACTATGGTTCAAAGGGCAGTTTTAGACCTAGTTTAAACTGCACTTTAGACTGTGGTAGTTTAAACTGCACTTTAGACTGCGGTTTAAGTTAAACCGGAGTTCAGAATATGGACCAATGAGTTTAGTGTCGAAAGGCAAATATATTAAACAAATAATATATGTTTGTAGTTTATTTCTTGTAAAGTCAAACCTGCTTTAGCGACCACCTGTCTATAAAGACCACAATATTTGTTTCCCATGAAAGTGTTTCTCATTGAAATATGTATTAAAGGAACCTCTACATAAAGACCACCTGCTCATAAAGACTGCTTTTGTCTTCCTTGAGTGGCCTTTATAGACAGGTTTAACTGTAATTGTTATGTTACTTTTATTTTGATGTGTTGTAGCATAACAACATCTCCAGAGGAATCTACCCAATTAATGATTAACCCCTACCATGCCGTGGGCGGCTAATCCCGCCCAAAAATTTGAGTGTTGAACATCATTTTTAGGCTGCGAATGGCTTGAAAATTCTTTCTCATACAGAAACTTGTGCCTTTAATATAATGCTTATTCCTATGCAATATATCTTTGCCCAGTTTGCTAAAGAAAAATCTCATTGAAAGTTAATATTTAACTCTTGAAGTTAACATATGACAATTGCTCAAAAATCTGGTGGCATGGAAGGGGTTAAGATTACTTGAAAACAAACATCTACAATCTGTTCTTAGAGTCAGAATGTGTGTTTACCCTCCTTATTACCTAAAGTGCAGAATGAAAATTAAAAGTACATGTAGTCAAACTTGTCTATAGCGGCCACCGAAGGGAAACGGAAAAAGTGGCCGCTATAGACAGGTCGGCGGCCATTTTAAATTTTTGCACATACATGTACACGCATGTACACGCAACATCACTTGTACATGCATCCATATATATCACTTAAGAAAACAAGCTATAGATCTACAGATTTGACGTATAACATGTCATTGTCATATGATATATAAAATGCCAAAATAATGTGCTTTGTTGTCAATAAATGAGAAAAACAATAGATATACGAGCAATCTGTGTAAAATGAATTTTCCCTCAAATTACCACGTACGTACCGCCCGCGGTAGACTGCTGTTCTTTATTTTTGTAGTCTAAAAACGATGTCTAATCATGCTTTTGCTTCCTGCCAAAAAATTACAATAATGATTCGTCGAAAGTGCGAAGGCTGACAATGGATCGCCGGTGGACGAGTTTTCCTGCTGTTTTTCAGCAGGACAATCTCGTACATGAAATCGTTATTATTGATCCTTAAAAAAATAATAGTTGGGTAGTATTTTATTATTTTCACTTTCTAAAAAAAAATCACTCCTTTTAATATTTTTTTCGAAAGCTTTAACCCTTTTTTTTTTTTTTTTTGATAAATCTTTTAAAAAATAAAAATTAATATTGAAGTGTACGAGCCTGTGCTATTGCGCAATGGCGATCGCTATCAATGCCGACCGTGATAGCTTAAGAGAACAATACAGGTGCAGGGGATTGCAGCTGGATGGTGCGAAGATTACGTAAACGAACAATACTAGTGCTTAATTCTTACTAAAAAGACTTTTAATCTCTAATTAGTCGGCAATGTGGTAAAACTTTTAGATCTTCTTGGCCATTGTAGAATCTATTCACGACGTTTTTGTGAGAATGTGACTGAGCTAGGACTCGGTAAACACATCGCGGCTTTATTATGCCTATGGCAAAAACTACTTTTTGTTCATGAAGCTACGGCTCGACTCGATATTGGTGGCCGCTATACGCGGTCAGATATTGACCGAGGGATACATAATGGGTGGCCGCGTTAGGCAGGTGACCGCTATATGCAGGGTCTACAACACAGTAATTTCCTGCGGGGGTTTTTTTGGTGGCTGCTATAAGCAGGTGGCCGCTAAGACAGGTTTGACTGTATAGTTTCGCTGATCTGGAGCCAGTGTCTGGGGGATGTCATGTGATGTATGATATGGTACATTAGTTCAAACCATATCTACTGCCTACTTTTTAAAGGATATTGCATCTTATATCTTGGAGAAAAAATTGGGACCAGGTACATGTAAAATATGTGAAAACATATTCAATGACTGCAACTACCCTGCATGAAAGTATATGTACAGGGAACAGACCTGGAATTCGCCCCAGGTAGCGGAATTTGTGCATTTACAATGTGCCGGCTTGGATTTGAAACACTGAGATATACAGTGATCAGTATTTGTCAATCTAAATTAAACTCTGAAATGATATTGTACTTTTGTAGGAAATGTTTGAATTATATTCATTTCAGTGTGCTTTAAGTTATAATCCTATTGTTCTTTGTCCAGCATATAATCAAGTATCATCGAGCAAACAAAGCCAGTAAGAAAGGTCCCACCTCCGTACCTCCCATCATGGTCAAGTCCCTCTTGTATCAGATCCTTGATGGAATCCATTATCTTCACTCTAATTGGGTATTACACAGAGATCTTGTGAGTATACTACCGACTGAATGAATTTGAAGTTTGTAACCTGGGCAGCGTTTCATCAAGTGTTTTGTCAGTGATTTTTACCGACAACTGTTATAAGCTACTGAAATCCTTGCATCTGATTGGTTGAGAGCAAATTTGTTGGTAAAATCACTGACAAAACACTTGATGAAATGCTCCCCTGCTTAGGGATCACCTGTGTACAAGACCACCTGTCCATGAAGAGCACATTTTATACCCGCTTTTACAGTGTTTCTCATGAGAACCTGTATCAAAATAGCCTACATGCAAAGACCACATGCTCATGTAAAGTACATTTCTTTTCTTCCTTGGGTCTTACTGTCTTTTGTTTCACTGTATACATTTAGCATACCTTTTTCATGGACTCCATTTGGCTTAGTAATCAACGGTTTAAAGGTAATCCAAAGTTTTCATGTGAAGGAAAGGGGTACCGGTAAAACAATTTTTTCCCCACCTAATTAAATTTCTTGCATACAATGGATATAAGTTGATACTACCGTATGAAGTTGCTATTAAATGGAAACATTTTCTTGAAATTGAAATTGTAATATAATTTTGATGGTTTACCAATTATACACTAAAGGAAAAAAGAAACTTATAAAAGTTCAAGAGATCACCAAATTAAATTCTCTGCATGGAAATGTACCAAATTTGGATATAATGTTGATTCAATGCATGGCTTTAAATGACAGTCAATAACAAAAAGTTTTCTTCAATGCCACAAAAGAAATGTGCACTGAAACAAAGGACTCTCTAATCCCAAAGTCACAAAGATAAACTGCAGTCTTGTACACCATATGCATGTCAATGAATGAAACAAAAGAATTTCAAAAGGGATTTGCACCCCTCGAGCAAGAGGATATTGATGTTCTGCCATGGTTCGCCCGTTCACCAGACCTTTCCCCAATTGAACATCTCTGGGAAGAGCTTGGTCGACGTGTGTCAAGGCGTGACAATCAACCCATCAATAGGGAGACGCTCATTGCAGCACTGCAAGAGGAATGGAACAATGTTCCCCAGGCTACCATCGCGAATCTGATCGGAAGCATGCGAAGATGGTGTACAGCTTGCCAGCAAGCTAGAGGTGGACATACTGGCTATTAATCTGTTTGGATATGAACTTGCAAATCCCTTTTGAAATTCTTTTGTTTCATTCATTGACATGCTGCAGTTTGTCTTTGTGACTTTGGGATTAGAGAGTCCTTTGTTTCAGTGCACATTTCTTTTGTGGCATTGAAGAAAACTTTTTGTTATTGACTGTCATTTAAAGCCATGCATTGAATCAACATTATATCCAAATTTGGTACATTTCCATGCAGAGAATTTAATTTGGTGATCTCTTGAACTTTTATAAGTTTCTTTTTTCCTTTAGTGTATATCTATTGAAATCTCTGTTGTACATGCATGTAAGTTGTTTCTGTAGACTCCTTATTTCGTCAGTATTTTGTAACATTGTGTAACAAAAAAATTGGTTTGTTGTTAACAGAAACCAGCTAACATTCTAGTGATGGGAGAAGGTTCGGAAAGAGGAAGAGTCAAAATAGGTATGAGCAGTGACGTATTTTGAAAAAAAAAAGGAATCCATGTTTTTGTTACATGTACACAGTACTATTCCTGCTGATTAATACCACATTGGAAAAGAATTTCATATTCTTGTTACACCATCGAAGTCTACCTCACTTTAATGTTCTACAGTAAAGGTTTTATTGGACCTGGGATGTTGATAGGAGAATACACATGTTGGTATTAGAGAAGCCATAGTAATAGAGGCTTTTAATCCAGTCCAGGGACAGAGGAATACTGACTTATTGTGGAATCTGTAGGACCACAACTTTTAAGGTAGTGTTAAAGGGAAGCTTGAGTTCTGGGAAAGGTATAAAATATGTTGTGAGCTTTCTTATTCTTTTTATGTTCGTTTGGAAGATTATCATAATAGATATGTCCCTTGAAAGGATTGCTCTTGAAATGCTCTCACATTCAGAATATGACAAGAAACGGCTGAAATGTTTGGGCCGAACATTTGTGTGAAGTCCCATAAACACATTTCTGTGTGCAGTGCATGTGACTCTCAGCAGGATTGAGTCAATTTCTTATCATTTTGGTGATTCCAAAACCTTACAGCACACCAATTATTATGTGCTATATAATCAACCTTTCCCAGTTGCTTTGAGACAGTCTCTGTCACAATTAAATCTCATGACCAGAACTCAACTTTTTCTTTAAGTCCAGGTGATCACATAAAATGCATCTGTAAACCAAACTAATTCTGAATGTTGGGAAAATAAAGAACATTTACCACATGCTTGTGAAAATGTATGACAGATATAAAGAATTGGGAAAAAAGATAAGGCAGTCAAGTTTGTAGTCGAAATTATATAGCACTCACTGTACGCCATTGTGAGTTGTGCTTTTCAGTGACAGTGATTTCCAACAAGATTTTATGAATTAAAGTGGAGTTCCACCCTGATATAAAACTGATTTTTAAAGAAGCAGAAAAATTAAAGAAACAGATGAATGAAAGTTTGAGCAAAGAAATAAGAAAGTTATTAATTTTTGAAGTTGTAATCAATCAAACACAAATTGGCAACTCTGTGATGTATCTTGCGAGCCCCTCGCCCATTTGCCCTGTTCTTTAAAATCATAAATTTCCATTTTCTCTAAAGAAAATACATGCACCCTAGATATAATCGTTGTAAATATGTTTTACACACAACCTATATGAACAAACTATTCCTTTATCAATAACTGAGAAAATGAAAATCTATGAAATTTTCTGTACGGAGCAAATGGGAGAGAAGCTTGCAAGATATGTCACGGAGTTGCCAATTTTTGTTGGATTGATTGTGACTTCACAAATTCATAATTCTCTTATTTCTTTACGGAATTTGCTCACTAATCTGTTTCTCTCATTTGTCTCCTTTTATTCAAATCAACTTAATACCAGTGTGAAGTTTCCCTTTAATATTTTGTTGGTGTAAGCAACCCATCTCCTGCATCCTAACAGCTCAGAATTAAAGGCAGTTTCAATACCTTTTAACTCTAGCTTAGCATCCTAAGCAGTTCAGAATTAAAGGCAGTTTCAATACCATTTAACTCTAGCTTAGTTTTATCTACTGAGATGCATCTTAATTACACCTTATCATTTTGTTATTTTACTTTGTTGTGAGTGAAAATAATGGTTTATCTTTGTACCTTTTCAGCTGACATGGGTTTTGCAAGGTTATTCAACTCGCCTCTCAAACCTCTGGCTGACCTTGATCCTGTAGTGGTCACCTTCTGGTACAGAGCTCCAGAGTTATTACTTGGAGCACGGCATTACACAAAAGCAATAGGTAAAAGTCCCACACTTGGCTTTCTGAGTTATGTATACAGTGCTATGAATGGGTTTCTCTTTGTCATCATGCGTGTCAACCAAATTATGAAAAAACAACAAAAAACATTGATTTGATCTCCATTTTCTGTAATTTACCTGAAAGAGTTTTTTTTTTTTTTTTTTGAAGTCATGAATGAGAGGATTTTCCTTCACTGAGTGGGCAATGAGTCTTTGCAATTTTGTATAACTGGGAAAAGGGATAGGATTGAAGTAAATCGAATATATCATAAAGAAAGTAAATGTGATAAAATTACAATGCCCCTTTTGTATTTTCCTATTTATGTGCTTTACTTGAAATATCATATGTTAGCAATATGTACTAACATCAATATCAACAAACAAAGGAAGTTATACATAGTTTGGTTTAATATTGTTCCTGTTCATGATCTTGACATAAAGTACATGGAATTTATTGTGTTTGTATCATTCTATCAGATATATGGGCTATAGGCTGTATATTTGCAGAGCTGCTTACCTCGGAACCCATCTTCCACTGCCGTCAAGAAGACATCAAAACCAGCAACCCTTACCATCATGATCAACTAGACAGGATATTCAATGTTATGGGCTTCCCACAGGGTAAAGTTCATGCACCTCATCTTTTTTTTTTAACCTCCCATAGCCAATTGTGATGTCAGATTATATTATGATATTTGATGGTATGAGGTTTTGGATCAACACGTCAAAGAGCAAAGGTTACCTAGGTCAGTGTAATGAAGTTTTATATGTTGTACCTTTTCAAGGTACATGTATCAATGAAAGTTCACATATTAATGGTTAAAGAGAAAGTAAATCCTGGCGATTTAGTTAGCTGTTTAGTTGAAGGGCACTTTGTTGATTATATATGTCGAATTTCAATTTGGGCCCCCCTAACGCCGTCAACAAGTAGTTAGAAATATCATTTTGTTGTCTGCTAGAAGGTCCTATATCGATCGTGGGCGTCGCCATTTTGAACAGATAAGCCCCGCCCTGTGACGTTTTGTCGGACCTCTCGGACCAGAAGTACCCGGATGCCGCCATTATTACGCGTTTCAAAATGGTAATCGGAGAACCGAGATAATAAACAAAAAGCCGGCTATTTGCACAGGACGCTTTGTATTCGGACAGCTGAGAACGCAACAGCTCTGAAACATTGAGACTATATTGTCCGACAAAACGTCATCATAGCGCGGGTGAATCAACAATATGGCGACCCCCGATAGCAGGCTGTAGCAGACGATCATTGCTCACAAAAGTGTGAATTACTCCACCGTCAAGCGTTCATAAGAGGTAAATTTTCACAGTAATGTCAACAATTGTGCTCTTAACACTCAGTAGGTCAAAAGTCCAGGGTTTACCTTCCCTTTAAGCCTAACAATATCACTGAATGCTGATGATATTTTAGCCTTTTAGTCTGAGGTATCTCCTATACATGTATGTTACCAAGTATTATGGAATTGTGAACAAAACATAAATTGACCCCCAAAATATCATTTTTTATTTGTTTTTGTCTGATTCAAGATCCATCAGGGCTATCAGCTTGTTACAGTCATCAGATATATACTAAAATCTTTATTGTGGTTGGTAATGCATTGGACAAAACAACTTACTCTTGCCCATTTAAAGATAAACCTATTTTATGTGGATATTAATATGTACAGGTGTACATGTATAAGTATTTGCGTTTGTAATGTTTCTTTAAATACATCTCATTTCCTCAAACAGAGAAAGACTGGGAGGATATAAAGAAGATGCCTGAACATGGTAATCTGATGAAAGACTTCAGAAGATCAAAGTGAGTCTTATGTAAAGGAAGATAACATCACTTACTAATCTTGTTCATTTAAAAGCATTTTCTGTATTCAGATTTACTAGTAATTGCATTAGACTATAAATCATGTCCTGTTTCATGAGGGTTTATGCCCGTAAAATCATAGAAGCAGGTTCTGTTTTAACAGTGTCATTCCCACGGCACATGCAGTGATTGTCACATTGATTATTGTACAGTAACTTCTTTGTTCTTTCTTTGACAAATAGACACCACTTTTTAACCAACTGATTTTTCACTTCACTGTATGTATGTGATTCAATTTGCATATGTTGTATGTTCAATCTTGATACTCCTGAGGGGTCCACATAACTTTTTCTGTTGTCTGTAATTTCTTAAAACAGTTATGCCAGCTGCTGTTTACCAAAGTATATGGAGAAGCACAAAGTGCCTAAAGATAGTAAAGCATTCCAACTGGTGAGTTACATGTCTTGCTGCTTTCAAAATTTGTTCCACTTAATTGTTGTATTAACTATAATACTGGCCAAGAAACAGTTTGAAAGTTATTCTTAATGGTTAGGTATTTTGCTAAATATACTGTATGTCGAATGCATACATGTATTCCTTCAGAATTCATTCCAAATGATCATGGTGGTTGGCGCTAATTACAGGATTCTAATTTTGAATTTGAAGAGATCTTACATCACGATGTAGCACTGTTCTACATTTTAATGCCAATGGAACCGAACTGAAATTTATTTCCAGAGTAAAATGTACCTTATTCCTGTTGCTGTTTGCAAGTGATTTTTTTTTTCTAAATGGAAGTGTGATTACCTAAAAGAAAATTCTTACCCTGTATATTTTAGGGCTCTCTCAGGACTGATCTTTGTCTTTGATTTTCAGTTATCCAAGCTTCTTACCATGGATCCTACAAAGAGAATGACATCTGAACAAGCAATGGAAGACCAGTACTTCAAAGAACAACCTCTACACACAGCAGAGTATGTATACTGAGAGATTACTATTATATAAAGCTGTTATTTTTGCAAGGGTTATTTTTTTTTAATTTTGCGTGTATTGTTGAAAGGTAGCAAGTGTAACAATGCGCAAAAATGAGCTGGCAATGCATGTGCCAATATATACAATTGTATTGAAAGCAGCCTGCTAATTATCATGAAAAAACAACTCGTACTTAAATATCTCTGTCCCTGTTTGTTAAAATATCTGTTCGAGAAAAAAATCTATACGTGAAAAATTTCCAATGCTCTGTGGAAGGGCATAGGGACGTTATATCTTTAGTATGTAATATGAACTATACCGGAATGGAATATTACTATTAATTAGTTTTTTTGTGTGTGTGTTTTGTTGTTGTTGTGTTTTCTTTAATTGATGAATTGATTGATTGTTAACTGGTTGATTTGACTGTTATGATTGGCACATGATCGAGATGTCTGTTTTTAAATTTATCAGCAACGTGATGCCTTAGATAAGGAATCGTACATTTGCATGACAAATGTTACTCTCCAACGGTGCTTGCAGTATGACATAAAACCATGGTTTGAATTAAAGAACCAAGATAAAAGAATGTCCATACAAGTTAATTCACCTAAGGTGAGATAATACATGTACATGTTTCACACCACAAGTGACCCCTGCATGTATTTTAGAATTATTTTGTCTCACATTACAAAATATACAAATAATAATAATAATAATAATACACAACATTTATATTGCGCTTAATACAATGTTTCTAAGCGCTGAAGTATTATTACCCTGGCTTTAGCCCAGCTGCCCTATGAGGTGCTGAAAGCATTCAAGGAATAAATTCCTACCAGGCTCCCATTTACTACACCTGGGTGGAGAGTGGCAAATGTAGATTAATGTCTTGCCAAAGGACATTAGTGACGCGGCGGGACTCAAACCGCGAACCATGAGATCCACAGGTGATGTATTCACGACACCTCTACGAATGATCTCTCTGCTTTTTTATTATTGAGAAGACTAGTTTTAAGAAAGCATAATGCAGTGGATGCTATAACAGTTTAATTCTAGTTGTTTTTGTTTTTTCTATAACATTCCATAGTGTCTTTGATGGGAAGCCAATCCCTTACCCCAAGAGAGAGTTTCTTACTGATGATGAGAATGATGACAAGTCAGACAATAATAAGGTAAATGCTTAGATGTAATAGCATTCAATTCTAAATGTATTGTGTTTGCTCACCAATTTGTGTCAGACTTATCTTACACTTTTGACAGTTCAAATGTGTATCAGCATGTACATGTATATACCCACTAGCATTTTCCCTTTCTTCTACATACCTGTAGTATACCAATAACTAATTTATTTTTCAAATAAATCTATATACTGTGCAATGTTTGTATTATTCTTTTTCCCCTATCCCAAAGTGTATGGTGTATCATCAAGTAATATATTGCATATAGTAGTACATTTGTACTCATGTTTCTCACATGTGATATATTTTTAATGCATTGATTTAGGTACATACAGTGAAACCTGTATATAAAGACCGCTCAAGGGAGACAAGAAGTGGTCTTTATGAGCAGGTGGTCTTTATGTACAGGTGGTCTTTATGTACAGGTTACTTTAATACACGTTTCAATGAGAAACACTTTTCAAGGGAAACAAAAATTGTGGTCTTTCTATACAGGTGGTCGCTAAAGCTGGTTTGACTTATGTAAAGGCATTTACCAAATGGTCTTGAATACACATGTATACATGTATGAAAAAAATAAAATTACTCTACATGTGCATGTACTGTGCTTCATTTGATGTACATAACATTAAGTTCAGAACATTCTAGTGTTCTTGTGTGTTTACTATTAAAATCTTTGCTCATATACATGTAGCATGTACTGCTTCTTTCATTGCATGCTTACTTTTTGCCATGCATATTTCTTTTATTTGATAAAGTTACTGCGAGTTAGTACTTTCATTTAGAGTCATCATTTTAGTTTGCAAACAGATCACATAGCATGCTTTGCTAGCAAATCAAAAGAATTGGATTGCTGACTTCATGTGCACATACATGTATAATATATCTCTTTATGGAAAAAGAAGAAGAAGTGTTTTGCAATTTTGTTTCATTTCCTCTGGGTTTAATGCAATACAGGAATGGATTGTTTTATCAAAATATATTATATGAGTAGTAATGATAGCGAAGGAGTATATATTTTAAAAGACTTAGAATATTGCATATTTTTAAAGTTTACTGAAAATGTTATTTTATCCTGCAAGTTCCCACCCAATACATGTATCTTTGCACTTGTTTAATAATGCACACCAAAATTATGAAGGGGTTGAGCTTGAATGAAATTCCTTTGTGAATGATCATGCCTTGCATTCTCTGGTGCTGTGTGTAAGCTTGATACATGTATAAGGCAAGATTTAACAAGGCAAATAACCTAGCACTAGACCTCGGTTGAAATAACCTATAGTAGTAGAAGGAATTAAGGGGTGATCTTTTTTTCTTTAGACCCTAATGGGTGTCCAACTTGATCATTCACTCTCTGCAAGTACAAAAAAGGTTTTGCAGTTTTGCAGTACTACACACTGTAGGTTCTGCACCTGTTCACCCTTCACCTTTTAAAGATGCTACATGTAAATCACTGTGATGAATATTGTCATCATATTATTTGTTTAAAGGGATAGTCCAGTTCAACAATTACTTGGTTTTGGTTGAAGCAGAAAAATCAGACCTACAGATCAAAAAGAGTTGGAGGATAATCAGAAAACTAATAAGAAATCTGCAATTTTTTTAGTGGCATGAAAAACTAGGGAAAACAATGAAAATCATTAGACAAATTGGCAACTCGGTCATGAGTTTGTGACGTCACTGGCTCACAACTCACCAATTATTTTGTTTATATCGATGATACATATTTTAAATTTTTGTACAAGAAAATGATTTCCTCATGACTTGAACCAACTTAAAATATGTTTCTGCATGTACACATTAATACAGAGTAAATAATTTTCTGTCATTAAATATTATTTACAGTGTAAAAAACAATTAATTATGAAAGTTTAATATTTTGAAAACAATCTCAATATTTTGGGGCTTTGTGAAATAATTTGTTAAGGTTTCTACATGCAAAAACATATTACTATAGATATAACTTGGTTCAGGTTATGTGAAAATCATATTCTTGGAAAAACATTTTGAGAATTTGTATGGTCAGTATAAACAAAAACAATTTGTGAGATGTGAGCCAATGATGTCACAAGCTCATGACTGAGTTGCCAAATTGTCTACTCGTGATTTTCATTGTTTCTCCAAGTTTTTCATGCGATTGAAATATTTTAACTTTCTTATTAGTTGTCAGATTTTCCTCAAACTTTTTTGATATGAAGGTCTAAATTTTCTTCTTCAATTAACAAGTAATTTTTGGACTAGACTTTTCCTTTAATTGGGTATTCCCTGCAACGTTTATTTGTAATTTTTCTTTCCTTCACCCTTTAGATTGTTTGCACACATTTCGCTGGATCCCGTTGTATTACTTTATGCACTTTTTCCCCCTCCCTGTTGTTCACCCCCACACCCGATCTCTCTCATCTGCAGAAATCATCCTCCAGTCGCAACTCCACCCATATGGTCGACGCCCGGCGACAGCGTGTTGCTACGTCAATGGCTGGCTCCACCTCACAGCAAGGAAGTGTAGGTGGAAGAAGAGTCACTTCAAACTTGGGGATGCAATCATGGAATAGTTGTTATAATTATTCTTATCAGGATTCTAGGCCTCTGATTGGTCAGAGCTGCAGGCATTAAATTTTCTATGCACTGCTTGGCAGTACAGCAAAAATATTACCTGGGCAATACCTCTATTTGCGCAAACAGTGCATGAATACATTCTGACAGGCATATTTATCTAAGTATCCCTTTTTGAGAATCTATACCTGGGATGCAGTATATGAAACAAATATTTTGGGATCATTGTAAATATGTAGCCCCGCGATAATCTGGAGACTGCACTATGCCTCTTGACTTTGTCTTAGAGCACAGCACAGCACAGTTTGAAGATCATTTAGGGGTAATACTTTTATTATGCCTTTCAAAGCAGTCAATTTTTGCATACTGTCTGATGAGTGGCAAAAAAATTTCTTGGTATATTTGCTTTCAGAAAGATTTCGACTGAGGAAATATGACAACAATGAGCTGTTTCTAAAGCAATGCATGTTGTGCATCATAGAATAAAGTAGAAAAAGCTAACAAATTTCATTTTTAAGAAGAGGGTTTTGGGTTTTTTTTCTTTTTGCCTTGATAAAAAAATATTGTGAATGCATCTTTAAAATTTTATTTGCCAATGGGTTCATGCAAGATTTTTCCCCTTTTCGTTATGCAAGCACTTTATACATAATTTGGTAAGAAATGCTTAGAAAGTTGTTTTATTTTGCTCATTGCTATATTCCACAAGTTAGTGCACGCTATGCTTGGTATGCCACCTCAAACCTGGTGTTTTTGTTAATGGGTGCAAACAAATGGTCATTCCATATGGGACATTGGAAGTATATGAAATCTTAAGCTATATTTCTGATGTATTATTGTGACTTTTGCTATTCCTTTACATGCGCTGTTACAAGCAGTTGTTTCCTGAAAATAAGGAGAGCGACTTAATCTACTGAAGCATGAAGCTAAATTTTCCCTTTAAAAATTCATGTGCTTTTGATGTTAGTGGATAAATCATCTAAAAAGAGAGATAAATTTTAAAAATATACATGAATGTATCTTCTGTATACTTAAACATTAAATTATGTTACACATGGACATGATAATTTACATACATGTACTGTACGTATACATGTAGAGCAGTGTCGAAAATTGATGTTCAAAACTTAAACCTTTCAGGACTGGAATTATTTAAGGGCTAAATTGATCACATTTCGTTCTTCAAATTGGCAACAATAATATTTCTCTTTTAGTGCTACATAGTTCTAATACGGTAAAATGTCTTTGAAAACAATATATATAGTAAGGAATTTTGTCGAAGTTGAAAAAATTTTGATAAAAAAACAATGATTTTTAAACCTCTGAGTGTGTTACTTCTTTTTTAAATTACTGGCATCAAACCCAAAAAGGGTGATGCAATGAAAATGGACATAGTATGTGCAGAAATTATTGCTCTTTCTACTCAAGCATCTGGTATATTTTTTAGAGCTCTGAATAAAAATTTATTGAGCCAAACCACAAAATGTGGTCAATTGTCTTGAAAGGGTTAACTTGTGAACACAAATACATGAACATGTAATAGATGATGCCCCCCCCCCCTTTCTCTCTCTCTCTCTCCTTATCCCTCTCTCTTCTTCTTCTTCTTTCTCTGTCCTGCATTCCTTTGCTCTTATTCTTGATTCATTTCTCCATTTCATCTTTGTCTCTTGCAGACTGGGGGATCCTCAAGTCACGCCCAAGGAGCGAAGCGACTGAGAGTAGCACCCACAAATACGTCCAGCCATGGGGGAACTCAGGGTGGGATAATGCCTCAGGAATACCAGCAGCAACAGGTGAAAATTGTAGTGTAGTGCAGGTCCACCTGATAAGGGAAACTAAGATTGGGATGATTTGGGGGGGATTGCTGTCTGGCACATGTATTTTTTTCATCTTTCAAGTATTTTTTTTTTAAATTTTCATTTCTTTTCTTCTCCCCCCCCCCCCCCATTTTTGTTCTCGCCCACACCGGAGGTGAAGGCCAGACTAAGGGATCCAAAAGGCGTCCGTGCGTCGTCCGTCACAAACGTTATGACAGATAACTTTGCAACCGTCACTCACTTTTCAACCAAACTTGGGTTGTAGATGCACTAAGGGGACCTGCATGTTATGGTGCCGTTGGAGGTCACATGATAAGGTCAAAGGTCATTTCAGGTCAAACGTTAAAGTTTACCTGCAAGACTCTCTTATGACAGATAACTTTGCAACCGTCACTCACTTTTCAACCAAACTTGGGTTGTAGATGCACTGAGGGGACCTGCATGTTATGGTGCCGTTGGAGGTCACATAAGGTTAAAGGTCATTTCAGGTCAAACATTAAAGTTTACCTGCAAGACTCTCTTATGACAGATAACTTTCCAACCATCACTCACTTTTCAACCAAACTTGGGTTGTAGATGCACTGAGGGGACCTGCATGTTATGGTGCCGTTGGAGGTCACATGATAGGGTCAAAGGTCATTTCAGGTCATACGTTAAAGTTTACCAGCAAGACTCTCTTATGACAGATAACTTTGCAACCGTCACTCACTTTTCAACCAAACTTGGGTTGTAGATGTACTGAGGGGACCTGCATGTTATGGTGCCGTTGGAGGTCACATGATAAGGTCAAAGGTCATACGTTAAAGTTTACCTGCAAGACTCTTATGACAGATAACTTTGCAACCGTCTTCAACCAAACTTGGGTTGCAGATGCACTGAGGGGACCTGCATGTTATGGTGCCATCAGAGGTCACATGCTAAGGTCAAAGGTCATTTCAGGTCAAACATTATAGTTTACCCGCAAGACTCTCTTATGACATAACTTTGTAAGCGTCACTTTCCAAACAGTAATGTAGATATATGCAAGCATAACTTATGCAGATTTATGCACTTGGGGGACCTGTTGCATGGCAACAGAGATCACGATATTTCTAGTTATCGCATGTGGGCGAGACACATTATCGCTAATGCCTTGTTATAATACATACAGCCCTGGACAAAATTATTAGACCAAGCTTCACTATAATATGCAAACAAATTTATAAAAATGATCTGTCTTTGTATTTCATTGAATGAATACCAAATTCCAGCAATTATACCTTGTTTTTATGATATTTTATTTCCTTCTTACCACAAAAATAACACTATCAGTAACCATTCTTGGTCTAATAATTTTTTTCCATGGCTGTATATATACATGTATGTATTTATATATATATATATATAAAAGTCTATTTCCTACGGAAAGGCGAAATCCTAACGATGCGGTTTATTCCGTCACAATAGAAATTTGACGTTAAAACGAAGGCAAACACGCGTTAAGGCTAATTTGAACAATAGAGATGTATATATTGTATAATATAAACAACTTGTTTAATCAAAAGTATAACCATTATTTGTCAAAAGCTTAAATTAATGAGCACAGAAATGATTTTTTGTATTCCTCTTATTTTTCACATGAGATATTTTAGGGTTCATTATTGTAACACTGAGATTTCTTTACAGCAAATGTATGTTGTTGTTCTAATACATTTTTAGTGTGGAACTATCAAGAACTAAAAAGAAATTTGTTCCTTTTTTTTCTGTAATTATTTTATTCTGTTATTTATTTTTGTTATTTTTTTGCTGCAAAGGAGTCTAAGATATTATAAAGTACACCTATGATTTATGTCCCATTTGTGCGTTGATGGGGGTTCTGTGCTGTATTTTAAACAACTGGTATGAATTTTAGAAATCTGTAGGTTTTTTAGTTTTAATAAGAGTTGATTAAATGAAATGACAAATGTTATGTCTTTGCAGAGAATGTCTGGCTACCAGGGAGGCAATACAACCCAGGGTGGTCAATCTCAAAACAATAAACCTCAGCAGGGCATGATGTACTCCTCCTCAGGATCCCATCACTCCAACAAGATGCAACATGGTCAACACCACCAACACCAACAGCAACAGCAGCAGCAACAACACCATCAACAACATCATCAACAACATCATCAACATCAACAACAGCAGCACCATCAGGGCCACAACCAACCAAGACACTATTGAATTGACATTTTTTCTCAAACAATGTTGTGGCTTTCCTATACAGTCTGCGTACCAGAACAGCATCATTAACCCCTTCCATGCCACAAGACTTTTGAGCAAATGTCAAAAATGAATTTTCAAGTGTTAAATATTAACTTTCAAAGAGTATTTTCTCGAGCAAACTGGGCAAAGTTATATAGCATAAGAATAAACATTATAGTGATGGCACAGGTTTCTGTATGAGGAAGAATTTTCAAGCCATTCAGAGGCTAAACAAAATGTTCAACACTCAAAATTTTGGGCGGGATTTGCCGCCCACGTCATGCTAGGGGTTAAGACATTACAATTTAAAAGGACTGTCATTAAAGACTATTTTGAGTGAGATATCCCCCAATGTTGCATGCATTCTCTGTTGTTTCCGCTGTTTTGGTTTACACTCCGATATGAATTCATTTCTACCCTCAGGACATGATCAATGAGAAGAGACAGCAGCACAGGATAATTTTCAAATCTCTGTTTCCCAAAATACATTTACATTTGCTTGTCACCATGCACAGTGTGACTACATGTATATATAGCTCAATTGCAGCACTGTGTTAACTTCACATTTATTTGTAAGATTGTATTTGAGACTGGGCATTACTACATGTAGACTAAGCTCATCATTACATTTCTGACGTAGACTCTGTCAGATGTTCAGGTATTATTTTTAAATATATCTTTGTAGGAGGAAAGAGAAAGTTGACAACCATGTTCTCAGATGGCAGTGTCTTTGACACTTGTACAGCAACTGCAGCATGGATAGTAGCTATTAAAGCCTCTACTACATGAATTCTGTATTGAGAAAACAATCTGCAGTAATCCTAGTATGCAAGAAATTGCTTTAGAGTGAGACAAATGTTAGTAGGCACTAGGCAGTAAGGAAATTTTGATCCTGCGTGGCCACTTTTTGGACAGATAGAGACATGGCAATATTCCTGTTTGCATAGACGAAACTAACTGTTGCTTTAATATACTATTCAGCATATGGAATAATAATATCTCCACAATATCTCTTTTAGAGTTAGTCAGGTATATGCAAGTCTTGAAATAGTTCAGCAAATCTTGACTAATGGAAATATAGTGTACATGTACAATGTATATCAAGTTCTTGCCTAAAGTCATTGTTCCAGCGATGAAAATGGTATCAAATATATTACCGGTAGACATTTTGTCTAGCACCAATTTGCTGGAGAAGTTTTTAAGCAAATAATGTTGGCTGAATTAGATATAATGATAGCGTACTTCCTACAGTTATGTTGATAATCCAACCTGAACTTGAATTTTATTTGTTTTCCATTGCTGATTTCAAGAACTTTCTTGCATATGGGCATGTAAACTTCAGAGTTAAGCCATGAAGAACGTTGGACGTTTTAATATCATGTTCATTGTACAAGATCCAAAGAGGAGGTTGGCCAAAAAATATGAAGCATGTACATGATTGTACAGTCCTGCTAAATACCTTTTTTTTTCTTCATGAAATTAACATATGTGACCCTCCACCACAAAACGACCAATAAGTCGCAATGGGAGTTTTAGAGTAAACAGGTGAAAAGGTGGTTTGGGGTGGAAATGTTTTATTTTAAGTTTTCTGTATCTTCTGAAAGTATATTTATTAATCTTATTAATCTACCATCTGACAAAATTTCAGGGTAAAATATTATGTTGAAATAGGTACTTTTTACTCTCATTGAAAATGACAATGTTTTCCTGGACATTCAAACTTTGTGTGTCAACTTGCTTGGATTGTAGTTCACATTACTTTTCTGGTATAGCTTAAAAAATGATACATGGTCTGATATTAAAAATCTAAAGAAACACAGAAATATATCTATTGTAAAGGTATGCAAAGTTTTAACCCAATCCAATTAGTACTTCACTGTGTATGCTAGGGAGTTTTGACACAACCTTTTGTGCGACAAACAATAGGACACAGATTAGGCACTCTTAAATGGTCACTCTTCCTTTAGAGCCTGTTTTCTCTATTGTTTTTGTCATTAGCCTGTCTGACACATTGACATTCTCATTGTAATTTACAAGGGTTTCCTTAGTCCATACAAGACAAGTTATATATCATTTTAAAGCTTAGAATCTAAGCTTTCAAACTCTGTTGAAATTTTAAAAAGCCAAATCTCCGACTTACTGGTCGTTTTGTGGTGCAGGGTCACATATGTTGACAAAAAATTGCAGATCCTCCTAATACTGCTTCAGATTTGCTACGGGTCATTCTAAGTTTCTAACTGACAGTACATGTATGTGGATAAAAATCTTGTGGAGATGTAATTTGTAATTGCCTATCAGACGTGTTTTACCGACATTTTCATTATGTGAGAAAATTTGAGCGAAAAATATTAATTTAAAGGGAAATTCTATTTGAAATTATGTTTAGTGCAGTTCTGTTTTGCCGTATTATGAACTCTGTCTTTGTAGGAATATCCATTGAATATACCATGTTAACCCCTTCCATGCCACCATATTTTTGAGCAATTGTCAAAAATTAACTTTCAAGAGTTGAATATCAACTTTCAATGAGTTTTTTTCCTGACCAAACTGGGCAAAGATTTATTGCATAGGAATAAACAATATATTGGAGGCATAGGTTTCTGTATGAGAAAGAATTTCCAAGCCATTCTGAGCCTACACAAAATGTTCAACACTCACATATTTATGCGAGATTTGCCACCCACGGCATGGTAGGGGTTAACTACTGTTCTATGAAACTGAAATGTCAATACTTAAAGAGTCACTAGTACACATGTCCCTTGCTCAGTAGAAAATTGATGATTCCCTTTTAATAATTGACAGTTCATAATACTGTGTGTAGTTAATTTTGGAATTTGATAATTTCAATGTAGGTTAACATATGAATATTATCTGCATGCAGTTCTCATTCCATCATGTTTAAAAGGTGTACTCTGTATTTTTTTTCAAGGAAATGTAAGCAAAGAAGAAACTATATTAGATTTTAAAGATGTGCTTCTTCATGATATACAAAAACTACAATCTTTGTGATTATTGGAGATCAGGTTATTTGATGTTGGGGTTTTTTTTTTAGTTTACTTTCAGCAAAATTATGTACAATGTATCACACACTAATATCTGAATATACTCTTTATTTAAGAGGATGTAACAGTTATTTGTATTGCATACTCACATATTAAGCTACCAGGCAGTTGTATAGAGGGCCAATGTTTATCAAATAATGTATTGTAAGTTAATCAACATAAAATCTGCAATAGTATATTCCATTTTGTTTTTAATAAGTCAGTCTGCTTGAATTTGCTTGACCGTGCTCTTGAATGTAAATGAGAAATACTAATAGTCTACTGGGCATATGTCTGTATTTTCATATCAAAATTAAAACATACTAAGAAGCATTTAGAGGATCGAAAGGATTCCAAGGAAAATTGTAGGTCAGTTTTTATTGTTGTTCCAAGTTACCTCCCCGAGAGTCTGGAGAAGGCCCTGAATCCACCCATGTTCCAGGTTCGTGATAATGCTCACCTTCCTACACAATAACATATAGTATGCTGGCATACAATGTGAAAATAGTAAGGGTTTAATGGAATGTGAATACATGTATTCTCAATTGGGATCTAGTTGAACCACATAGAAGCAAATCTCCTGTGTTCTCTAGGTAGATCGCTTATTGTAATCATGCTATACATGTATATGAATGATGGAATCTTTCCCTGTCAATTGATATGTTCTGCTTGTAAGCCATTCATTGTTCTTTATGTATTTCAGATCACTTACAACAATAAATCATATGTGCAAGCGAAATGAGACTAGTATATGATGTTTTTCCCATTTCATACTCATGGCTCTCTTACAAGATTTTTTATTTTTTTTTTTTTTTTTTGCATATTTTAGAATGTAAATCGTCTATTCCAGTCTGGGCCATTGTAGTCATCTGGTCATATATGGAATGAATATGATTTACAGTAAAACATTTATATCATGTTTATGAAAGTAATGCAATACACAGTGGAGCAAACAAATAGTTTATTGTAAGTAAATGAAGAAGCTTGATGGGAGGAATTTTAATTTGTAAACAAGTTTTTAGGCATTTTATAAGTTTTATTGTAAGTTTGATAACAATTCTAAAATTAAAAATGTACAAGTTAATCATACAGCATCCTCCCCCACCCCCAAAATGAGGGGTAACACTGTTTTATTACAGAAAATATTTAATTTAATAATGTATGTTTTCACTTCATTTTATTTATCCAGCACTACTGAAAGGAAGAAGAGAAAAAAAAATCACAAATGTTAGAAAGTAGATAATCTTAGCATGGCTGCTTGACTATTGAATGTGATGTAATTTTGCCTTTTGATATTTCCACAAACCAGGGTCAACCTGAGATACATATATACATGTACATGTATCTCGGCACCAATGTTAACAGGTCAAGATGCAATTAAGAGCCATATTTTGATAACCTTCTCTTAACCACATGGGGTTATTGCATGAAAGCTTATGATTATACATGAAATTCAAGAATAAAATGTACATGTAATACACATAATTCTTATTACAGTTCTGTTGAATTGTTGACTTGATTATAAAGCAGTTCCAGGTCCAGACTGATTTGTTTTAGACAATTATGCCTCACTGTTTTCCTGCTTATGAAAGAATTTAGATCATTGCAAGACCTTTGAGAAGTCTGATTCCCTCCCCCCCCCCCCAGCTTATGATTACATGAAATACAAGAATAAAATTAATACAGGATTCTGATCAGATGATTTTGTTAATTGTTTTAGTTATTGACTTTAAAGCCCATGTACAGTTAATAGCAGATCCAGACTGCTTCTTTTTAAACGTGATTATTTATATGCCTAAAATTTTTGTTTACTCCTGCATGTGAGAGAACTTCTGAGACATGTATGTGTATTACAAGACATGCATGCACTCCCCCCCCCCCCCCCTGATAAAAACGTGTCAAATTTTAGACTTATTTAATGATTAGTGTATGGAACAGAAAAAACCCAACAAGAAGTTCATAAAATTTGGAGCTTGAGCTTAACAAAACTTAATTGCAGCTTATTTTGCAAGAGATGGTCATGCTGCATGCAGCCCCCCCCCCCACCACACACATCGGGAGCACCACACACACACACACACACAAATCCACCCTAGCGACATGTACATGTTGCCTGTGTATAGATGCATGAAAAAACAAGCCCTGTAAACTAAAACAAAGATCAAAATGATTAGGTATCAGTATTTTCTTTTCTTGTAACAAATTGACATGGGGATATTGCTACCGGGAGTATAGTCTAGTTTTGCTCGGGCCATCAGGTTTCCGGATCGCGCCAATCACTCGGCATAATACGTACAGTCGTCGAAAAAAGAATTCAGTAAAGAGAGTCCAGAACTAGACTACCGGGAGTACCGTATATAGTATTGCGCAATCTTGGGAAATTCCCGGCCACCATACATTTCAACAAATGGCCTGAGTGCAGTGCAGTGGAAGGTGAGAATCAACCAGGAAAGTGTTTCCTGTATAAGGCTGTAAATGTGTTAATGTGACGTTTCATGAAATTGATTATCTTATTTGAGTACTTTGTATGTTGGACCATCTTTTAATGTGATGAACGAACCTATTCATACTTTACAAAGAAAGATGTTTTGTGCGACGTGAGTTTTGATCTTGCGCTTGCTGAAGTTTGACATGAATAAGGTACGGTACGGTACGGTACGGTGACTGCATTGTTACTTCCCCGGGCCCAAGGGGGAAGAAATCTACTACTGGATCGGTGAATTCCTCTCACTCGTGTTGGCTGCCGACTACTGTAAACGTAGTTAGAATATTTCGCGGTGTGGAAATTTTCGCCCATTTCGCGCAGCATTAAATGTGCGAGAAAATATAAACATGCGAATATTTTTGTTTATATATTGTACCCATGGCATGAGCCTAGACAGAAATAACCGTCTGTTATGGGGAAATCTTTAATATTTCTGACATTTCTCAACCTTCCCCATAGCCATAGTCGACAGACGGTACGACCGTGTATCAACTATCGCCAACAAGGTGGACGATCAGCCGACCTGAGCCTTAGGTCGCGTTGCCGTTACGTATAGGGGCGCGCGCCCGGTATTCGGTCACTAAAAAAGAAATCGCCGCTGATATGAATACCTATCTCTTTAAATTGACAATCTACCATCAAAAGAACCGCAAAATTGTCCTTTAAATAATTATCAAAATAATTTAAAACATGGAAACTTACCCCAAAAAATATCGCCGACAGAAGAAGGAGAAGTTTTCCGCCCAGTATTCGGTTGGCGCCGTCCACAAATCGGTCACGCGATAGTGCGCTGCATCTCGGGAGAATTATATAACCATTTTTGTCATATTTCTGCGTTTTTAGGCATTTTCTGTGGCTTCTATATATTCATACTTAAATGTATGAGAATTTTTATCCATTAAAATCCACAAATCGAAGATCTAGGGTCAGAAATAATGAACAAAATGTATTTCTAAAAAGAGCAAAGCGCGTCGGCGAAGCGCAAAGCGACAAGTTGCACACAAAGCGCGTTGGCGCAAGGCACTCAATGTTGCCTGACCGAATACTGGAAGAGCGCCATCTCACTGGCAGGGGTGAGGTATATATTCTCTTGCTCATCGCTGCGATCGCCATTTGCAAATTCGCTGTGATAGAGGGAAGACCCGGAAGCTCCTCTTCACACACGTACTAAATTCATTGCACCTGCACACATAGTTATTTCACCATAGGCGTCTACATATGGCTATGCGTGTTAACTCAAGTGCGGAAACTTGGGTAACACTGACCAGTTTCGAGGGTATTTGGAGATCTTTTCCGGGGCGTCCGACCTGAATTGCTTTCAAAATTTAGAGGTACCTTGTTCATGTGTCTGTTATGTGCAGGTTTCGAGCCTCAAAAGTTATTAATGAGTTCTTCACAGCTATTCAAACAGCTGCGTGACCGATTTCTGGAATATGACCGAAAACCAGGCGCGCGACTCTATACTGCACAAGTACGCCACTGAATACATGCTACACACACAAACACACAGAGAACCACTTCCGGTTCCGGATATGACCGTCCACACACTACGCGATATGTGATCATTCAGTCTCTGTGTACGGAGGTCTAGTGGAGCGAGACGAAGTCTCAGCGGAACAACCGACGATACAGAGAGACTGAAGCTTTTGGTCTACCATGAGCCTAGCCTAGCCAGGATTAGACCGAAATTTTCTGTCTCCCGTTCGTTAGCCTCTTATTTGGATAAGGTCGGCCCTTCACTTAGAGACAGAAACGCTCCATTCACTCGCCTGTGCAAACTCACTGTCGGCCGCTTGACAGTAGGCATGTCGTTTTTCAAAATCGTATTATTCACATTTTAACAATATTTGTGTAAATTAAATAGATTAGGCCTAGGCTCTATACTTAAACGAACATGTTCAACTTACCAATTTTATTGTTTTATTCCTTTTCATGCTACTTTTTCAGGTAATTCAGGGTCCAACTCCAAGTTGTTCTCGGTTTGGAAATCTTACGCTGCATTCAAACTGTATAGTGTGTAAGTCAATGTGTATTCGGTTTGCACAGGCGAGTGAATGGAGCGTTTCTGTCTCTAAGTGAAGAGCTATTAAACGAAAGAGAGACAGAATTTTCGGTCTAAGCCAGGATTAGACCGAAAATTCTGTCTCTCGTTCGTTCGCTCTTCAACAAGAAGTTCAAGTTAGAGACAGAAAGAAAACGACCGTATCACTGATCAGACTATCACTCTGCTGTGCAAACCGAATACACATTGACTTACACACTATAACAGTTTAAATACGGCTGGAAAATTTTCAAACGGAGAAAACCTTGGACCCTGAATTACCTGAAAAAGGAGCAAAAAGGAATGGCCGCAGTGTAAGTTGAACATGTTCGTTTAACTTATAGAGCCTAGGTTAGGCCAAATCTATTTAATTTACACAAATATTTTTAAAAGTCGTAATATTCACATTTTAACAACGACATGCCTACTCTCGGCGGTCAGTGAGTTTGCACAGGTGAGTGTATGGAGCGTTTCGATCTCTATTAAAGTGAAGAGCCGACTCTATCCAAATAAGAGGCTAACGAACGAGAGACAGAATTTTCGGTCTAAGCCAGGATTGGCTTCGTGAGTGTAAAAAAAAAAAAAAAAATTGGCTATACTCCTATAGTATACACCTTTTACATCACGAAGCCAGGCGTTCATCCCCAGCATTCAAATTGCGCATGGTAATAGCAGGACATGAAAATGGCATGAAATCACACTTTTCTGATAACTCCCGCGACCGACAGGCCATTCCCCACAGCGTTTCCTCCAAGGAAACGTTAATTAGAATCTCTTTTTGATTGAATGTATTTCTACCAAAAAATGCAAAAAAAGATCAAAAGAAATTTCAGAGAACTCACCAGTGTTTGTGTATCCATGCCTCCTCTTGTCATGCAGATATAAAATGGCGACTGCGTGCAACGGTGCGCGCTGTCGGCGACGTATAGTTTCATTTATAGTTGTATCGCGCGCTGTGGGGAATGGCCTGCCGGGTGCGGGAGTTATCAGAAAAGTGTGATTTCAGGGCATTTTCATGCCCTGCTAACCCGTGCGCAATTTGATTGCTGGGGATGAACGTCTGGCTTCGTGATGTAAAAGACGTATAGCCAATTTTTTTTTTTTTTTAACTCGCGAAGCCAATCCTGGCTAGCCTAGCCTAGCGCGTTGGCGAAATTAACTAAAAACATGTGAAATTCACTCTTTACTTTAGTTTACTTTAAGTTTAGTAAGTCAGTCAAGCGCGAAAAAAAATCGTGCAAAAATTTCCACTTTTACAGTAACAGGTACTTGAATTAAGTTACTAAGCAATACCATTGCCTTGGGTTGTATGAGATATCAAAATTTTGTAACATCCCTAGACTATACTTTTAGCTTCCTGAGTGTAAAAAAAAAAAATGGGCTATTTATACGCCTTTTAGTTTTACATCACGAAGCTAGGCCCCCCCTAGGTGTTTTTTTTCCGCCAATCTAACTGCGCACGGTTAGCAGGTCATATTAAATGGGCTTGAAAATCACTTTCCTGATAGCATCCCGCGACCGACAGGTTCTTCACCACAGCATCTCTTCCTAGGGAGCCTTTTGGAATGTTTATTTAAAAATTATTTCTGAGAACTCACCAGTGGTTGTGTATCCATGCCTCCTCTTGTCATGCAGATTTAAAATGGCGGCTGCATGTGACGGCGCGCGCGCGCGCTGTCGGCGATACAACCATAATCGAAACTATACGATGTGGTGGAGATTTCCATTAATGCTAAACGTCTCAACTGGCTTAGTGCCATCTAATGGAAATTTCGTCGGACATCTCTACCACTGTACGCTTTCTCTTCCACTTGTATGAATGTCATAATGTGTGTGTGCTAATGTATTTTACAGACTTAACTGTGGTATCAAGCAAATAAATGATGTCTGGGAACCGACTTTTAACGTCATCCTCCGAAAGATGTGATTTGGTTTCGAACTGAGGTCTTGTCAGAGTCGGTTTGTAGACCGACAGAGAGCCAACCGTACCACTACTAAACCAGCTCACATCTCCCATTGTGTACACTGTGCGTCTTTTTGATGTGTTTGACTTTAAGATGGATAATTAAATTAGAGTGAGGGGTTGTGTCCCAAGTACTCGGGTCTATGGTATTAATTAGTAATGACAACGAAAGGAGATGTGACTAACTAGTCATTGCTGAGTAGAAGATGAAATCACTACAAGTTTTATTCTTAATTTACTTTCATTTTTTAATTCCTCAACATTCATAATAAAGAATACATCGATTTTGGTCCCGCTCTGTTACTAGTATTTCTAGTTTGCTATAAATGCATAGTATACCGGTAATTTCCTAAATTCTGCTAATAGGTCTACTGTGAAAAAGTATCAAATATTGTTTTAAAGGCACCAAATTTTCTTTATTAGCAGGTACAGGTACTTGACAGGGCATTGCAAGTGTATCAACTTGTCCTGTTGCCAAGGTTTGATGACAGTTATTGAAAATGAAGTCACTACCCAGGCTGACCAAGGCTGTTAGAGTATTCGCTTCTGTGACTGCTGGTGATGAAGTGCCGGAAGGAGGAGAGATCAGTCTCGCACAGAAACGGATTTATCAGTCACATAGGAAAGCAAAACAAGGTGGGGTAATAATATCCAAACCCTTTGGAAGCGCATAGGGACGTTATATCATAATGTGATATGGCCTATACAAGAACGGTTTATTATTATTATTAGCTTGTTACTTGTAGACAGCTGAAAAAATTATGTGTAGAAAACAAAATTTGTTGTAAGAATCACAGTGTCTTAAAATTTGAGATGGAAAATGGATCTTATTTTTTAGGGCTAGAGGTCTACTCTGTTCTTAAAGGAGAATTAACCCCTGATTACAAATTTACTTATATTGGAAGGTGTAATATATTCCTACTTATTGGCCTAAATCATTTTCTAATAAGATATCAGAAAAGGGTATAAATAAAGATATTCCAACACCCGGTATCGTCTCCTACTCATTTACATGGGGGCTGCCATTTTCTTGCTGATTTGGAGTTGTACATGAACCATTGAGAAATGTTCCAGTCAGGAAGATATTTTGAATCCAAATCCTAAATTGATTTTCTTCATTACCTAAAATCCCATATGTGACGAAAAATATAAAGTGGGTGTTTACATGTATTATAAAAAATAAATCTTTATAATGATACTTTTAAATTGTCTGGTTTTGCTTAACAAAAATCTATTTTCTTGGGTTTGCCAAACAGAGCAGAACATAATATATGCAGCATGCATTCCGACTTCATTATCCGAAAGCAGGTGAATGCATAGTTTGCCGCTATAGATGCTCAGGGAAGAAGCATCCATAAAATTTGAATTAATTTGCTCCGTCCCATATGTCCAGTATCGAGAAAATAGATTTCTATTAAGCGAACAGAAATATATAAGGAAATCTTCAGTTTAAAAATAAATTGACATATCTATTCTATATTTTTAATCTCAAATGGGTTTTTAATTTTGAAAAAGGCAATTGAGCATTTGGATTAAGAAAATCTTCTTGTACACATAAACAAAATGGCAGCCCCCATGTGCTGCTAGCAGACGATACATATTGCTAGCAGATGGTAAATTTTGCTCAGAAAATCTTGATTCGTATCGATCTCGTATATTTTAACGCGAAGCCATATAGTCTAACAAGTAGGAATAAATAACACCTTTGAACACTATCGTCTTTATTTTTGAGCGTTATTCTCCTTTAAACTCGATTTGGGAATGAAGTTTCGTTAGAATATGAATTACAACTGATTGACAGAAACTGAGCTTACTTGAGCTTAACTTTATCATTTACTAGGGCTCTTTTTACAGTTTCATTTTCAAATATCCCAATCTATTTGCTGAATTTGCATTGAATAATAACTGAAAAGAATGATATTATTGCAGATCTTGTTCTACTCCTTTACATAGAGCATACATACAAGAATACAGCTAAATTTGGTTTACCTCATAGCAAAATGGGCTGAGTCAAATTGTAGGGTCTCTCTAGCCAGGAAACATCATTGATAGGTTGACGGTAGATTGTTACAGTTTGTTTAAAAGGCAGAAATTGCATGAATTTTATAATTTTGTTGAACAAATTTACATTTATGTTATGACATGTGATGGAGTTATAATTTACAGAGTATAGATATTTAATTGCTGTCCATTTAATGAGTTTATTTGCTGATTATATCCAGGTTTGACATGGAGAGAGTTTGGTGAAGCCGTCATACATCATACTTCAGCTAGCAGAAATGAGGTCACTGGAACATTGAGAAACATCATTCAGATTGCAAGGGGTGTTGGTAAATATCAGTTGATTTTCTGGCTCAAATATTCACAAAAATAGAAGAATATTGCATAATGCGACAGGTCAAAGGTTGAGAAGATCAATCCATATAAATGTTTTAGTTTTGCAATAACTCAAGAACCAGCTGCGAAAAGAACTTCAAACTTCAGATAGTCATGGGATCAAAGGTCACAGAGGTCAATTTACATAACAATTATACTAGATTTTCTTTTAGTTTTCATGATCACTCACAAACCACACTAGGAATGAATTTCATACATTGTACCACATTGTATCGCTGAGGAAATGGCCTGATTAGTTAGATTTTGGATTTCACTTGATCATTGGTGAAAGTCAACTGAAATTACTTAACAATTGTATGTGTTCTAATATTCATCTTATTTAAAAAGAAACTATTTTGAGAATTGTATGTAAATATATAGTTGTAGATCAGTGAAAAACAATTCATGGGTTGTTAAGAAATTATTGATAGGTAGAGATATACTGGAGACTTGGCTGCATTTATCTAGTTTCTTTTTTTTTTTCTTGATTTTGAATGTCTTTCTGTAGCTGGAGCTGATGCAAGTCCTGAGGAAGTATCAGCAACAGCAGTATGCTTCTGTGAGATCCTCTATGAGTCTGAGTCACTCGGACAGTTAGAAATCCAAGCGGTGCGCTCCAAAATTGGCCCTTGCCCGCAAGATCTCCTTGTCAAGATCCAGCATCAGGTCCAAGTCCTTGTTTCACAAGTCCCTGGAGAGGTTCTGAGCTCTTTGTTCAACCCTAGCATGTCCGAGGAGGATGAGAAAGCCAAGGAATTTGGTCACAGCTATACATTCTCGTTTGATGAGAGAACCATAGATACAGATCACTTCTTGAGTGCTGATCCAGAGCCTGATCCACCATCCCCAGCACTCAATATCCAGTTCAATTTGAACAATGCTGCTGTGTCTCGTACAGCAAGTGAACCTAGTCCAAAGGATGGGGAAGGAACCAAAGGATTGCAGCCGAATGCTCAAATGGAATGGCTGGAGAAGGAGGTCAAGAAGTCCCTAGGAAGTGGAGGACATAGTGCAATGGGTCTGACAGTAGATGCCTTGTGTAGCAAGCTTCTGGTGGAATTGACCTCAGGCAAGACCAATGATGAACTCCAGACAGATGTGAGTGTAGAAGATCTTATAAATAAAAACATTCAAGAACAAAGTGGATACAATTTGTATTACCAACTTGGATTACCATGTCAATTTGTACTGTGCTATCAAGAGTGCAAAAAAAGCAAAAACAGTGAGAAATTATGCTCTGAAAAGCTCCAAAAGAACTCTTGTAAAAATACCATGAGAGAAATGAAATTCACTGCTAGAAAATATTTCTTTTATTTAGCAAATATATTCTTTACCCAGTCATTTAGAATAACTCACTTTGTGAACTTTGAGAAGGAATGGAGTGACCAGAGTTAAAGGATACTTGATTTAAGCTTTTGTATTAAACAGGAGGAAGTAAATGTATACCCTTAGAAGGATTCTTTTTTTGTGTGTGTTTGTTTTTGTTGTTACCTTGATAAAACCACTGGCATTTGAAGTTCTTTGTGCAGAAATTCAGTTGAATGATGTGAGTGAAAGAAACTAATACGTTATTGAACAGTTCCTGTCTTACACTGAAACTTTTTCCTCTTTTTCCTCCCAGTTGTTTGACTTGCTAGGGTTTGACTGTTTTGAGCTGATTCAGCAGCTTCTAGCTAGGAGAACGGACATTGTAGCAGCAGCCACACAGGCGAGCATGGCCAGAATAGCTGCAGGTAATATAAAAATATTTAATGTAATAACTGTAAACGCTGTTATTTTCGTGTGATTAAATTTTCGCGCTGAGCGACCCAAAAACACATTCGCAGGTTCTTGAATTCGCGCTGCACAATTACTCGCTCGTAAAACTGCGGCTCCATTTATTGTTCACACACACGCGGTCCATTCAAATGCATACTACAGACACAACTACACACATACACTCTAAATTGAATTGGATTCAAACACGTATTAATCAGATATGAAGCGCACAATGCATCGTCCATTCAAAACATTACAAGCATAAGAAATCGTGCTAATATTTTTGTGTGTTCTAGAATTCGGCCCACCGAAAATTAATGTACCGCGAATATTTCTGAATTTACAGTAGTTTGAGTTCTGGTAGCTTAGGTGAAAAATAATTTGGGAGTTTCCTTTTTCTTTTCAATTCATTTTTTTTTAACCCTTTCATGACAGGAATTATTTAAGGGCTAAATTGATCACATTTTGTTCTTCAAATTGGCAACAATAATATTTTTTTTAGTGCTACATGGTTCTAATAAGATGTATATGTCTTTGAAAACAATAAAAATGGTTTGGAACTTTGTTGAAAAGTTGAAAAAATTGCCAATTTTGATGAAAAAACAATGATTTCTAACCTCTCAATGTGTTACCAGTTTAATGATTTTAAAGTTTCTCTTTTTAAAATTCCTGGCATGAAACGCAATATGGTGTTGCAACAAAAATGGACACAGTGTGTGCAGAAATATTTGCTCTTTCTACTCATGCATCTGGTATATTTTTTAGAGCTCTGAATCAAAAGTCATTGAGCCAAACCACAAAATGTGGTCAATTGTCTCGAAAAGAATATCATAGAAGAAATGTTCCCTGAAAAGGGTTGCTTTTTAAATGCCCTCATACTCAAAATTATGATGAGAAATATCTGAAAAGTGTGGACCAAACCTTCATGTCATATGTATGTGTAGTCCCATATACCCATTACTGTGTACCATGCACGGGACTATCAGAAAGATTATGCTAATGATTCTGAAATGTCACAGTATTCACCAGTTCTTATGTACTACATATCGATTTTACCTAATTGCTTCCAGACAGTTTCTTTCCGAATGTCATCCCATAACCAGAACTCAACTTTATCTTGAAATGATGAAACTTTTTAAGGAGATGTAAAATGCAGCCGTTCCTTTTAAAGAGGCAGTATGAATGAAAAACTGATTATTCGTTTTGTTGAACACTCACAATTGTTGTTAACTGAGAAAAAAGGGAAATTTTGAAATGATCTGAGGTACGATTCCTTTGGAAATTATGCCCTTGCTCACAATCCAAAGAGTAGCCACTCATAAAGATGACATGTTTTATCATTTGATGTGCAGCGTACATTGACAGGCTGTGAGTGTAGGCTGAAAATGCGCAGTCCCCCTCTATCCAGTGAAGATAAATATTAATCAAACTTTAAGGACTACATGATTTTATGTGCGAGTGAATTGAGAAAATAGGGTCAAACATGCAATACTTTCTAGTGATTTAGCTTGGCTGCCATTTTGGCATTGTAGCATTCACGTATAATTTCTCCCTGCTGGGTAACCAATCACTGCACCTGGATCTGGGGAGCGTTTCAGCAAGTGTCTTGTCAGTGATTTTCACCGGCAAATTTGCTCTCCGCCAATCAGATGCAATAATTTCAGTAGCTTATAACAGTTGTCAGTAAAAATCACTGACAAAACGCTTGATGAAATACTCCCCAGAAGTTCTGTGGATGAAATTTCTTGTCAAGTGCAAACTCTCTAGGTGGGGAATCATATTGTCTGTCTGTTTGGAGCCAGAAGGGCGTTAGATTTGTGTTAACCCTTTCAAGACAATTCACCACATTTTGTAGTTTGGCTCAATAACTTTTGATTCAAAGCTCTAAAAAATATACTAGATACATGAGTAGAAAGAGCAAAGATTTCTGCACCCACTATGTCCATTTTTGTTGCATGACCATATTGCATTTGATGCCTAGAATTTAAAAAGACATTGCACCTAATTAGAAGCATGTATCACTAATGTTGCCAATTTGAAGAACAAAATGTGATCAATTAAGCTCTGAAAAATTTCCTGTCCTGAAAGGGTTAAGTATGTTATTTAGTTAATGCCCTTTTGACTCTCAACAGACGATATTTTCATCCATCTGACTGACGGTCAAGTGAATGAACTAAACCATCGTATCATGGTGCTCCTGCAAATCATTCAATATGATTTTGTTTTACTTGCCTGTCTATCTTATCAAATGAGTCTCTACTATATTCCTGGCTATCACGGGCTGGGTAGACTTGACCGATAAAGATAACAAGATTTTCAGTTAAAGGTACATTCTAGAATGTTGTGTGTCCGTGTGAGTATGCTTGTGTATGTCCATAGTAGGACAGGTGTACGTTGGACCTTTAATGAAAAGTCTCATTATCCTTGTTGGTCAAGTCTGACCTTTAGACACTATGAACACGATGACAAAGAAAGCGGACAAGATATATACAGCTCCTCATTGTACCCCCCACAATTGCTCTCTTAGACAAAAGAACATCCTTTCATTGCTATTATGTAAAATAGTAGAACAGGTGAATATGCATGTGGCACCTGTTCTATATACTTTTACATACTATTAATTAGGGTTGTTCTTTTGTCTACCAGAGCAATTGTGGAGGGTACAATGAGGAGCTGTATATTTTGTCCGCTTCTTTGTTCGCCATGTTCATAGTGAGAGAAGCACTAATTGGTACAATTGCACTCAATACTAGCAGCTATGATAACTTCCATATTCCTCATTGTTTTGTGTTGGATTAGAGAGCCGTAGAGAGAGAAGCAATCAGAAGCCGTCCTATGCCACCCAAGTCACAATCCAGTCAGAGAGGGAGAAGGAGCTGGAGAAAGCATTGAGAAAAGAAGAGAAGAAACTACTGAAGAAAGAAGCCAAAGCTTCAGGAGGAGGAGGAGGAGAAGAAGGAGGGGGGAGTGAAGAAGTGTTTGATCCTCAGTACCTGAAGGCACAGAGGTAAGACTGATTTTGCAACATAATTTCTTTGTCTTTCATTGCTCCATAATAGGGGTGGGAGTTTCGGGTACTTTTTCAATTCGGGAACCCGACGATTTTTCGGGCGGGTTCCCGGTTACCCGAAAATCATATAACACAAATTACAAGCTTATATTTACCCCTAAGAAGCTATTAACACTCGGAAAAACTCCTTCGTGTTTGGCACCTGAAATAAACAATTCAAGGGAAAAAAGAGACTGGGAAAATCGTGGGCGCAAGACATGATATTAGGCCTAAGCCTCCTAAATTTAATCCATAAAAATCATCGATAATAATCATGCCAGCGCCTTAGCCTAGCCCTAGGCTTAGGTAAATAACGGTCAACAGTCCCTTGCACATGTTTATCCAAAAATACATACATGAACTTGAAAGGAAGGAAAATACAATGAAATCTCAAAGAAAAACTTGTTTGAGACGATGATCATGATGATTCTTTATAATTTTGCACGAGCAGCCCTTGGGAATTTTGACATCTGATCGTAAAGAGGGCAAGAGGCACTTGTAGACAAACTTCACGCGTAGTATCAATTGATGTCCCTGACGAAAATGGCGAGCTTTCTCTGCTACAGTCCTCATACACACATACGTGTACACATTGTATTTCCCCACGCACGATCAACGATACTAGTAGTTTCCTTCTCAAACAACTCATCGCGCCGCGTCAATTATTGAAATTCACACACACACACATACACACACTTCATGTACCGCGCGCAGTCTACTGATTATGATATTCGTAAATGTATGCTAGTCCGATCTCTCTTCGTATACACACAGACAC
The DNA here is from genome assembly GCA_025617745.1 of Heliocidaris erythrogramma. Classification (NCBI taxonomy): domain Eukaryota; kingdom Metazoa; phylum Echinodermata; class Echinoidea; order Camarodonta; family Echinometridae; genus Heliocidaris; species Heliocidaris erythrogramma. The sequence goes on along the minus strand of CM046858.1, from coordinate 33,057,787 downwards.
GCTCATCAGATCATGCTTTTTTTATTTAGAATTTAGAAAGTGCAAGTTCATAAACGAAAACTGAAAACAAGATTTTTATAATAATAATAATAATAATAATATGGACATTTGTATTGCGCCGGTATCCATCATGAAAGATGCTCATGGCGCATTATTATATTTTTTCCTCTTTTTTTTTTTTTGGGGGGGGGGATAATCATTTCTTTCTGACTCTCTCTCTCTCTCTCTCATAAATGACAGGGTTTATTTTAAAGAAAGGGTTCTTAAACTGCTTTGCCTGAATTAAAAAAAAATGCGTAGGCCTAGTTTATTAGCGTTTAGACAATAGTGATATAACCCTTATAAGTTATAACCCGTCCCTCAACGTTACGGCCCCACCCCTTCCCCCACGTGATGGAGATCGGAGACAATAATTAATAAATGAAACAAAGGAAACATGTAGATGTCTTCTCAAGAGTCAAGTAGTCAACAGGTAACTTTTCATTATGACATTTTCGTTGTGCATGTACATGTAAATAAAGACGTTCTTTCAAAGGACTAAATGCAAAACAAAGAAGAGCTGGTATGTGTTTTCTGTCATCGGCATGATCTTCATAACCATCATATCATCATCATAACATAATTATCATATCATCATGATTCATGATGATCGTCATCATAATCATCATCAAAGACATCATCATCATCATTATCATCTTGATAATTATTATCGTGAAAACAAGTATCATCATCATAAAAAAATATCAAAAAATATCAAGCCAACCACTTCATCCCTGCCCGACCGTAACTTCATCCTTTTACGCACATGCGGTTCCCCTTTGATATTCGATCTGTTTATACGAAGCGCCTTCGCGCCCAATGCCGCGGCGGTGTGAATTAAGGATCAAAGGAACGGGGAGGAAAAAAGGCGCAAACCTTCGTTGGCTGGTTGGCATATTTTGCACATGTCATGACATGTGGTCATCGAATGAGGTCACAAGCCCAATTTTATGAATGAAATTCTTGATCGTGCGCACTCTAGACAGGCTTTGCTTCCCATGCCTTGTTTTTCACTTTCGCATGAATGAAGGATATTATTTTGGATATATCGCCATGGATATAATCTGATTTTAGTAATTTCGAATTTATTAATTGTGTGCTAAAGTTTCAGGAATTGTGACAGTGCCAAATCGTGCTCGCGCTTAATCTTGTTGATGTTAATACATCTGTTCATGTACGAGTCATATTCATGAATGAGATGCCGCGTGCGAGTATGGAGCGACGGTTGATGTTGAATATGGATGAGTTTGTAAGCTTTACACCCGTTGATCGCTCATGACTACGACATAAACTCCCAATAAGGAAAAAGGAATTCAAATGCAAATTATGTTATGGGTTCGATGAACCAATGAGCATGCAGTCTCTGAATCGCGGCTGTGGGCTTTGCTGTCTGTGTTATAGTAAGTTGAACGAATCGAAAGCGCATCACTGTAGTGGGGCGCTACATGTACAAGTCATATTCATGATGAGATGCCACGTGCGAGTAATCCGAGTATGGAGCGACGGTTGATGTTGAATATGGATGAGTTTGTAAACTTTACGCCCGTTGATCGCTCATGACTACGACATATTGTTTACTCCCAATAAGGGGGAAGGGCATTCAAATGCAAATGCAAATTATGTTATGGGTTCGATGAACCAATGAGCATGCAGTCTCTGAATCGCGGCTGTGGGCTTTGCTGTCTGTGTATAACAAATGTTATAGTAAGTTGAACGAATCCAAAGCGCATCACTGCAGTGGGGCGCTACATGGATTTTTCATTGAATGGATTTTTCATTTAATGGCTGATCGACGATGAGTAGGCTAATCATTAAAATACTTATTTTCGGGAAACGGGCATGTAATATTTTGACCCGGGACCCGATGCTCTCGGGCGGGACTCGGGTACCCGGTTTTTAGTCCCTGCATTACTCCATAATATGCATAAAGAGGTCATGTAATTGATATTGTCCTGAACAGTCGAGTGGAGGGGACCTTCTACGTGAATCGTATTGAAAAAATTGTTAGATGTTGAGGTTTTTTAAATGGTAATGTGTAATATGCCCCAAGACCACTAGCCCTGTAAGTGAATCAAACAGTTCAAAAATAATGACAGATTGTTCCACGAGACACAATAGACTTCACATTTGAAGTTTTTAAAGAAAATTGATATAACTTTGATATACATGGCCAGAAGTAAAAGATGAAAACGATGTAAATGACAGGAAAATGTGTATACTGCTTAATATATAACATGTATAGATTATTTGCTTGGCATAAAATTATTATTCACAAACCATTGAGACATGTATTCACCATAATCTGATAACAATTTGGTCGCAGGGTCCTCTTGGATACACTACCGGTCCCAGGTTGTTTCATCAAGATTTGTGCATGAAGTTGTAACTAATGCAGTGAATGAAATTGTAAAGTTTATTTATTTAGTAAAAGTACATCCAACTTCACAGTGCGGACATTCACAGATGCAATTGCTGTATTCAAAGAAAGCGCAATTCTACAGACACCATAATGAGAGCATAGAGAAGAGCTTTAAAGGAAAATAATCTTTACTTGGTAGAGCCCATCCCACGAGATGGTGTCTGTTGTATGTAACCATACTATGTCTACCTTTCACTAATCAGAGAGAAAGCCCTGAAGAATGCCAAGCGTGCCCCTCTCTTCACCTCTACGCTAGGGCTAGAAAGGTCAAGTGGAGCACCCAAGGAGTTCTACCCTAATGTCTACGACTCTCTTGCTACAGCACAGATGTCTTCATCATTCATAGCTGGTGCTAAGGTAAACATCAGTTCAACGACACATGCTCTGCCTACAGTATCTCCATGGTCGATTTCCTACACTATAAACCAAATTGATATCTTCAACCCTAGACACACTATACCTCACCCTAACCCTAAAGCTAACTTAAAAGAAAATGCAGCCCTTTCCCCTACCCTGTATGTTTGACAAAGTAAATCCCAGAGCAATTCTCGCTACCTCAAATATGCAAATTTTGAAAATGCAGCCAGTTGTCTCAATAAATCATGGTATCTTTTCAAACATGTCGGTTAATTTATACTCAGACTCAAGGATTTTTGTAATACCTCAATGAATCAGTGCAAAAAGACAAACACTTGTCGGCTAAATCGGGATATTGTCAGCACTGCACATGCGTGGTTTGCATGACAAACGCCATCTGTTGGCGAAATTGCGTATTTGGGGTAGCTAAGTAAGCCTAACCCTAATCTTGCCTAAAACCTAATCAAAACCCTAACCCTATATATTTGATGAAAGAATGTCGTTTGAGTAAGTATCAGACACCGTGAACATGGCGAACAAAGAAGCGGACAAAATATACAGCTCCTCATTGTACATTCCACAATTGCTCTAGTACACAAAAGAACATTGCTTCATTGCTGTTATATAAAAATATGTAGAACAAAACTGTGTCACATGCATATACACCTGTTCTACTGATTTTACATAATAGCAATGTAGGGATGTTCTTGTGTCTACCAGAGCAGTTGTGGAGGGTACAATAAGGAGCTGTATATTTTGTCAGCTCTCTTTGTCATGTAATATAGTGAGATCACCTAAGCACATCATATTAGTATTAAACTTCACTCAGCCACATCCATAGGGTGAAAAGTCACTACCATTTTTATAGCAAGGTTCTTGCATCGATGAGGCTGTATCACTTGGCAGATGGACATATTATCTCGGAAACAAGAGTAACCCAGATTTAAGGAAAAGTCGGTGCATTTGTAACCTTTGGTATTATCTACAGTTATCTAGTCTCTTGGACAGGACTCATTGCTGTAGGTCTCATGAAGTTAACTTCTGTTGCCATCACTCACTTTTTAAAAATTTGTTGAAGAGGCTCAAAAGTAGGCTTTGTAGTTTAATCAAAACAAGTCTCTTCCTATAATTATAAGTGAGATACACTGTGTATGCTGTAAGGTAGTTATTACATGTCTGTAACTGCTAACTGAAGCTGTGTATATGTTATGTTTTGATACATGTACTGTAACATTAACTCATCTTTATTTCGAATGGAGTTCATTAATTGATTATGTTCTATTTCCATGCTAGATGATGTTACCCCTTGGCTTCCAGAAGTCAGCCACTAAGCTCTATGAAGAAGTTATTATACCCCCAGCAGACCAGGCCCCTGTCAGTGTGGGTAGGAATCTGGTCCCAATCTCCCAGCTTGATGAGGTAAGTTTATAGAACCCCCCTTTAGATAGCTTAGCAAAACAAAATGGTGCATAAAGACACATAGAGGAAAATTGCAAGTAAGCCTGAGTCGAATTGATTGGTTAGCCGGTGTTCGATCGAAGACATCGAATCCCGATTTCGTTTTGGCAAAACCGGTGCATCGATTTGTAGTCCGCCAGATTTTTGACTACCGTAGCCACCATGAAAAAAGCAAATAAAAAAAGAAACTCCGAACATACAGCATACTAGCAGAGAACGTGAAGGCGACTTCAAACTGTTGGCTAACTTTCGCTAATTCGCTCGCGGAGGACGTCGCGCTTTACCTGTGCTTTCTCTATGGAAAAATCGTTTTGTCGTTACGAACTGAAGTTTACGATAATATTCTTGCACTCTCTCTGCATTGTCAATTTGACAATTGTATTAATTGAACATGATAAATACGGGCATGAGTACAAGTGTTCCTACTTAATTCGCAATAATTATCATGCTCTCATCAAATTGGCAATTACTTCTTGATCTGAAGCTGAATGAAGTCAAGTCATGAGCGACGAAAAGTTTATTTCGTATTGTTTTTTTTTTGCATCGAACAAATGTGTTCCATTCAGCTCTCCAAAGACAAAGTAAGATTATTAATTCTTTGAATTTGAATCATTGTCGGATGTGTCGACAATGAGCATCGCTTCGTGCGACACTAGAGTGATATTTTGGCTAGCCATACGGACTAGAAACTTGAGCTTTTGGCTCGTCCGCTGTGATTTTTACTAGCTATTGGCTAGCGGGCTAACGTTAATGTCGAGCAGAGAGCGAGAGCCCATACATACATGTATGCATGCCCGCGATGCCAGCGGACCGGTCACCGGTGCATGGTGCATGCACTGCGTGCAACTCTGTTTTCACCGCCCATCATTTATCGATGCACCGGTATTCGATCGAATCAAAGCCGTCGAATCCCGGTTTATGAAATATTCGATATGACTCAGGCTTAATTGCAAGTATTGTATAATGTACTTGTAAATTTAGAATCAGACATGTATCTGAATAACATTTTTCATATTATTTTGCTTAAAAGTGTTGAAAGATTTGTATACTAATTCCACATTGTAATATTTATGATTCTGCCTCCGGAAAATTTAAAATTTTGTTTATTAATAGTTTTGTCATGTGTGTTAACTGCGTTCTTTTGCGCCAAGACGTTTCACTAACTTACCTTATCAGTACCTGTGATTGTGTGTCTTGTACCAGTGCTTGTTATAATTACAAAACCCCCGCCAAACAAATCTTGAAGGGGGTAAATCAGGAATCAGCGGGCAGTTAGGTGGGCAGGCGGTCGGTCGGTTGCAAATCTTGCGCATCAAACTACTTCCTCATTTTTTGAGCAATGCTCGTGAAATTCATCACACACATTGGTCTTGGGATGAAGATGTGCAGGACATATTTTTTTAATGTGTCAGAAACTGCGTTGCCATGGTAACAGCATGGCAATAAATTGGGGGAAAATATTGTGGATCAAAAATCTTCCTCACTTTTTCAAGCATGCTCATGAAATAAGGCACAGGTCACACAGTGTTCTTGTGATAAAGATGTGCAAGACATTGTTTCAATGTGTGACAAACTGCATTGCCATGGTAACGACATATGGCAATAAAACGGGAAAATATTGCAGATCAAACCACTTCCTCATTTTTGGAGCAATGCTCAGGAAATTTGTCACACACTTTGTGGCAGGGGTATTAATCACCTTCAGTGATATTCTAGTTAGCATATTGGAAACACACTCCCAAAAAAAAAGAGAGAGAGAGGAAAAAAAAAGAAACAGAGATTTAGATTCTTCTTTTAATACATTGGATAATAGTCATTTTACCTGAAACAATCTTATATAATTTTTCAAGCAGTCTTAGGTGGATGTATGAGCAATCAATATCTTTTATTTTTGTTGAAAACTTTCATTTTTAATTAAAAATTAAGTGAGTTTAGTAATCATTAATACAATGAAACCTTTTCTTTTTTTGTATATTTCCTCTTTTTGCCGTGGTTGAACACATCACGTTTACAGAAATGAAGATGCTAAACAGTATTTAGTCAGACAGCATACAATACCAGTGTTCATACTCTGATTAGATAGCTATCCTTCATAACTTTCATTTCTCTTTGTTGTTTGATTTATCATAGATTGGGCGGATCGCATTCAGAGGAATGAAGACACTGAACCGTATACAGTCAGTAGTCTTTGAGACAGCCTACAACACCAATGAGAACCTGTTGATCTGTGCTCCTACGGGTGCAGGAAAGACCAACATTGCCATGTTGACCATCCTGCAGGAGGTCAAGAAACATATTCAACAAGGAGTCATCAAAAAGGATGAATTCAAGGTAAATAAATAGCATTGACCAGCTGTTACAGTTATAATGAACTTCCAGTTGCATTTATACTTAAATAATCGCTGACATTATACAGAGGGAAAATAGTAATATGTTGTTTAATGCTAATGCATGTTATGTAGTTTCCTTCCGTATTTTTGACAATATTTATTCGAGTGTGCCACCCACCTTCTCTTGTTTCTCCTCTCTTATCTGCACTTCTATGTCCCTTTCTCCCTCTCTCCCTTCCTCGATTCCTTTCACTCCTCACTTCTTTTCTTCTCATTGCTCTCTCTCTCTATCACTTTCATAGTTTTTTTTCATCTGTTTTGTTTTTGTATTTTAGTTAAGCTTACAATTCATTCCCCTCAGTACTCTGTTCGTGTATTTTCCAGTAGTACATGTATGACCTGCTTCTTTTCCTCTCCCGTCCTTGTTTGCTTGAATAATGTACATCTAATTCTTGCTATTTCAAAGAGCAAATGGTCAAAATATTAAATACAGTATATATCCAATCATAAGCTAATTCATTTTTACTTTTATAACAGTTATTCTCATTTGCATTCTCTTTCATCAATCAGAATAGACGCATCTTTTTTCTGGTGTATTGTTTATATTTACCAATCCATGCTTACATCATTTCAATCCCTTTGTAAGATTGTTTACGTGGCTCCCATGAAGGCTTTGGCTGCAGAGATGGTGAGGAACTTTGGCACGCGTCTTGCACCTCTTGGTCTGTCTGTGAAGGAGCTCACTGGAGACATGCAGCTCACCAAGAATGAAATCATGAAAACACAGGTGATTTTATTGATAATTATAAAGAGGGAAAGTAAAATTTTATCTTTATTAGAAATATGTGTGTGTTTCATGTGATCCTAAATATATAGTAAACAGTCCAAAGACTTGGTCCAAATTTAGTGAAATACGGTCTGGCAGGATTCCATGGGGTGATATTTAGAGGATCATAACAATTTTCCAGGTTGAAAGGATACATTGACTTATTTTTTTACACTTCTTGTCAGAACCCTTGTGAGGGAGAATTTGCCTTTGGTGCTTCTTGTTTTTATTTTTGGTTGTTGTGTGGTTTTTCTTCTGGAATCCACTCTGCTTTATTTAGCACCAAGAAAACTATTGTCTGATATCTAAATGTACATCATTTCTCTTAAGAGAAAGATCTACATGTATGATGTCGATTAAAGCAAGGTACTGTTAGGGCATAATTATAGATATACATGTACATGTAATCTCAGTTATGTAAGTAGTGCTACAGACATGTACATATATAAAGTTGAAATTGTTTTCTGTAGATGTTGGTGACCACTCCAGAGAAATGGGACGTTGTCACACGTAAGAGCACTGGGGATGTTGCCCTCACCCAGCTGGTGAAACTCCTTATCATTGATGAAGTTCATCTCCTTCATGATGACCGTGGAGCTGTGATTGAAAGCCTGGTTGCTCGCACATTGAGACAGGTAAAGAAACTCAAAGAAATTCATTCAATGGTTTTTATTCTGTCGTATTTTCAGAATTCGAAATATAGACATCCAAGTGGAACAAAACGGAGTGTACATGATAATTTCAACTTTCAAGAATTGGGGGGTTCATTATTCCTGTCTTTGTAGTCATACAGGTAACAAGTGATATAATCTGGGAGGCATTTCATCAAGTGTCTTGTCAGTGATTTTTACCGACAAATTTGCTCTCAGCCAATCAGATGCAAGGATATCAGGAGCTTAAAACAACTTGTCATTGATGACAAGTTTTATGAAACAGGGCCAGGAATCTCCAATTCTGAATTCAACTGTTCTCCAATGGCCATCTAGACTGTTTTCTGACAGCCTGTTCATATCTATGGGGCTCTCATCCACTCTTCCCCTAACTCTCTCCAATGCATGTCTTTGTAATCAAATGAGGGAATTAAATCCTGAATCAAATTTCAAATTTGACCACTTCCTTAAAGATGTTCTCCATTCATAATCTAAACAGGTCGAGTCATCTCAGAGCATGATACGAATCATTGGTCTATCGGCCACCCTCCCTAACTACGTTGACGTGGCTCGATTCCTCAACGTCAACCCCTACATCGGGCTGTTCTTCTTTGACACCAGGTTCAGGCCGGTTCCTCTGGGCCAGACCTTCATTGGGATCAAGACACCCAACATCATGCAGCAGAGAAGAGATATGGACTTTGTATGCTATGAGAAAGTCAGGGAGTTGGTGGATAGAGGTCACCAGGTATGTGCTCGTGACATAGAATGAAAAATTTCATTTAGAACCAATAATGTTTCATCCATTGTATGATTCATTTATGTGAGACGGCAATGGTAAATTATATTCCTTACTATGAGGGATTTTTAAAAATCTGAAATGGAAAAAATACATTTAAGATATTGGTTGGTAGAATAAATCTTAACTTTTTAAAGTCATTTCAAGTTCAGGAGCATCGTAATGATGATTGTAATCTGTTTATGGATAAAGATTAATGACATCGGGAGGCTTTTTGTTTCCACAAAGAAACTTTGGTGAAACGTCAGTCACACCACCAAACCGACTCCTCCAACCGATCAATTCTCTGCTATTCTGGGTAATCTAAGCTTTTGTTTAGTCTGTTGTCCATCTGTTATCGGTTTTATCGGCGTGACTGACCTATGAGATTTTACGCACTCTGTTACTTTTCGGCAGACATTATATTATGGTCTTTCATGTAGACATTAAAGTGATTGAGTAACTTTGTGGAGGATTGATAAAATCTGAGCTTTCTGGCCTTACATGTTATCAGTGTATGTAATATGGTGTAAAAATGAAGCCCATGTGGAAAAAAGCACTTCAAAATCATCATGTGCTTCACAAAAGTAAACATATGCAAGTGACCGGAAAATGCCAGACTCATTTTCCCCATTGACTCAGTGTTAGACTAAAGCGTATGGCCATACGCTTTCGTAAATGTTAGTATTCAGTCGCAGATATCTTAATAATAGCATTATATATTTGAAAACCTTTCTATGCCTGGCTATTTATTTATCATTCTGAACATCATTATACAAGACAGATATCAATATTCAACAATTTATTAAATCAAGCCTCCACAAAGTTACTCAATGCCTTTAACAAGGTGACTACAAAGCCCCTGACCATCATCACAAAGAATTTGCCTATGTTTGCACATTGATTGTTAATTTTTCTACAAAATTTTGGGTTTAAGATGAAATTGTTTGTTTGTTGTTTATTTGCATTTGTAAATGGAAATGTATGTTTATTCACAAATAGAAATTGCTTTGGTCATGACAGACATAAAGTGTGCATCATATTGTCCACATTTGTATTATTTTCTGTGTGATAGGTGATGGTGTTTGTGCATGCTAGGAATGCCACGGTTCAGACTGCCATGTATCTGCGTGAGACAGCCAAGGGCAATGGAGAGATCTCAATGTTTCAAACTCAGCAGACACCAGAATATGGATCTGCCCTTAAACAGGTACTTTAATAACCATGAGTGCATATAGGCACAATCGCAGGTATTGCCACATGTGTGATTCAGCACAATAATAGGAAACATTTTTAAAAAAGGATTTGCACTGTTCATTCCAAAAGCTTTGTATAATAACCCACTTCCAGTCTTATTGGCCAGCTGATAATCCCCTGTATATACTAATTTTATACTGGAAATTGTTCAATAAACCTGGGCCCTATTTTATAAAACTTGTTATAAGTAACAACTGCCACATTTCTATGACAAATTTGCTCACAGCCAATCAAATGCAACAATTTCAGTAGCTTATAACAGTTATTGTAACTTGTTAAAGTGTTATGAAACAGGGACCTGAAGACATTGGTAAAACTACCCCTTGAGAAATACACTGCAACATACACTGTGGCATACATGTATAAAGAGTTACTCATCATACACTTGACTCAGGAAAAAACAGAAATTAAAGGCTTTCCAAGACAATATTTTATGGAAGTTAACCTACCTCAGTCATCAATGCATGTTGTAGCTACTGTACAGTAAATGGATTCAGTGCTTGATTTTGAAATTCATTTCTTGATATTAGAAAGTGTCTTCTTTTTTGAGTGGTCTGATAAAGAATATGTTCTTATTACAATGAGTGGGAGCAAACAGGTAAAGCATTATCTGGTAAGAATCACTATTTTTGCATAAAATTTAATTAGAACATGATCTTACTATATCTTTTAAATGAATTTTTAAATGCCCTATCAACAAAAATGGGTAAGAATCACCCGTTGGTGATGACATTCAGACATTGTAGATGTATAGCACACTTTTTCCACCTAGTAGGAAGTGTGTCCAGTTTAAGTCTAACCCTGAGTTTACACTGCTTCAAGTCCCTGCAAAATGCTTTTGGAAAGAATATGCTTATTTTGACTTGAACCTGTCAAATGTCATACATAGAGATACAATCATACTTGAAACATGATGAAATCTCAGAACAATCGGCTAAGAGAGCTCCTCCTGGTGGGCTTCATTATCATGCCGGGATATTGAGACAGGGATAGAAACCTCAAAATATAAACAATTGGCTAGTGCATTTATACCCTCAAGATTGCAGTGCGACCCTCGGTTAATAAAAATGGTGGAGCCATATACAGATATGTTCATGTATAATATTATTGACGATAATTATGATGCACGCATATACATGTACATCTATAAGGCACCGAAAAAATAATTGCAATTAATTACTTTAACAAGAAGATCAACCTTCTGTGGAGAGCTGCCCATGTTTGCTAATCCTACAAAATATGGCATATGTTGTCATACATAGAGATGCATTCATACTCTTAACAGCACAAGTTTATTTGAAACCCTCTGCAGACGATGAAATCTCGGAACAAGCAGCTGCGAGAGCTCTTCCCGGACGGGTTCTCCATCCATCATGCTGGGATGCTGAGGCAGGATAGAAACCTGGTAGAGAGGTATTTTGCTGCTGGTCATCTCAAAGTGTTGGTGTGTACAGCTACTCTGGCCTGGGGTGTTAATCTGCCTGCTCATGCTGTCGTTATCAAGGTGTGAAGAGATGATTAGTTAATACAATATTTAGCTTCTTTTCTCTTTTGATTGAGCATGCTACATATCACACAAATTTAAAGAACTGAAAGAGGAAAAAAATCACTGAACTATTTGAAGTTTTGTTTATATTAAATAATAATTATGTTTGTTAGTAATGATGTGTTTACAGATGTGAGTATTAAAAACTGGGCAATGCATTGGCAAAAGCAAAATCACCATTTTCAATTAAAAATTGGCAACGTCTCATCAGTGCTTGCTGACTCTACGAACTCACGTCGTCATTATCAGTCTATGAACTCATTCTGTCATTTTCAAAGTAGATACATTTACATCATGTATTAAATACATGTACATGCAGCCATATTTCTCCCAATTCTTTTCTATGTTTACATGTTTATTTCCTCTTTTTTTCTTCTTTTTGCATTTAAAGAAAAATCTTAACCAAATAACAAATATATCTTTCTCATTTCTACACTAACAATCTACAGGGCACTCAACTCTACGATGCAAACAAGGGTGCCTTCAAGGACCTAGGGATCTTAGATGTCCTTCAGATCTTTGGACGTGCAGGGCGCCCTCAGTATGATAACTTTGGCGAGGGTTTCATCATCACGACCCATGAGAAGCTCAATCATTACCTGAGTCTCATCACAAGACAGAACGCCATAGAGAGTCAGTTCATCAACAGTCTAGCAGATAATCTCAATGCGGAGGTAAATGAAATCTTGATTTATACTATGGTACATGTATTAACAAATTTTTTGCAGTTGAAGCTGTTACTTATTCTTACAAAAACGGCATAAATCAAAGTATTGTACATATTAAAAGCACCATACAGTCAACCTCGCTTAAGTCGACGTCGCATGTGTCGAATAGTCGCTGAAAATAAAAAGTCCCAATTTATCCTCATAGACTTACGTGTGTTAATCCTTTGTACAAGTCAATTTTTGTAGGTCGAATACTCGCCTAAATTGATCAAATTCTCAGAACAATACCACAAAAAACATTAAATTTACACCACGCAAGTCGAACTAGACGGCCATGTGAAATCAATCATTGTCGAAACTGCCACACGCCGATTTTGTTTATAAAAATCCCCCGACTTGCTGGCGTGATCTCCGCGTCCTCTCTCGCGCACTCTCTCACACTCTCATGTGAAGAACAAAATGTCATACATGTGTTAATCATGTTTGCACGGCCGGCCGGCCAGATGGACACCGTACCTTCCTTCAGTTTTATTGCCTTCACGGCCATGTGCATATAAAGGATGTAAGGAAGGATTCAATACATTGAAATTACTCACTGGATGTGTCTGGTTTTATTCTTTATTGCCCAACTTTTAACAGGATTGTGAAGTAATATACTGGGTACATGAAAGGTACAGTACATGTATGTTCTTATTTTCTCGATGTCGGCAAAATATAAATCATGGTACATTATGTGAGGAGAACTCCCAATCAATCAAACTGCCGGGCCGCCGGCCACAGTCTGCACCGCGGCGTCCCCGTGTTATGTATACACGCCTAAGTCAGATTTTCTTTGAGTTCCGCACAAGTCGAAAATCGCCTATGTCAACGCATTTCACTCAGTCCCGTCATGATCGACTTAGGCGAGGTTGACTGTACTCTTGGGAGAATTTCTTTGTCATTATAATTCTATTCTATTTATGAATGACAAAATGAATTGTAATAAGAGAACAATTATCTGCTTTTTAGTACATGTAATTTTCTGCAATTTTCTGTTTTGATGATGTTACCCTTTGTTGTTATGTCTACAGATTGCTTTGGGAACAGTGAGCAATGTGGAAGAGGCTGTACGATGGCTAAGCTACACATACCTGTACGTGAGAATGCACCTGAACCCCATGGCATACGGCCTCATGTACAAAGACACACAGGTATGAACCAAAAGGTGGGATTGTTCACACGACTTGAAGTTTAATGACAGATCATTTTAACTTAACTTGATTGATTTGGAAACAGGATGAAATGATAATGCTGTGTAGATCTTTTTGTAAAAAAATACAGCAATTATACATATTCATGTAATAGCAGTGCTTATACATGTACACACTGCTTAAACATATTACAGTATACAATAGATGTAATCTAGTCTATGAATGGGCAACTGACTGTGAATGAAAATTTAATATGAGACTTCTTCTACATCAAAAAAAAAAAAAACGAGACAAAAAACAACCAGAAGAAAAGCAAAGAGTTGCTTAAAAGTATGATCATTCACTAACCCTCACCCTTTATGTGTGTTAACCATTAACGAGGCCACCCTGTTTGGATAGCACTGAACAAATCAATATAAACAATTTATGACTGTTTATTGTATTAGGTACATATACATGTAGCTAAATTTTGATAAGAATGAAACAAAAGGAGGATAAACAGTTTATCCGTATATGATTTTGCTAATCAACATAACATGACCACTTTGTGATTGTTTGCTATCCAGAATGACCCAGGTCTTGCCAAGTTCAGAAACGACCTGATCATCACAGCAGCACGCAGTCTGGACAAGGCCAAGATGATTCGCTTTGTAGAGAACACCGGTGACCTCCATTCCACTGACCTTGGGAGGGTCGCGAGTCACTTCTACATCAAGCATGCTACCATAGAGAAGTTCAATGAGATGATGAAGTCAGTCATGAGTGAGGCGGAGGTGTTCTCTATGGTCTCGCAAGCACAGGAGTTTGAACAAATCAAGGTAATTGGCAAATAATTGAATAGGTTTCCAGTTCAATGAGGTGATGAAGTCAGTCATGAGTGAGGCGGAGGTGTTCTCTATGGTCTCGCAAGCACAGGAGTTTGAACAAATCAAGGTAATTGGCAATAATTGAATAGGTTTCCAGTTCAATGAGGTGATGAAGTCAGTCGCGAGTGAGGCGGAGGTGTTCTCTATGGTCTCGCAAGCACAGGAGTTTGAACAAATCAAGGTAATTGGCAAATAATTGAAAAAGTTTCCAGTTCAATGAGATGATGAAGTCAGTCGTGAGTTAAGTTAAGATCTTTTCTTTGGTATCGCAGGTACAGGGTTTTGAACAGATCAAGGTAAATGGCAAAGGATTGTAAGACACATCCTCCAACAACGATAGTTTTGTGGTCTTTAGCCTACACTCATTGATTGCTTAACATCAGATGACTGTGCAATTTTCAAATAATGACTCATCGTTTGTGAAAAAGCACCCAGATGATTGGTTTGGGGTATGCAAACCTGTAAAAAAAGTGAATGCTTAATTAATGTACGCGAAGGCTAAGAAAACTGAGTTATGCGTGCAACTCTTGCAAAATGGTTGGGTAAGGACAAAATATGTTTTTCCCTCTTTGTTTAATGTTGAAGTTGATACAAAAACATAAGGATGTAGTGGTTAAAATTGAGGAGCTACATTGTAGATTTCATACAACTTACTGGTATCACGCATTCCTCAAGCCGAATCGTGAAAAATGCTCTTCAGCTTGTGCGATATACCCTTGTATCCCACTCCAGGCCATTCAATATTATAAAAAATTTTATGTCTTCATAGGTTCGCGAAGACGAGATGCGAGAGCTTCAGGACCATCTGGAGGATGACTGTGAGATGCCAGCCGCTGGTGGAGTAGAGAATGCTCATGGTAAGGTCAATATCCTCCTCCAGACCTTCATCTCCAGGGGCAATGTGGATAGCTTCTCACTGGTCTCAGATTCGGCCTATGTTGCTCAGGTGAGTAAAAGAGAATAATGATAATACATTATTTGTTTTGCTTCTGTGGGTCATTGTGTCAGATACAAAGGCTTTTTCAAAGGCCTTGATATAAAAACAAGGAGTATAATTTAATATTAATTCATTTGTGTTCTTTCAGAATGTGACACTGTCCCACAGTCTTGAAAACTTTGCTTGAAGTTTTAAGCTATAGAAGTATGTAAAACAAAATAAAATAATTTTTATGCCTCCGCCCACCGAAGGTGGGTGCTGGAGGCATTATGTTTTCGGGTTGTCCTTCCGTCCTTCCCACTTCTCGTTACCGCGATATCTGAAGAATCATTTGAGGTAGGAACCTCAAACTTGGTACTAGTATGTATCCCAATACGAAGATGAACTGATTAGATTTTGGGTAAGTAGGTCAAAGGTCAGAGGTCACAGAGGTCAATTTACATGAAATTATATGAAATTACTGGTTTTTAGCACCGTTACCTTGATATCTCAAGAACTATCTGAGGTGAGAACTTCAAACTTGGTACCAGTATGTATCCCTGTACGAAGATGAACTGATTAGATTTTGGGGTAAGTAGGTCAAAGGTCAGAGGTCACAGAGGTCAATTTACATGAACTTTATGAAATTACTGGTTTTTAGCCTCGCTATCAAATATTTCTAGAACAGTTTGAGCCATCAACTGAATTTAGGCGGAGGCATATAGGAGACGCAGTCCCATTCATCTTGTTTACTTTTCGTTCCCTTTCATAGATTTTTTGTAAACTGTACAAGTTATATGAACAATGATCACCTGGTTTGGAGACCGCTTTGTTTAGAATAAACTTTTAATTGTTTTTCCCTTGAATAATTATTATAATGTGAAAGATTTTATGATCGGGGATTGATGACTTCCAAGACCTCTGTGTTTTTCTTTAAATAGAGCTGTACAATTACCCTCATTTTAGAATACCTCAGACACAATCTTGATATCACAATCCAATACTTTTGATTCCTCTTCCAGAATGCTGCCCGCATAATCCGAGCCCTCTTTGAGATCACCCTGCGTACAGGCTGGCCCCTAATGGCATCCAATCTACTCATGCTATCCAAGTCGATTGATAGACGTCTATGGTCCTGGAAGAACCCTCTAAGACAGTTCTCTGTACTCTCTCATGAGATACTACGCAAGCTGGAAGGCAGGAAGCTGACTGTGGATAAACTCAGAGAGATGGACTCAAAAGAAATAGGTTCGAAGCTATTATTTCATGATAGATAATGATAATAATTATTCCATTCCTGTGTAGTGCATACATGTATCACATTGTGATGTAATAACTTTATGCGATCCCAAAAGACTGAAAATTATTCAACCAGCTTTAACTGTGTCAACTACGATCAGCACACCGTGCATTCAAGGAATGAAACTTTAAATACCAGGTACCCATACTTCACCTGGGTTTCAATCTTTCAGTATTTCAAAATATATCACCCAAAATATTCAGAAGGTGCAAATGTGAATGTCATTGTGCAAGAACAAGGCCGTTTGTGTAGTAGATTTATTTAATACCAAAACCAAAAAAAAGATGATTTGTACAGTGAAAGAAAAAAAGGGAGAATGGCTTAGAATTGAAGTATTGGGAGCTCTGTGAAATAGCTGATCGTTCTGTTGATTTCCATTCAAAACATGTGACTGATTCCCAGTGTGATGATCTTGCCCAAAGGCAAGGAATTTCATTTTCATTAAGCTTTCTCAACGCAGGTGTACATATGTGACCCGTCACGACAAAATGAGACAGAAGTCGCTGGGCTAGAACTTGAAAAAATTGGGCAAATCTTAAAAAACTTCAAATTTCGTCATTTTTTTTTTCTTCGTTGATTTGAATCTTCAATGTTTCATGAATGCTCTGTAAAAAAAAAAATTGAGTCTTAAATATAACGGGAAAGGGTAGAAAAAGCAGTTTTTCTACGAGTGTGTTTTTTCGGTCAACTCGTCTATTTTTTCGGACTGCTGGCGCATGCCAGCGCGAACAGAAAGCCATCCGCTAGGCCCCGCCCCTAGCGACGCGTGGCTTTGTTCATTGGACGTTGGCAGTCACGTGATCTCTGTAAAAGAATTTGCAACAAGTACATGTACTTTATGCTTGATCGTGCTCGTGCCGTCTCAAATTGTTCTAAGATTAAGATCAGATATTTCTCGGTTACCTTTTAAAAGCCGAAAAGAAAAGAATTGGCCTTTTAACCAGAAAGAAAAGTACCTGTGTAGAGAATATGAAACAATCGCGTGATTTAGGACAAAGAGAGAGAGAGAGAGAGAAAATCAATAATCCTCTCTTGCTGGAGGTGACTCAATCCTTGTTCTTTGAAGGGGCGAATTCTCTACCTCTTTATAACATGGTGAAAAGAAATTAGCTATTAGACAACCAGTATATTGTATACCCTTTTTTCGAGTCAGTAGAGCGGAGAGAATCGATGTAGTTTATATCTTCATGTTAGCGGCCAATTCTCTTATTCGTTTAAAAAGCCGAACAGAAAAGAAAGAGTTAGCTTTCAAAACAGAATTAAGAATAACTGTTGAAATTATGATACATGTGAAAGATTTAGGAGAGAGAGAGAGAATTGTCTGGGTGTCAAATTTTACAAAAAGCAGCTGTCATTATTAGTTATTTTTTGAAGATCTACATGTAGTTAACTAGAACGGCGCTAAGAAGCAGTTTATCTTCATCCCGCTATTGAACGTGACGATAATAAGCGGCCAATTCTGTAACTCTTTTTGACAGCCAAAAATAAAAGAAAATTATTTTTTTTTTAACTAGAATGAAAAGGCCCTTGGTTGTGATAATGAAACAAGTACCTGATTTGTTTAAGATTGAGTTAACAAGAGCGGAAACGATGACTTTCCAGCTAAGACGTAGTTTATCTTCATCATGTTCATACCGTCAGCCAACATGATAATTAGCGGCCAATTCTCTTATTCGTTTAAAAAGCCGAACAGACAAGAAAGAGTTACCTTTCAAAATAGAATTAAGAAGAACTGTCAAAATTATGATACATGAGAAAGATTTAGAAGGAGAGAGAGAATTGTCTGGGCGTTAATTTTTACAAAAAGTAGTTGTCATTAAGACTCATTATTTTTTTTTTAAGCTCTATTAACTATAGAGCGGCGCTAAGAAGCAGTTTATCTTTATCCCGCTGTTGAACATGAGGAATTGAGGTTAAAAGAAATATAGCTTTTCAACCATACAGAAAAGGACCTGTGTGGAGATTATAAAACAAGCCCGCGTGATTTAGAAGGACAATGGGAGAGAAGAAAAATCAATCGTCTCGGGCATGCAGGATGTGACTTAATTCTTGTTCTTTGAAAGGGGCACATTCTATACCTCTTTGACATGGCGAAAAGAAAAGAAAGACGCTTTTAGAAACATTTTTTAAAGGTAGAATGAACTAGAGCAGGATAAAATTTCTTTATTATGAATCTGTTTCATTCCATCGTTGTTTAATTTGGTAATAAGTAAAGAGCGAACAGAAAAGAGAGTTAGCTTTCAAAAGAAAGAAAGAACTGTCGAGATTATGAAACAGGTGCGTGATGTAGAAGGAGAGAGAGAAAATCAATAATCGTGTGTTAATTCTTCAGCTTCAGAAAGCGGCGATTTCTATTGCTCTTTCACAAGACGAAAAGTAAAAAAGTAAGTTTTATATTCAGACATCAACGATCTCTGTCAATATCATTGTTGGTAAAGACTCGTCTATTCAGTAATTTTGCCATAATTGAATGACTTTGCGAGAATCGAATCAAAGCTTGAAAAAGAAAGCAAATAACATTGAAAGAAAGCAAGTTTACATGATTAATTTAGAAAAAAAAATATAGTGAAATAAAAACCTCTGAAAGTTTGAACTATAATCTAATACATTTCCCGGCACAAAATGACAGACTTGTAAACCTTTTGACCATAGCTAGGTTAATCAACCCTTTAAGAAAAGCATACCGGCATAGGAAAGGCTCAACGAAAAAGCACGACGTTGATGCGGGAAGCTTTTTCAGTGCCGTGAAACTACTTGATTTGCTACCCCCTTAAATCGTTAGAATTCATGGCTTTAATGAATTAACATTCATGTTTTCACGAGAAGAGATCCTAAAGAAACATAAGGACTAAGCCGGAGTCATATCGAATATTTCATAATTCGACGGCTTTGATTCGATCGAATACCGGTTAATCGATAAATGATGTGCGGTGAAAACAGAGTTGCACACAGTGCATGCACCATCACCGGTGACCGGTCCGCTGGCATCGCGGGCATTATGGGCTCTCGCTGCTCGCTAGCCAATGGCTAGTAAAATCACAGCGGACGAGCCAAAATCTTAAATTTCTAGTCCGTATGGCTAGCCAAAATATAGTGTCGACACACCCGACAATGATTCAAATTCAAATAATCTTACTTTGTCTTTGGAGACGTTTGTTCGATGCAACAAAAAAAAAAACCCAATACGAAATAAACTTTTCGTCGCTCATGACGTGACTCGACTTCATTCAGCTTCGCTTCACATATATAGATCATTCAGAAGTAATTGCCAATTTGATGAGAGTGTGATATTAGTTATTGCGTACACTCGTACTCATGCCCGTATTTATCATGTTCAATTATACAATTGTCAAATTGACAATGCAGAGAGAGTGCAAGAATATTATCGTAAACTTCAGTTCGTAACGACAGAACGATTTTTCCATAGAGAAAGCACAGGTAAAGCGCGACGTCCTCCGCGAGCGAATTAGCGAAAGTTAGCCGACAGTTTGAACTTTGAAGTCGCCTTCACGTTCTCTGCTAGTATATATGCTGTACGTTACGGAGTTTCTTTTTGTATTTGCTTTTTTCATGGTGGCTACGGTAGTCAAAAATCTGGCGGACTACAAATCGATGCACCGGATTTGCCAAAACGTATTCGGGATTCGATGTCTTCGATCGAACACCGGCTAACCAATCGATTCGACTCAGGCTTAATAAGGACTGTAGTTTTTAATAGAATTAATAAACGGTTACAAAGGGTTTTATCCAAATCTAATTGACATTACAAAAGGAAAATGCTGCATGTCAGCAAAACGGAAGTCAAACTTTGGAAGCGTTTTTCTCGAAGAAATACGTTACCACAGTCCTACTTTACTCAAGTTTCAAACGCAATTTTTTCCACTAAATACTCACTCTCTAGAGTTGAACTATATACCAAATTAAAGCTTATGAAACGGAGAATAATAATCAATAATAAAATGAAATTTCAAAAAACGCGACTTTTGTCTCATTTTGACGTGATGGGTCACATATAGTAAATGTCAGCATCATAAGTAACATTTACGTATTGACAATTGCAACTTTTTGCAATCTCATGTGATCTCTCAGGGTTGATGGTACACCATGCCAGCATGGGCCCCACGATCAAAGGCTGTGCCCACCAGCTCCCGGCCATCAAACTAGATGCCTCCATCCAGCCAATCACACGCACCGTACTACGAGTCCGTCTTACCATTGCTCCAGACTTCACTTGGAATGACAGGGTGCACGGCACTGGCTCCGAGTCCTGGTGGATATGGGTTGAAGATCCTGAGAATAACCACATCTACCATTCAGAGTACTTCCTTCTGCAAAAGAAACAGGTAATAGTATAGTCAAACCTGCTTTAGCGACCACCTGTATAGAAAGACCACCTGTCTATAGAGACCACAATTTTTGTTTCCCTTGAACAATGTTTTCATTGAAATGTGTATTAAAGGAACCTGTCCATAAAGACCACCTGCTCATAAAGACCACTTTTCTTGTCTCCTTTGAGTGGTCTTTATAGACAGGTTTCACTGTATTACTAAAGAGGTATCAAATATCAGCAAAAAGCTATAGGAGATCTTGCTTTGATTTGCTAATTAAACCATAAGCTACAAAAATCTTGCACACCGATCTGCATAGAGTTGCTTCGTACATTATCACTTGCTGGCATGACGAAGC
Source organism: Heliocidaris erythrogramma (assembly GCA_025617745.1). Classification (NCBI taxonomy): domain Eukaryota; kingdom Metazoa; phylum Echinodermata; class Echinoidea; order Camarodonta; family Echinometridae; genus Heliocidaris; species Heliocidaris erythrogramma. The sequence continues at coordinate 33,036,501 of CM046858.1, read as the reverse complement.
CTAGTATGCTAGCCTCAGTAGGGTTGCCAAATACATTGTAAAGTTGCAGTGTTTGTTCTTTGATATTAAGCACCCCCAAACTAAACCCGGGACAGGGGAGAATAGTGGCTGGCACAATGGGGAGTAGCACTGGGTACTGGGTTCGTTACTTGGGGCAGATTAAGGGTTAAAATACTGAGCTTTGTATTTGGTGTATTCATATTCATTTACTCAGTCTTTATTGTGATGCAGTGCAATGCTATTTTCTCTGAAGAACTACAACATTTTGAATTCTTGCATTCTAGGTTATGAGCGTAGAAGAGCAAGCTCTTGTGTTCACGATCCCAATCTTTGAGCCTCTACCCTCTCAGTACTATGTGAAGGCTGTATCAGATCGTTGGTTGGGATCAGAAACCATCTGTCCTATCTCATTCCAACATCTTATCCTACCTGAAAGACATCCACCACACACAGGTGAGTTATAGATGAAATTCACATTTTGAATGGGTTGAACGGTGGAGGGTGGTAGACCAAATCTTTGAGCCTCTATCCTCCCAGTACTATGTGAAGGCTGTATCAGATCGTTGGTTGGGATCAGAAACCATCTGTCCTATCTCATTCCAACATCTTATCCTACCTGAAAGACATCCACCACACACAGGTGAGTTATAGATGAAATTCACATTTTGAATGGGTTGAACGGTGGAGGGTGGTAGACCAAATCTTTGAGCCTCTATCCTCCCAGTACTATGTGAAGGCTGTATCAGATCGTTGGTTGGGATCAGAAACCATCTGTCCTATCTCATTCCAACATCTTATCCTACCTGAAAGACATCCACCACACACAGGTGAGTTATAGATGAAATTCACATTTTGAATGGGTTGAACGGTGGAGGGTGGTAGACCAAATCTTTGAGCCTCTATCCTCCCAGTACTATGTGAAGGCTGTATCAGATCGTTGGTTGGGATCAGAAACCATCTGTCCTATCTCATTCCAACATCTTATCCTACCTGAAAGACATCCACCACACACAGGTGAGTTATAGATGAAATTCACATTTTGAATGGGTTGAACGGTGGAGGGTTGGTAGACCAAATCTTTGAGCCTCTACCCTCCCAGTACTATGTGAAGGCTGTATCAGATCGTTGGTTGGGATCAGAAACCATCTGTCCTATCTCATTCCAACATCTTATCCTACCTGAAAGACATCCACCACACACAGGTGAGTTATAGATGAAATTCACATTTTGAATGGGTTGAACGGTGGAGGGTTGGTAGACCAAATCTTTGAGCCTCTACCCTCCCAGTACTATGTGAAGGCTGTATCAGATCGTTGGTTGGGATCAGAAACCATCTGTCCTATCTCATTCCAACATCTTATCCTACCTGAAAGACATCCACCACACACAGGTGAGTTATAGATGAAATTCACATTTTGAATGGGTTGAACGGTGGAGGGTTGGTAGACCAAATCTTTGAGCCTCTATCCTGCCAGTACTATGTGAAGGCTGTATCAGATCGTTGGTTGGGATCAGAAACCATCTGTCCAATCTCATTCCAACATCTTATCCTACCTGAAAGACATCCACCACACACAGGTGAGTTATAGATGAAATTCACATTTTGAATGGGTTGAACGGTGGAGGGTTGGTAGACCAAATCTTTGAGCCTCTATCCTCCCAGTACTATGTGAAGGCTGTATCAGATCGTTGGTTGGGATCAGAAACCATCTGTCCAATCTCATTCCAACATCTTATCCTACCTGAAAGACATCCACCACACACAGGTGAGTTATAGATGAAATTCACATTTTGAATGGGTTGAACGGTGGAGGGTTGGTAGACCAAATCTTTGAGCCTCTATCCTGCCAGTACTATGTGAAGGCTGTATCAGATCGTTGGTTGGGATCAGAAACCATCTGTCCTATCTCATTCCAACATCTTATCCTACCTGAAAGACATCCACCACACACAGGTGAGTTATAGATGAAATTCACATTTTGAATGGGTTGAACGGTGGAGGGTTGGTAGACCAAATCTTTGAGCCTCTACCCTCCCAGTACTATGTGAAGGCTGTATCAGATCGTTGGTTGGGATCAGAAACCATCTGTCCTATCTCATTCCAACATCTTATCCTACCTGAAAGACATCCACCACACACAGGTGAGTTATAGATGAAATTCACATTTTGAATGGGTTGAACGGTGGAGGGTTGGTAGACCAAATCTTTGAGCCTCTATCCTGCCAGTACTATGTGAAGGCTGTATCAGATCGTTGGTTGGGATCAGAAACCATCTGTCCAATCTCATTCCAACATCTTATCCTACCTGAAAGACATCCACCACACACAGGTGAGTTATAGATGAAATTCACATTTTGAATGGGTTGAACGGTGGAGGGTTGGTAGACCAAATTTTTGAGCCTCTATCCTCCCAGTACTATGTGAAGGCTGTATCAGATCGTTGGTTGGGATCAGAAACCATCTGTCCAATCTCATTCCAACATCTTATCCTACCTGAAAGACATCCACCACACACAGGTGAGTTATAGATGAAATTCACATTTTGAATGGGTTGAACGGTGGAGGGTTGGTAGACCAAATCTTTGAGCCTCTATCCTGCCAGTACTATGTGAAGGCTGTATCAGATCGTTGGTTGGGATCAGAAACCATCTGTCCTATCTCATTCCAACATCTTATCCTTCCTGAAAGACATCCACCACACACAGGTGAGTTATAGATGAAATTCACATTTTGAATGGGTTGAACGGTGGAGGGTTGGTAGACCAAATCTTTGAGCCTCTATCCTCCCAGTACTATGTGAAGGCTGTATCAGATCGTTGGTTGGGATCAGAAACCATCTGTCCAATCTCATTCCAACATCTTATCCTACCTGAAAGACATCCACCACACACAGGTGAGTTATAGATGAAATTCACATTTTGAATGGGTTGAACGGTGGAGGGTTGGTAGACCAAATCTTTGAGCCTCTATCCTGCCAGTACTATGTGAAGGCTGTATCAGATCGTTGGTTGGGATCAGAAACCATCTGTCCTATCTCATTCCAACATCTTATCCTACCTGAAAGACATCCACCACACACAGGTGAGTTATAGATGAAATTCACATTTTGAATGGGTTGAACGGTGGAGGGTGGTAGACCAAATCTTTGAGCCTCTATCCTCCCAGTACTATGTGAAGGCTGTATCAGATCGTTGGTTGGGATCAGAAACCATCTGTCCTATCTCATTCCAACATCTTATCCTACCTGAAAGACATCCACCACACACAGGTGAGTTATAGATGAAATTCACATTTTGAATGGGTTGAACGGTGGAGGGTGGTAGACCAAATCTTTGAGCCTCTATTCTGCCAGTACTATGTGAAGGCTGTATCAGATTGGTGGCTATGATCAGAAACCATCTGTCCAATCTCATTCCACCCTACTAGAAAGACATCTTTCTTACAAAGGATAGAAGACCGGATATATATCTTGTAGGCTCCAACCGGTGTGGAAAATCTTTAGACTGAATTTCCCAGTGCTCTTATGTTATCCCCAGACATTGGGTTATGTGTTCATTCATTTTCTGTGTACTTGACTGCTTTTGTATTGTCATTTTTCGATTATTGTCTTTGTCCTTTGCCAGACACTCTCCTTCCAACAATATACATGTACATGTAGATCAGGAACATTGTAGTATCCTATCTTCAATGTTTCAATTGTATTCTATTTTTCTGACTTCTTTCTGCTAAAGAGTTGCTGGACCTGGTTCCTCTTCCTAAGACTGCCCTCAAGAATGCTCAGTATCAGATGTTACAGAAATTTGACTACTTCAATCCCATTCAGGTAGGAAAGTTTATGATGTGAAGATATTTTAATAAACTTGCTATGTAACATTCTTAACAGTCTTTTCCATGGTTGATTAAAGAAATACATGTATTTTGAAATTTTAGAAGTAAGTTGTATTTGATATTCCTTTACTATTAAATCTTGCTGCGTAAGCTATTTCAGTTGATTTGTTTCTTTTTCTCTCTCTCTTTTCTCTCTTTTTTTGAGGGTGGAGGGGTTCATTTCACAATAAATTTCACTGATACTTGTGAAATCCAATCAGTAATTTTCCATGGATATTTAAAATGAGGTGAAAGAATATAAGTACAGATTTGATTAGCTTGTTCAGAAGAGTCATATCTATGAGTCATATTGTAAACTTAGTTTACTGTGAATGGCCTTTACGCACAGTGAGACTCCACTAATTTTTTATCATTTTATGTAACACTATTGGGGATATTCCACATTCTTTTCCACGTAAATGGCCACTTTCCTGTAGTGGTCGCTGTGAAAAAATTCTGTTCATAATTTTTTTTTTTTGTGTGTTTTATGTCCACAGACCCAGATCTTCCATACCCTGTACCACACAGACCACAATGTCTTGCTTGGTGCTCCTACTGGATCAGGGAAGACAGTAGCAGCTGAGATTGCCATGTTCAGAGTGTTCAATGAACAACCCAAGACCAAGGTAAATAGTTTTACTATTGATACTGTAAAACTGTTTCATAGAGACACAAAGCTTTGTAGCTGAGATTATGATGTTCATTGAGCCATCCACGTGTAAGATAAATAGTTTTACTATTCATACCCTAAGCATACCTGCCAACTCTTACGATTTGGGCGTAATTATTACGATTTTTTTATTATTTATTACTCTTTACGATTTTGTATCACAATATTACGATTTTCTGAATAATGTATGGTTGTGCGAACTTATACTACGTAGATACACTACAACTACCTTATCTTGTCTATGTGCACTGTTTGTGCTTACATGTACAATGTATACGAAGCATGGGTGTGAGAACAAACAGTGTACATTGACAAGATAACGTACTGTGCAGTGAGTCCATGTTATGCATGATGGCAGTGCACGATTGTGCTATCGCGAGATAGGGAAATCACACTCACAGCCCCTAATAACCGTCATTTGTCCTCTGAGAACTGATTCTAAATTTCACAAATGAGTCCAAATGGAATATCATCGCTATTTTTCATGATTCAGGTGAGAGAGAATGTCAAACTTGTTCGTTAAATTGTTGAAATATTCTCTTGAAAAATCCCTGCTGGAATTCACTTTCCAGCAGGAATGGGAGACATTCTTCCCCAGCACCAGCGGCCTAGATTATTGGTTGTGTGGTGGGTACATTGCGTGCACATCGTGAATCGTTCTTCATGACCAGGCTTTTGTGGTTTGTTTTCTACTCTTTAACTTTATCTTGGGGTGTTTGAATTTAGCTGTGGTTGACTACATATGATCAGGGAATTCCTGGAATGTTATAGAATGAAGATAAATTAATTTTCCTTCAAAAAAAAATCGGGTTCCTGGATTTGAGTTTAGATCTTACTCAGAAGATAAGGCAACTGGGCAAGATGATTTGCATATTGTGTGGTAAAAAGCAGATAAGTTGGCTAAAATATTAAGTTAATCATGTCAATATTTCTTTATAATGTACTGTAGATTAATGATTTTAACCCTCTAAAGAACAAGAAAAGGTACCAGCTTCAGGGGGCTTTGTTCCCTGAACCCTCAAAAGGGGATAAGTGTCAAAAATTGCTTTTAAAGTAAAGGAAATAGGGTCTTCATTCAGACCTACAAAATATTCCCTACCATTCTAGCTTCTTCCTATCTAATAAAAAAAAAACAATTATTTTTGTAATATTAGGGTTCAAAAACATGGTAAATGGTTTCAAAATAAGGCTGAGATTGTATCTGGGAGCATCTAGAACTCCAGAGCTTCCAGGCCCGAAGGGACTTCGCGCTACGCGCTCGTCATGTGCGCTTTGTGCACATTATGTCCCCCCCCCCCCCCCCACCACACAAATAAATATTACTCTTTTTGGTCCTCAAAAGTTGGCAGGTATGCCTAAGGCCCAAATTCACAAAGGAGGTTTGGTTTAAACCATGGTTTAAACCCCCTCCTGGGATTTTTAAGCATACGTGCGCACTGAATCCGATCCAGTCAGATATTTTCTTTGAGCGCGTGCATGGGCAATGTGCGCTTATTTTAGTACGCTTACGGAAGTTTAAACCTTACCATGGTTTAAACCTCCTCTGTGAATTTGGGCCTGAAAGTTTAAGAGAGACATCGCACGTTGTAGCTGAGATAGCTATGTTCAGAGTGTTCAGTGAACAGCTCACAATCAGGGAAATAGTTTTACTATTCATACCCTAAAAGTTAAGAGAGGCACAGAGCTTTGAAGCTGAGATTGCAATGAGCAGCCCAAGATCAGGTAGATAGTTGTAATATTCATGTCCTAAATGTTTAATAGAGGGCACAGAGCTTTGTAGCTGATGTTGCTATGTTCAGAGTGTTAAATAAGCAGCTTAAGACCAAGGAAATAGTTTTTTTCCTATTATTCATGCCCTAAAATGTTTGAAAGAGGCACTGAATTGCATTATATAAACATTACCCAACTACTCAACGATCCATATAAAAGCAGACACAACCATGATCAGTTTTATGTAGGCAGGATGTACCATTAGTCATCAACGCCATGATAAAGTATCAAAACAGAGTCTCTACCTACAGACTTCCTTGTTTGGGGTTACATCGTTCATTCCTATGGTCCAAACAATCACTTAGTATCTATATGTATTTACGTTGTGCATTTATTAATTTTGTTCAGGTTGTCTACATAGCACCATTGAAGGCTCTTGTCAGAGAGAGGATTACAGATTGGAAAGTAAGACTGGAGGAAAAACTGGGCAAAAGGTGAGTTGAACAAGCATTGGCTTTAAAGGGGTTCTGTCATCCATCCCGTGAGTCTCTGTCATGCTGCTAAAGTTGATTTAAGGAGGCATTCGTCCACATTAGTTACCACTCTCCATTTATTGTACAAAATTCTAGGAGGGTTTCTTGTGAAGAGCGTGCTCATATAAGATATTACATGGTTTACCATCTCCTGTTATGAGATTCACATTTCAAAATGGTAGAATGGAATGGCGATGTCACATAAAACCACGTACATGTAGTCATAGCCAGGCCAGACATCACTGTGATCTATCCAGTAAACTAGGACGTACATGTACATGTCACTGCAACTCTGTGCTGCCTCTGCTGCACAAATCCACAGAGCTTTTGCCACAATAGTCTATGATCTAAAATTATATTTTAGAAATTCCCCTTTTCTATGAATTGACTTTCAGAGTGGTAGAACTAACGGGAGATGTGACACCAGATGTCAATGCCATAGCCAGAGCTGATGTCATTGTGACTACTCCAGAGAAGTGGGATGGGGTGAGTCGTAGCTGGCAGAACAGAAACTATGTCAAGGCTGTCTCACTGCTTATCATTGATGAGATCCATCTGCTTGGTGAGGATTCCCTTTGACTATTTTTATGCCTCCGCCCACCGTAGGTGGTGCCGGAGGCATTATGTTGTCGGGTCTTCCGTCCGTCCCCTTTTCTTTCTCGCAATAACTTCAAAACCGTTTTTTTTTTATCAGTTTGTGACTTGGCCCATGTATGCATATGGGAGGGACGATGAACTGATTAGATTTGGGGGTCTCAAGGTCAAAGGTCAAACGTCATTATGTACATAAACATGGTTCGTGTACATAAACATGGTTCGTTCTCGCGATAACTTCAAAACCGTTTGGCGGATCAGTTTGTAACTTGGCTCATGTATGCATATGGGAGGGGCGATGAACTGATTAGATTTTGGGGTCTCAAGGTCAAAGGTCATAGAGGTCATTATATACATAAAAATGGTTCGTTCTTGTGATAACTTAGGAACCGTTTGGCGGATTAACTTCTAACTTGGCCCATGTATTCTTATGGGAGGGACGATGAACTGATTAGATTTTGGGGTCTCAAGGTCAAAGGTCACAGAGGTAATTGTGTACATAAAAATGGTTCGTTCTTGTGATAACTTACTTAGGAACCGTTTGGCGGATCAGCTTCTAACCTGGCCCATGTTTGCATATGGGACTGACGATGAACTGATTAGATCAGAAAAAGGTCAGAGGTGTCATTATAAACATAAAAATGGTTCGTGATGTATGGAGTCTAGGCCTACCTATTTTAGAAATTTCAAGGGGACAGTGGTCTATTTGCTATAAAATATCTATTTCCTTGGTGTATTGGATGATTGTAAGTCATCAATGGTAATTAAGTTTTTTATTTGAAAATAAAATGAAATAAATTTTCTGTCTCCTGTGCTTTTGAAGTGAAAAGATTATTAAATTGTACATGTATCCCATACATTGCCAATCCGGTGATGGCGGAGGCATAAATTCCGACCGCGTGTGGTCGGAGATTCATCTAGTTATATTTGATTTTGATATTACAAGAAGAAATAGTAGTCTAGATTAGCTAAATTCTCCTGCGCCCAAATAAATTTGGTAACCCATTGTTTAAATTCAAGACTAAGAGGAGAAGAAGAAAGAGTATAACATACTCCCCCCCCCCCCCCCGAAACAAAGTAGTGAACATATTTTGCATTTCTGATGTTTTGGCTTAAGGAATATTTGATATTATATCCTAATCACAAAACTTCTTATTTTGTTATTGGTCAAAACACGGTCACATGACCTAATATATTTCTACCATCAAAATGATGGTAGGGAAATACTAGCTAATTTGCATACAAAGTGCCGGAAACTCCTCCTAATTTGCATAAAATGTGCCCAAAAAAATTTTTGGGCACATTTTATGCAAATGAGGTTACTCAGCTGCTTTCTAACAGTGGCACACGCGAAGCCTCCCGATGGTTCGGCTACCCCCGCTATGTAACACTGCAGTGTCCGCTCGTTCAGCTGAAAAGTCGTATTGAAGAATTTGGCGCACAAACGAAAGCAACTTTTTTTGTGTGTACGTGTGTGTGAGGTCGAGAGGTAAGATTTGTTTACAAACAGACAAGATGGCTGCGTCCAGTGCACTCGGAAATGCATCGAGATTTAAACTTATTGAAAATGAGGACATTGAAGAATTCATCAACTCTGTGGATAGTACGAATACGAGAAAAACTGTAAGGTATGGTTTAGCAATATTCAGGGAGTTCTGTGACACGATTGGTGTGAATTTTGATGATCTAGACAGTGTAGAAATTGCCGAACTCGATTCAATCCTTTCTCGATTCTATGCCGGGGCACGTAATAAGTCGGGACAAGATTACAGTGTAAAATCAATGCACACGTTGAAGTTTTGTGATTAGGATATAAATCAAATATCCCATACATTTTGTTCGACACTCTGGTTAAAATTATACATTCTCGGAGGCGGTGGTATAGTACATTTTTCTTGAGGGGCGTAGCCCCGCAAGAAAAATGTACTATACCACCGCCTCCTCGAATGTATAATTTTAACCAGAGTCTCTCACTGCATGGGATATTTGTATAATAGATTTCGATTTATGAACTACATATAAATTGACATGATGTGTGAGGCCTAAAAATGCATTTATTAAACATGTTGATGGATGTTGCACCTACGGTGGGTGTAGATCTCAGAACAACTTGCTCATAGTGATATTGACTACAGTTTCTTTTCACTGGTTGTCATGCCAAAGGGAGCTTTCTCACAGAAGTCAGAAACTACATGTACTTAGGCATTGTTGGCTATTAACAGAGGGCATGAAACTTAATGTAAGGTTGTGATAATCAAGATATACAGCCATGGAAAAAATGATTGGACCAAGAATGGTTACATATAGAGTTATTTTGTGGTAAGAAGGAAATAAAATATAAAAGCAAGGTATAATTGCTGGAATTTGGTATTCATTCAATGCATTGGCAAAGACAAATCATTTTCATAATTTTGTGTGCATATTACAGTACCCTTATCTTGGTCTAATACTTTTTTTCCAGGGCTGTATATTTCATGTTTCCATCAGGCAATCACCATGATGAGTCAGGTACATTTATATGAAGTTCACTGTGATGAAGTTAGCGCATCTTTTAGCACACTTGGATCCTGATTTAATTAAGCTTTCAAGTTGAGACTCACATTACATTTACATTTAACTTATGTTTGATTGTAACTCAGCCATGGAAATGTTCTTCCGAGTTCGTGAATTTATTTTCTTTCTCCTGCAGGTGATGAGAGAGGACCAGTCCTTGAAGTGATTGTGTCCAGGACTAACTTCATCTCTCACCACACTGAGCGCAAGGTGCGTGTGATTGGTCTCTCCACAGCCCTCGCCAATGCCAGAGACTTGGCCGATTGGCTTGGCATCAAGGAGGTAAGGAAAATGATGTCAATTTAATAATAATAATAATAATATTCCGTTCTTGTATAGCACATAACACGTTATGATACATACGTCTCTATGCGCTGCAAAGCCGGGTTTGGATATTATTACCCTGGCTTTAGCTATTATTACCCTGGCTTTAGCTCCGGCAGCCGTAATCAGCGCAAGTGCATTTCAAGGAATAAATCCTGCCAGGTACCCATTTACTACACCTGGGTGGAGAGTGGCAAATGTGGATTAATGTCTTCAATGGATTAAGTTTCAAATTTGTCTTGTTGTCTTGTCATAATTGTAAGTTGATACTATCTGAAAAAATTCCTTTTGTTGTTTATTTTCTTGACCTTACACATAAAGTCAACAACTTACGATATATCTGTGGGAGGCGCATACTGTATTTCATTTTCTATTATTATGAAAGGTGGATACCTGTATAGAGATTTAGATGTGTAATCTTTCAACAACTACTCGATTGTCTTCCTTTTGAAAATGACTTTATCCACGTAAAGAAAATAAATGACTGCTCATGTACATACACCATTTAAACTTTTATATCATTCTATAACTGAATTTCAACTCCCTGTATCAGAATATTTTGTTTGTAAATCATTAAATCAAGTCCTCCAATATTTGTTCTGCCCTTCCAGAGATATGGCGTTCCAATTATTTAGCTCCGCATGAAAATTAATGATGATAATCATTTCAAGTTTTCAAGTATGATAATGCTGCTTTAAATATTACTTTTTGTGTGTGTATTTACAGTACATGTATGTCAAAGCTCACCATGCAGTATGCGATTCATAGGAGTGGAATTGAATGGAATACTTTCATGCTCTTTATAATAGGTTGGTCTGTTCAACTTTCGTCCTTCGGTTCGACCTGTCCCTCTTGAGGTACACATCAGTGGGTTCCCTGGCAAACACTACTGCCCTCGCATGGCCACTATGAACAAACCAACATTCCAAGGTGAATACAGTTATTTATTATGTAGATGTTGGAACTAAAATTTGCTTCAAGGATCTTTATAATCAGTGATGAAAATGTGATTTTCAGTGATATTGTAATGAAACTTTATGACATCTAAGTTCAATGTTTGTCCAACTTATTCATGTCCAGCAATCATGTATCTGTCATACAAAGTGCTGGTATATAATCTTTATCAAATATCATCATCAGATTTCTTTATAGAACTTTTTGTCACTTGAAGATGAGAGGAAACCCCCTAAATAAATGCTTGATAATGCATTCTCCATATTTTAACCCACAAGATATGATTTTACTTTTGATGAGTGAAAATCAAACATAAGCTATTCAAACATAATTTTATGGACAGGTAGTATTTAATAAAAACTAAATTTAAATGAAACTTATATTAAATGCAAGGTCTCACTTAATATTCACATGACCCATTGAGATAGCCTAACTCAGGTTTGATACACTGTAGTACAGTGTATTTACAATTTTTATGTAAGACTTCATAGTTTTCTCCAACTTGCTTAGGTTAATGTTTAACCAAGATATGATCAATATCTCAGATAATTGGCAGCTTTTTATACTCTTGTCATAATTTCTGTGATTATAAGATAATACACTGAAGGTATTTACCAAAACTTATCTTACTACATGTACGTATTACATTTCCTTATTTTGCAGCTATCAAGGTACATTCTCCAGCCAAACCAACGCTGATCTTTGTGTCGTCTCGAAGACAGACCAGACTGACTGCTCTAGATCTCATCTCGTACCTAGCTGGTGACAACAATCCCAAGCAGTGGATGCACATGGAAGAACGTCAGGTAAATTATGGAGGAGACCTCGTGGGTTTTGAATAGCAGGAACCAAGCCTATTGCATAAATTTATTATCATACACAAGTTTCAAGCATTGATTTGATTGATTCCTTTCTTTACTGTACGATATGTGACAAATGTATTTTATTTATAGTTCTGAGGAATACCATATATTTATGAACAGGATAATCAATTGAATGAATTAATCAAGCTATTAATGTCATTAACCAAGAGAAAGCAAGATTAGAATTAGTATCATGATTATTGGAAATTTACCAATGATTTTATCCTGTGATCAATACTCCATTAATTCTAAGTTTACTCTTCTGTGTAATATGGGTCGGAGGATAAAATCAAATTTGTTGTTTGAAAGTATGCATTGGTCTATGTATTACCGTGAATGGATATTATGCACTCACCCAACTAGAACCCAACCAGGGTCGGCCTAGCTCAGCACTACTGCAAACTCAGCACTGCGTGGCAATTACATATTACATGAAAGCGATACATCAGACTTCTAAAAAGCCTTCAAATTTTTTGTTTTGTAGAACTTGAAATTTTCAGAATTATCGCCTTAGTACATGAAACTATTTAAGACATTAACCGTGAAAAATATTGATTTAAAACAAGTTCTGTAAACAAATATTCATGCAAGCATTTGCAATTGGATCAGCTCTCTTCGCTTACTCGGCCGCACTTTTCAGCTGAGTTGTCTCAGTCTACTGAGTTAGCCTGGATCATTTCAGCTACAACTTTTAGTTATGCATTGTATTCGTTCTCAGATGGATCACATCATAGAGTCGGTGAAGGACAGTAACTTACGCTTGACCCTTTCCTTTGGTATTGGTATGCATCATGCTGGTCTACATGAGAGAGATAGAAAAACTGTAGAGGAACTCTTCTGTAACCAAATGATCCAGGTAAGAATACCATTCTCCAGGATATCCTAGATATGCCAGTTGTACAAGACATGCTCTGACGGCAATTGCTCCACAGCCAGTGAATCATGATTTCAAAGGTTTTCTTGTCAACTTTACCTGTATTTGCAAAGTACATGTAACAGTTTCATTGACTAAAAATGCAAAAAACTTGATCCTGTATTAAAGGTACTTACATACTGTAGATGTAGCTTTCTCAGTGTAGTGCTACATTAGTTGTTGAAGACATGTCTGTGATTGTTGTCTTTGATCAGGTCCTAATAGCAACCAGTACCCTAGCTTGGGGAGTCAACTTCCCTGCTCATTTGGTTGTCATCAAAGGCACAGAGTACTTTGATGGAAAGACCAAGAGATATGCTGACTTTCCTATCACAGGTTAGTAGCATTTGACTGTTTGTCTATATTTAGGTGTGTTTTCACTATCTGTAGAATAAATGTACAATCAGGTATACTTGATTCCTTTTCATTTTCAAGTACATTCTATTGATAGATTATTTTTTACTTATACATTTATTCTGTTGAAGTCTGCTGGGGTCCCTAACCAGGGGGTTGATGAATCTGTGAACCCTCTCTTAGTTTTCATTTGATTGGAGATTTATCACTTTGGAAAGACTAAAAAACTGAAACTTTGTCGTGTTTGAAAATAAAACTTTTAATGCTTATTCATGTAAACACTGTCCATTTCTGATAAAAATTCTATTCAATCGCATGAATTCTATTGATGGTGAAATTTAGTGCAAAATGTAGTATTTTAACAATCTGTTTTTAATGTTTGTATTTCTTGTCTTCTGTATGTAGAATGTAAAGAGAAACATGAAATTGCATGAGTATAAATCCATGAAATCTGCAGATGAAGAGATTGGGAATACATGTACAAGTACTTATAGTTCAGCATCCTTAGCCCAATACATTAATCCACTTGATTGTACTTCTTAGATGTACTCCAGATGATGGGTCGTGCAGGGCGCCCTCAGTATGATGACCAAGGAACAGCTGTTATCCTGGTGCATGATATCAAGAAGCACTTCTACAAGAAATTCCTCTATGAGCCTTTCCCTGTCGAGTCCAAGTGAGTACAAGGGTGCCCTTGCCCCGCCCCCCCCCCCCCAAAAAAAAGGAAATTGAGTATGATGACCAAGGAACTTGTGAAAGAGTACAACAATTTTATCAAGAGAAGTTCCTCTGTGAGCCTTTCCCTGTGGTGTCGTAACTGGGTCATAGGGTGTTTCAATCCATGCCCACATATCACAGATATAAATTTGGTGAATAGTGGAACTCCATGTGTTACATTCATTTTCTTCTCCTGTTTGGAATCATTACTTAGATTCTAATTTGTCATATCTTGTTATTAACTCATTATGAGACATGCTAATTGAAAATCTCTTCATCCCCCTCTTAAGGTTTATACAATCATGTACGTGTATACTCATTTTTGTGTATCAAGGAAAAGGGATGTGTGGACAATGGATGAACATTAAGAAAAATCTTTTTGGGTTTTTGACTGCATCACATTTCAGTCTGTACGTTGTTGAAATTGTTATTACATGTAGTTCAGCATAAATATAAAGTTTAGAAATTTGATGAAAATTTGTGTATGTACCCTTCTGGAAGCCACACGCTAGCATGTGTTTTCCAATTGAAATCATCACTAAAACCCAAGATCTTTGGTTCTATGACAGCCTACTGGAGGTACTACCGGAACATTTGAATGCTGAGATAGTGGCTGGTACAGTGACATCTAAACAGGATGCAATGGACTATCTCACATGGACCTACTTCTTCAGGAGACTTGTCATGAATCCCAGGTATTTAGGAATAAGATTTCTAATCTAAACACTGAATTATAAAATTTTGTATTATTTTTTTTAAACCAGAAAATGGTGTGGACAAATAATTTATATTGGTGAACAAGCAGGGAAGTCGTGTAAATTCAAAGTACTGGTATAGTTTTGTTTTTTTATTTTTATTTTTTTTGGAACCCTACATCATACTAGAGGTTAAGACACTTGATCTCCATTACACTTCCTCAGAATTTCAGGTTTTATCTGTCTCATGCTTGGTATTAAACCAATAATGATTCAAAGCCAAAAGCAATTTCCTAATAAATTAAATTTAGAGCTTTGCCAATGGGTTTGAACAGTCAATCAGGCCAATAGACTACAGTAAACCTGGAATATTTTGTGGTGTGGAAATTTCCCTGCATTTCGTGCAGCATGAAATGTGCGCGAAAATGAAAACAAGCGCGAAAATGAAAACAAGCAAATATTTTTGTTTATGTATTCTTTTGCCCATGAGCCTAGCGTGTTTGTGAAATTAAAAAATTTCCCTGAGTTCACATGGTTCAGCCTTCCTTTTTTTTTTTAATCTTCCCTTTCAATAAATAAGTGAAATGTTTATGCTGTAGAAAAGAATATACAGTTTTATCATAAATAAATCAAAGGTATGGGGTGTTTTAGTGAAGGAACTTAAAGATTTATTTTGGGAATACTAGTAAATCAAATGAATAATTTTTAGCAAATGCAAAAAAAAATTAATATAATATTAAAAAAATAGAATAGAATCTGAAATAATTTGATTGTTTCTATGTTGTTGCCATAGTTACTATGAGCTGGAGGACACTACTCATGAAGGCATCAATAAGTTCTTGTCAGGGCTGGTGGAGAAATCTTTATTGGACCTGGCCTACTCCCATTGTATCGAGATTGGAGATGTGAGTTTAATTGATTTGATTATCCTTCGGCCAAGTTTGATTTGATTAAAGGGATACTCAACCGCAGATTGTGGAGGTTTTTATCCCGCGAGAGGGTATGTGTGATCGTTACCTGATCATGCCGTTGCCCCGCGGGAGCAAACTTCGAACAGGCTGTTTGCCGCGCAACATGCACGCTCCGCTTGAGCTCGAGCTCTCGTGCGAGATTCGGTCGGCTTTGTACAGTCCGAAAAGTAATCCTAGTAGTCCAACAGACGCGTTCGACGCACAAACTTTGTGTACGAGTGAATGGGGCTTACGCAATCCTGACTTTCCCCACGGCCGCCTGGTGGCGTATCCCTTTAAAGAAGAGTATAACATGCTGATGTCTGTGATTGATGTGATAGTAGATTTGTGAGAGATTGAAGTGGGTATTTCTTACTCACTATACATGTACCTCATTCTCATTGCAGTGTTACATTATAGATATTAAATATGGGGCCTGTATTAACATAAAGAGATAAATCAATCTTACGATTGCTATCAATCGTAAGTCTATGGCAAACCATGTACTGAACAATTGATTGTATCTCTTTATGTTATAGGCCCCTGGTCTCGTAAACCATATTGATCAGCATGTTTTATACCCAACAATTCTACATCATCTTCCTTGGTAAAACGGTTACATGTACTTGTATGATACAATAAGATTCATGGAAAGTGCCATGGGAATTTTTTTTTTTTTTTGCATTTGCACTTCAGTTATACATTCTTATAATTATGATAATTCTTATCAGTCCTCTGTCTTTTCTCTCTCCTCTGTTTTTTTTCTCTCTCCATTTCTTTCTCTCCTTCCCCTCTCTGTCTTTCTTTCTATCCATCTCATTCACCCTGTCTTTCCCAATCTTTATCTCTCTCTCTCTCTCTCTCTCTCTCCGTTTCTGCCTGTCTGTATCTCTTCTCTTTCTTTCTTTGTACAGGACAATCGATCCCTTGAGCCCCAGACCTTGGGAAGGATCTCCTCCTACTACTACCTACATCACAGGACAGTTCGCATGTTCCAAGACAGTCTAGGACCAGAGTGTTCATTGCCAGACCTCCTCACAATATTATCAGTAAGTCATGTTTCTTATGCCAGTACTGCCAAACTTTTACCACTGCGGAACAAGTGAATTGTGGAATTTTGAAAATCTGGAGGGGGAAAAGAAATCCCGAAACAAAACAAGCATAAGCAGAAAAATGTCGTTATTTATGAAGGCATGTCCATTTCATACATCTTTAGAATGCACCAATTGTTTGAAAATGCTTGAGAATGTTCTTTTAACGATAAGAAGTTCTACAATTATATATTTTCAGCTTTATTTTGTACAGTCACATACAAGCCTTCATGATGTACATGCAGCTTTTGCTTTCACTGCTCTGCATTGTGCAATGTACAGTTAATTTAAAAGTGTCTACCTGTGTGATACATGTACCTAGAACTTTATTTGATTTCTGGTTTTTTCTATATCCTTTTTTTTTTTTGTAGGATGCCCATGAGTACGAAGATCTTCCAGTCAGACACAATGAGGATTCTCTGAACAGGTATAAATGTGGGATTAAATGCAATACATATTCATGTGCAGAGTTGTGAATTATGTATGGCTAGAGCGCCTATGTCTGTCTGTACACATATTGCGTAACTGAATGATCCTGATTAAAACAAAACGCAAAACAAGCAAGCTTTTCGTCTTTGTTGCAGCGATGAATATTCATTTTAAAAAAAAAACAGTAAAAATATTGAAAAGTTCATATTGCATTTATTTTATTCACAGGCCTCAAAACATTGTCTTTCTCATGTCAACAATTCTGAAACTGTGTGTAGAATAAATGGGTGTGCAGACATTGGCACAGTTGTTTACACTGTCAAAATAACCCAGCCGTCTTTTCTTGTGAAAATGATATTGTTCTAGCTCAAATTTAGATGAGTTTTTTGTGCACACTTACTCTTAAGAATATCAGGAATAATATAAAACTAAGCATTAGAGGAAAAAAAAAAAAAAATTCTTGTTCAATATCAAGTCAAATCTTAGTGCACAGATTTAGGGCTCCTCAGCCAATATTATTGTAATGAGTGAGTTATGGTTTAATGGTTATCAAGCCATTGAGCATGAGTATATTCTTTGGGGTTTCATTTCAAGACTAAAGCCTGGTTCCATTTGACACAGGTTGTTATTTGGAGTCTTCTTGTATACTGACCATGGGCAAAAAAGTGTTTTATGAGGTGGAGTTGTTAGAAGAGCTGGTCCCAAATGTACTCGCAATAATTAAAAGCAAATGTATTTTTCTCTCATTTCATCTTTGTTTCCCCAATCACTCACAGTAATCTAGCAGAAGGGCTCCCTCTGGAGGTGAACCGACACACCTTTGACAGCCCTCACACCAAGACACACCTGCTGCTTCAGGCTCATATGTCAAGAGCTCAGCTACCATGCAGTGATTACTTCACTGATACAAAGTCAGTACTGGACCAAGCCATTAGGGTTCTTCAGGTGAGTTCTAGAATATGTCTAGCCCTAAGCCTGATCATGATGATGTTAGTACTGATGAGGAGGATGATGGCAGTAGTGGTGGAGATGAAGATGAAGATGATGATGTTGATGATGATATGTTGATGAAGATAATGGTGAAGGTGGAAGTGGTGGTGGTGGTGGTGATGATGATGATGATGGTGGTGATAATTTTGATGGTGGTGAAGATGACGATGATTGTGATGATAATGATGTTGATGATGATGATGATGTTGATGATGATAGTAACAATGGTGGTGGTGGTGATGAAGAAGAAGATGATGATGGTGGCGGTGGTGGTGATCATAAGGGATTTTGAAGTTTTATTTCACTACTTCAGACGGTAATGATTACTACTGTGAAAGAACCACTGACATTAGATTGTGAACACATTAATTTGTGACTGCTTTAACCAGTAACAAACATCTATGCAAAAGTGTTTTATTTATCTTTTTCATTGGACATATGTTTATTGAATCACAGGATTTTTCAATCTGATTTTTTTTTACAACAGCATTGTTATGACTTCTTTGTCAGTATCACATGCTGTCTAAATTGGAAGGAAAATGCCTTTTGGGAATAAACATCTTCTTTGTCTGTGGTATTGAATTGAAATGCTGATCAATGGGAATGATATGGTATGTTTTCATCTTCAGGCAATGATCGATGTAGTGTCCTTCAATGGTTGGTTAGTGACTGCTCTACAGACCATGCACCTTGTACAGTGTATCATCCAAGCCAGATGGTTTGATGACTCCCCTCTACTCACCTTGCCTCATGTAGAACCGTCACATCTACAACACTTCAGGTCAGTGGATATCTGTTATAGAGAAAGACCTGACTTCTGCCTGTAGGCTTATGTCTGGGTTGTACTGTGTGATCTCAAAGAGTATTACACCTTCCTAATTTCTTGTTTCCCCATTTTATTTTGTCTCTAGTATTTCTCTTTTTTCATTTCGTCATAATAATAAGAACAATTTCTAAGCCATGTTTACTCCTTCGGAGAAAGACAAACAAGAAACAATAAGTTTTATTGTATCCCCCGTCTTTTATAGTGTCAAATTTCATACTTCAGGGCATGGCGTGAGTTCACTCTGCAGACCACATTTCTGGATGGATTTCTTTCAAATTGTGTATAGAGATGTATCTTGGTATAATCTACACATCTTTACTTTTTGGTGATGCTGCCCTCATTGTTCCATTCTTTATAGGGTCAAAGGTCATTTGTCCATTTCTTGCACTCTTTTGCATTTCTTGACGGATTTCGTTCAAATTTTGCATGAAGGTGTCGCTTGGTGTAATCTAGAAACCTATAGTTTTTGGTGATGCTGCCACCAGTGTCCCGTCTTTTATAGGGTCAAAGGTCATACTTTGGAGGATGGCATGAATGCACTATGCAGGACCTATTTTATAGGGTCAAATGTCACATTTTGGTTGCATGCATTCTGGAGGACACTATATGTTAACTGATTTCTTTCAGATTTTGTATGGAGGTCCGTCATAGATTACTCTAGACCCAGGCCTCTACAGTTTTTGGTGATGCTGCCAACAGTGTTCCGTCTTTCATTGGGTCAAAGGTCATATTTTAGTGGATATCTTGTGTGCGCTCTGAGGTCACATTTCTTGACAGATTTCTTTTGAACTTTCTGTGGAGATGCATTTATACTCTAATCTACACACATTGTAGATTAGGGGAGGTTCTTTGTCCCTTCCTTCGAATAGCTGCCATTGCCGGGGGATACATTCGCATTGCACGGCAATGGACTTTTCTAGTTGCTCTTGGAATGGCATGCAAACCTCTTCTATTTGTGCATTGGTTTTACTTCTTGGTGTCATCTCTACATCTGTCTGAGGTGGTGATTATTCTGACTTCAGAACATGCTGCTCTTATCTTCTCTGGGCATCTTCCAGACGCTTTTGCAGTTTTGTCTACCATCGATATAATTCCCTTTATTTTTCTGGTGGTAATTCTTAGTGTCTTTGATCTTTCTGTTCCTGGGTTACTTTTGTAGTACCATTCATGTTGTTTGGCTCTACTGTCCAAAAGAACTGTAGAACATTGAGAGACAGTTCTAATTCTTCGGGATAGTAGCGCCAAACAATATGGATGGTCCTTAAACTCACATGGAATCATGTCTCCAGCACTCAATTTTGATAAAAGGTGCCCATCTTGCAAGTGCAATGTACATTCCCATACTTGAGATTCCAGGTGAAGTATTAATGCCAATGAGAGAAGTTCAGGGGAGCGTTTCATCAAGTGTTTTGTCAGTGATTTTTTACTGACAAATTTGCTCTCAGCCAATCAGATGCAAGGATTTCAGTAGCTTGTAACAGTTGTCGGTAAAAATCACTTACAAAACGCTTGATGAAACGCTCCCCAGATGTAGATAACTCACAACAGAAGCAGCCATGTGTTGTTGCTGCTTCATTATTAACGTTTTTTATGATTGCATAAGTGTGTATTTCTTGGATATGAATGAGCCAGTGTCGCCAAGGTTCGAGTCAGATTTCCTCTTTTGTGCTCAATGCAGCTTTGTGATATTGAACTTCAAATGGCAATATTTGTTCCACTTGGTCTTGTACTCCTGCAGGATTTTTTCCACACCAGTTCATATATTCCAAAATATCGCAATGCGGAATATTGTATATTTCACATAAAGAATGATGAACACAGATCAAAACACTCAAATGTAGATGCATGTACACTTGTCTTCACTGGATAAACTTTACTTGATCTTTCACCCCATCAACTGACATATATACTCCAGGACAAGATCTAATACTGTCGAAGGCCTACCAGAGCTGATGGACGCGTGTCACAGCAAGCACTCACTGAGGTCTATGCTCAAGAACAAGCTGAACGATCGACAGATTGATGAGGTATGGTATAACTCTGTCCAGTATAGTGTAACGTTCAGGTCCGTCATGTGTAGCATTTGGTACAGTCTGACTTAAAAGCAGGCATGATGGCTCCGTGATACAGCGATTGTCTTCCCAGAAGGAGGTCCTAGGTTCTAAACCAAGTCAGTGTGCTAGTGCCCTTTGGTATGGCATTTACATTGTCTGCTCATTACCAAGTCTTCAGTTAGGACTCGAGTCGTATGTCCCCCCGGTTGCTTACTTAGCAGTCTGGTAGAATAAATCACCAACTTATCAATACATTTCCTGCAAAGAACCTAGAAGACATTGGCTAAGTCGGGCAGGTTGTATTTGATCAAATGATTACAGAATTATAATGCATTTGTTGGGCCCTCATGGTTGAAAATCACATGAGGTGATTCCCCTCTGGCTGGAAATGGAAGAGTAAAGACTTTTGCCAATTTTGCTCTTATAATGCCATGTAAATGAACTTTATATGAAAAGAAGGAAATCAACAAGATGTTATCAACACCTTGATACTCAAAAATTGTACATGTAGTTGTGGAGACAATGTATAAAGATTATTTTTTGGTAATGTATTTTTGGGGTTTTTTTAACTTACATGTACGTTATGTATCAGAAGATCAAAGAATGATGCAGTTAACTTTATTTGGACCTATTATCTGGAGCAGTATTTTGAAAACTGTTATCTTTTATGTTAAGGAAAATTTTGTTAGTCGTCATAACAAACTGCCATTGCGCGCAATATACAGTAATCATTGGTGCTTGTGCAGATGTCTCTGTTAACGTTACGCGAGCACAGCCATCTTTGCGCAATCATTGACCAATGACTTGTCCTGATTTTGATTTATGACAATTAAAGGCATTGGCTACCTTTGTGAGCAGTTGATTTCAAAAATTCTCAAACCAAGATGAAACATGTGTATGAGTACATGTATTAGTACTCAAAAACCCTGAAAACAACCATTATTTGGAATGAAAAGATGTAAGTGCAACGCAAACCGCGATTTTATAATTTCACGTCTTCGAGACGTTTTAATAAGAGACCGTTACTCTCGAGTTAAAAAAATAAGTTGTCTGGCTGCCTCTGCGTTGGGATCGTGTGCATTTTTTTGGGGGGAGAACATGACGAGACTGTCAATCTACTCGCATTCAACATGTATTATTCGCACGCTACGAAAATAAATCGCTATTCAATATAAATTCAAACTCCAAGAACCGACCGTTAAAATGATAGATATTCTTTCCGAACATTGACTTAGATTTTCACTGTTTTAAAATACTTCCCAAAGGTATTATGACTTGAGACTCTCATAGCCATATTTTAAAACTATAACTCACATTTTATACAAATTTCAAGTAACAAAATGAGATATTTTTAAATTCCTAATAATGCTAGCCAATGCCTTTAACAATGTTTACTAACATAAAAGATAACATCGTTTTCAGAATACGGCCCCAGTTTTCTGCAAAATGTATTTAATTTACATGTACGTTTTGCTTTAATTCATCCTCCATAGATATGGAATGTAGTTGACAAGCTGCCAGTGATTGAGGTTGGTCTCTCTATGAGTGGCTGGTGGGTGGACGGTGGACAGCAAGAGAGCAAACGGCTACCTTCAACATATATCCGTACGTATCATATGGTGCTTTAACCTAACATGCTTCCGTACTACTTACATGTAGGTCCAGCACACGGCAGCACATTAATCCAAATTTGCCACACTCAACCAAGGTGTAAATGGGTACCCGATATAATGGTAGAGCACTACATATTTGGTCACTCAGCTATGACTGGAGTAATAATGTTGGAGTGCCAGGAGTTTTACGACGTGACGAACATGAGCTCTATGCAAGAAGCCACCATTACTATTATTATTATTATGCAACAACACTTGGTGTTAATGCCATATGTAAGGGTGCTTTGACATAAGTGCTCCAGCAACATTTGCTCTGGGTTTTATTTCATCATAGATAGGATTAAGGGCTGGTCGCATTTGTCCGATAACAATAACAAGATTTTTCAATAAAGGTATAACCTAAAGCTGCCCTTCTATTAAAGACATTATAAAACGGGTTCAAGAATGTAGCCATCCTGATAGGTCAAATAACACCATGTGACCGTGCAAAGTACTAACGCACAGCAAAAGGGTACTAACGCGCGGCTGAGCTGCGCGTACGCGTACCTCTGGTGCGTGCAAACTTAAAACGCAGGGATGAAATCGCGTACTTTAATTGTCATTTTAGTGCAGGGATTACATGCGCACACTGAAACGCGCATGACTTTTGTTGGCTGCGCTTAATTATGTGATGTCATCCAGGAAAGCAAATGGCAGCCTCCATGACTGTGCGACTCTTGGCATTTCTATGAGGTTCGTAACCATTTATATACATGTAGACTTCATAATCATATTGCTGACCCGTTTTATGAAACTATTAACACATGGTTCTGAGTTTGTGCGTTAGTGCGATCCGGCAACACGCAGGTTTTTATCGGCTTGCACCTCGTGCGTATAGTACACCACGATAAAACCCTGTGTGTTGCCAGATCGCACCAACACACTCCCAACCATATATAGTATACTAGCATAATTATACTCCCACGTACACGCCATTTAGTAGGGTGTACCTTTAATTGAAAATCTTGTTATCGTTATCGGACAAATGTGAGCAGCCCTTTAGGGTTATTGTGTTTCAGGTTAGGTTTACGGATAGGGATAGGGTAAGGTTTAGTGTTTGGTCCTTGGTTGAAGTACGGAATTTGGTGAAGGGAATTGACAAAAGAGCAATTGTCTCTAGAGCATGTGTTGTACAGCCGATTTATAGGGACAATGAGGAAAAAAAATACTGAGGGCAAAATGCTTTGTTCTTAAATCCTCCCACTCCCCCCCCCCCCCCCCCCCCCCGATGCTGCAAGGGCCAGTTCACTCAATTTGAACCAAGAGAAAAGCATTCTCTGTGGAGAAATCTGCCTTGAGCAAAGAACCTCTACCTCTCCAGTTTTGCAATGGAAGCATTTGAATCTTTCTTCTTCTCTTGTTATGTAGAATTTGAACATGTGATAGTTGTGATAATTTCTCAACTTGGACCAGCCAAGCAAATTTAGCATTACTGTTTCATAGCACCTTGTAGACAAATATAGTTTTTCACCTCTGGAGTACTTTTCCTTTTCTTTCTTTTTTCTTTGTTTTTTTGTTTTGTTTTGTTTTGAGGTAGGGCAATGTCTTTGCACTTGTAAAGTTATTCATTTATAAAAGTGATTTGTTGTGGATTTCTAGAAAGACTCCTACCCCGATTTTTAAATGCCTAGTCACTGTAGAATTAGGCTGTAGAGATGCAATATAAAAGCATATTGTCATCTTCCTTGTACTTGACAACATTATGAAAAGAAAAGTTCAACTGAAATTTTCTCACAGGGACTGAAAATTTCATGAAGTTTTGCTTTTCTAAATACAGATGGAAGAGCAAAAGACGATAACTTCATTGAAGTCCACGGTGATCAACAATATGTTCTACAGGTTGAACTCAGGAGACTCAATAGAGGAAAGGTATTCATGTTTTTTTGTTCTCCATTTCCCTCCTTCCTCTCACAGAGAATGGGAAGTACCTTAATCGTACTCTCATACATTGAAATATGAAGTCCTGATGTAATTAGATAAAAAGTAATGAAAATTCTCCTGTAATTATTCTGCTGGAGGTCACCGATGGTAATGTCAGTATGTAGTAATATATCCTTCAAGCTGAATGAAAATGGACAAAATTAGATATTCTGAGAATTTTAAATGCATTTCTATTAAAGTGTGCAGCCATTAGGAAGTCATATTTACTGCAATAAATCATATATACCTACCTATTATGCCTGTAGTCTTGACTACGGGACCCCTTCGAGAATTTAACACACATGCGTCACAATATTGTGCGCACCCCCCGTAATCCTATTGTCCTCGCCACTCACGCGCGCCAACACGCTACGGCCATCTTCCTCTTTCTTGCTCGCCCCCGACGAGATAGGACGTATAGTCACAGCGCTCCTGAAATCAGGTCGTATAGTATCTTTTAGGTGCGCTTTTTCACATAGTTAAAGCACTTTTAGGTACCTATATTCGTTTAGATTATAGTACTTTGTGTTTTATTAGTCACTCTTGCCGATTGCAAGGGATTTTTGATTCCCTTTCTTGGCATTTTTGTTTCTCTTTTACGGTCAGCCCCACGTAGATATTTCTGTGTTTGCGGGTGTTTCCGTTTGTCACCGAGCCTTCGGGTTCGGTGTTTGTTCTTACGGTTTAGGCTGTAAAAATTTCTGTTGTGCGTATCTCCCAAATAAACTTTAGTTTAGTTTCTGCATTCAGTTGAAGTATTTCTTAATTTGAAAAGTATACTTTATTGTCTGTTTTATTGCAGAGGTATGAATTCGGAAGAAGAAGCAGCTGGGTCGAGGAGACCTGCTTCTTCCGAAGAGTTGTCTAGCAAGACGACTCGGCCTTCCAGAACTCCCCCGAGTACAGCGGTACGCGGGGGAGGGAGGAGGGTCAAAGGTAAGTTGCCTAGTGGTGTTTCCTTGCAGAGTTTGCCAGTTTCGGAGCTTGCGGCTTCGGGACGGGTGGCGTTAACTGAATCGGGATTGTCAACTCCGAAGCCTGTGGTTTCGGGGTGGGTGGCGTCAGATTCTAGTGGTTTGGATATCTGGAGAGAATCCAATCCCCCGGTCGCTGAGACCAGAGGGGGGGGCTGTTGTTTCCCGTACGGTAGCGTTCACTCGCTCTGATCCGTTAGGGGAGACGCGCCCCACTACTGCAGGGCAACCCACGGGCTTAGTCCATGTTGGTCTGGGTTCCTCAAACCCTAGCCCCCGGCAAACGCCATATGGGGGAACGAGTACTTTCTGGGCTGTCTCAGGTGCCAGCTGATGGGAATGCTCGAGCTAACAATTATGGACGCTCTTCGGAGCAACAGGTGTTTTCACCTGAGTGCGTGACTACTAGTGCTCCCCTATTGCCGCTTTCGAGCGGTCCAATAGTGGGTTCGCACGCCTTTAGTAGTCATCGGGCACATACTGAGTTATCTCGGTCTGTCCACGCACTGGGAGCTTTTAGCTCTCAACCCATGGCTACGGCATCTTCTTGCCTAGCTAATATGGGTGTTTTGGATGATTCTCAAGGCTCACGCCATGAGCGCTCCAATCCCTTTATGGGAAGTGAACGTCCCTCCGCGGAGGGATCGGTTCGTGTTTCCGAAGTGGCTTCGGAGATCCGAATGAATCCGATTAAGCGTTCTATCAAAAGGGTTTCGGCTTCGACTCTTGTCGAGCCAGCCAAGAAAAAGGCCAAGAAGTAGGCAAAAAGTGGCAAGGCTTTGCTGGCCTCTTGCCCGTCTGGCCTGGCTAACCCAGCTAGCTCCTCTCAAGCTGACATGTTCAGCATGATGCGGGCTTTTGCTCAGAATCAGGGTTGGTCCTTTGTACCGGCTACTTCAACCCTGACTTCTGTCCCTATTCAGGGGTTTGACTTTGAGACTAATCAACCTTTTGTGATTGATTCCTCTTTGTCTGAGACTGATTCGCATGTGCCTCCTACTCCCGCGGCCCTTGGGGCTCCGCCGGGCGAGGAGACTGTTGGTGAGCCATGCGGGGACCCGCCTGCTGAGGCCTTTGTTAATGTTCCTTTGTCTCATTCCACTCGGGTGGAACCAGATTTGGATACGTCCTCTCAAGCTTCGGTTCCCGAATCGCTTGGGCAGGCGGAGTCTCAATCGCTCATTCTCTGTGGAGTGGAAGCGATTGTTTTGTTGTCCAAATATCGCCCTGAAGTTCAGTCAACCCGCGCGTAGGGTTCGACTTCGCGTTGGTTTAAGCAGCGGGATTTCTGCTGAGTCTGGGCGCCTTGGCGTCCGGCCCATGGCTGTTGCATCTCCTTGCTCGGCCGATATGGGTAATTGGTGTGCGTCTTTGGGTTCAATACCCTCAGCGCACTTCTCCCATAAAGGGAGGTGAGCGTTCCTCAGTGGAGGGTTCGGTTCGTGTTCCCGAAGGGCTTCGGGGATCCGAACGAAACCGGATAAACGCTCTGAAAAGCGGGTTTCGACTTAGGCTCTTTTTGGGCCAATCAGAAGCCTAGGGAAGGGGCTAAAAGAGGCAAGGCTTTGTCTGCCTCTTGCCCATCGGGTTTAGCTAACCCTTCGGTCTCTCAAGCTGAGATGTGCCAGGCCCTTCTTCTCGCCCCCCTTCGCCGGGGGGAGACAAGGGGGTCCGACAAAACCCCGTGCACTCACAGACCATGTGAACTTGGGGAGAGCCACTTGGGTGGGCCTGCCAGGCGTGTAGCGTCTCGGCGAGCCCCCGGGTCCAGCGAAGGCGGTCTAACGACACCCCCCTCGGGGTATCCCGCTGGAGGGCTTGCAGCGAGGTCCGTCGAGCGTCCCCCGCGGACGCTCGGCGGCGCTCCCCGTTTTTAATCAGTGTGAGATGGGCTTTGCCAGACTCAGGGTTGGTTCCTTGTACCAGGATTCACATCCCCTGCTATTGTCCCTTTTTTGGGTCGGACATCGAGACTAATTAGCCTTTTATGGTTTATTCTTCTTTGTCCGTGATGAGATCACATGAGCCTCCTAGTCTCGCAGCCTTGGGGCTCCGTCGAGTGAGGAGGCTTATGGCGGTTCATGCGTGAATCCGACCGTTTCGGCTTTTGTTCGTGATTTTTTGTCACGATCTTTTCAGGCGGATCCAGTTTTGGAAGCGGCCTCTCTAGCTTCGGTCTCCGAATCGCTGGGGCAGGCAGAGCCTTAGTTGCTCTCCCTTTGTGGGGTAGAAGCGATTGCTTTGTTCTAAACTTTCCCTGACTCTTTAGTCAACCCGTGCGTAGGGTTCGTCTTTGCTTGGGTTCAGGCAGCGGGCGGACGAGACGGTTTCTTCATAGTTCTGTCCGCCCCGCTCCCCGGAGGTGCTATAGGAACTCGGACACCTCACAGGCTGTCCTTTTTCCCTTCCTCCGACTTTTGTTATTCCCAGGCGCTCGGGAAAACTTCGTTTGATACTGAACCTAAAGAGGATAAACAAATTTATTCCTCCGGTTCATTTTTGTATGGAGACTCTTGCCTCCATTCTTCCGTTGATCAAAAGGGAAGACTACGCGGTCTCGATAGATCTCAAGGACGCGTACTTTCACATTCCCATTCATCGCGCATCTCGCGATCTTCTGGGGTTCTCCTTCCTCTCGGAGACTTACCGGTTTCGGGCTCTTCCCTTTGGGCTGCGCCCGGCCCTTCGGGTTTTTACTCAAGTTGTAGCGGTGCTAGCGGCCTTTCTGAGGCGTCGCGGCCTGCGGTTGTTTTGTTACCTGGACGATTGGCTTCTCCTTGCGGAGTCGCGCGATCGTTTGTTGGACGAGACTCGTTGCTAGTCTCTCTTACTCAAGACTTAGGTTTCCTAATAAATTGGGAAAAGTCAGAGTTAGTCCCCACTCGCAGCCCAGTTTTTCTGGGGGCGGTGTTAGACATAAGGAATCAGTTAGCTCGGCTCAGTCGAGACAGGATTCTCACCATTGTCTCTGCGGCTCGCAAGCTCTTGCTGGCCAGAAGAGTCTCGGCCAGACAGTGGCTTCAGTTTCTAGGTTATCTAGCCAGTCTAGTCGATGTTTTAGAGGACTGCCGGCTCCTCATGAGACCCTTTCAGAGACATCTCCTCAGGTTCTTCAAGCCGGGAAAAGACTCTCTTTTGGTCTGGTTTCCAGTACCAGTAAAGATCAAGTCTCTTCTCGCTTGTTGGACGAGCGAGGTGTTTCTCGCGCGAGGCAGGTCCTTCTCTGCCCCTCTTCCGTCGATATCGGTTTCGACGGACGCCTCTCGGTTGGGGTGGGGAGGACACTGCAACGGCAGCACGGTTGCGGGGGATTGGTCTCATCTTGGGACTCTTCCTCACTTCAATGTCCTGGAGTTTATGGCAGTTCTGTTGACCTTGCTCCATTTCAGAAGTCGACTTCTCAGTCGTTCGGTTCTGATTCTCACGGACAATGTTACTGTGGCGGCATATATCAATCGGCAGGGAGGCACTCGTTCGGTTGCCCTGAATGCCCTAGCAGCTCAGCTGTGGAGGTGGTGTCGTCGCATGGCAATCACACCCGTGGCCTCTTTCATCCCCGGTCGGGAAAACCTCTTTGCGGATTTTCTGTCCCGGGGCAGGTATCTTCCATCGGAATGGATGCTCCATCCGGAAGTATTTTGCCGCATTCGCAGTTGCCTAGGTCCACTGGAAGTGGATCTATTGCGTCGGTGCTAAATCACCAGCTGCCGAAGTATTGCTCCCGTGTTCGGGATCAGGGAGCATGGGCTTTCGATGCTTTCTCCCTCAGCTGGGAGAACCTTCAGGGATTCGCCTTTCCTCCCTTCCAACTGATTCCGCGTGTCTTGCGGAAAATCAGGGAAGATCGGGCGAGGGTGCTTGTAATAGCTCCCTTTTGGCCCAGGAGGAATTGGTTTCCGGAACTTATGAGCCTTCTAAGGGCTCAACCGTTAGTTCTCCTGTTAAGAGCGGATCTGGTGTTACAGCCCCTATCGGGGATTCTTCACCACAATCCGGAGTCTCTTCATTTGACTGCTTGGCCCCTGTCAGGGAATCTGCAAGACAGTCGGGTCTCTCTGATAGAGCCGCGGACTTTTTAATGTCCAGTCGTAGGGTTTCTACTAGGGAAATTTACAATTCCCGTCTCTCGGTCTTTTTCCTTTGGTGCAAAGAGAGAAATCAAACCCCTTCTAAGGCTCCTTTTGGTTCATTTGCGGATTTCTTAATCTCGTTATTTGACAAAGGGAGGTCTATTTCTACTATCCGAGGCTACCGTTCGGCGATCGGGGCCATTCATTCGGGTTTTTCGGATGGTTCGGGGATTTCCAATTCCCCGCTACTAAGTGGTTTGATTCGTTCGTTCTTTCTGAAACGACCTTCGTTTTCTAAGTTAGTGCCGTCTTGGAGTCTGCCTAAGGTCCTGGAGGCCTTAGCGAAACCTCCTTTTGAACCGTTAGGTGAAGCTTCGCTTCATCATCTTACGGTTAAGACGCTCTTTTTGGTAGCTATTGCCTCTGGGCAGAGGCGCAGTACTCTTCATGCTCTCTGTCTTACTCCTGGTCATGTTCGCTGGTTCGCTGGGTGTTAGGTTGATTCCTAGGGCTTCTTTCGTTGCCAAGAATCAGACAGCTACCTCCGGTCCTGTTGAGATTTTTCTTTGTCCGCTTTCTGACTTTTCTTCGGTGCGCGAGGACAAAGTTTGGTGTCCTGTTAGGGCTCTCAAATGGTATATTGATAAGACTAAGCCTTATCGTAAGGATGATCAGTTGTTCCTGATCACTAGAGAGCCTTTTTCTCCTGCCTCTCGATTCCATTTCTAGATGGATCGTCGAAGCTATTAGGGCCGCTGGCACAGTGGCTCTTTTATCCGACAGCAAGCCTCGTGCTCATGATACTCGTAGTGTCAGCACTTCTTGGGTTCTGTTTCAAGGTGTGGCGCTGGTTGATATTTTGAAGGCTGCTTATTGGCGTTCGCCCAATTCCTTCATTTCTTGCTACCTTAGGGATGTTCCCGCAGGTGAAGCTCTGTTTGCGTCAACCACCTTGAAGGCCGCTGTGTCTTCTTTGTAGTCTTTAGTGTAATCCTATTTCCTTCCGCTCGAAACATGCCTCCCGGTCTTTGAGTTGGCGTTGGTCTGGCATAATAGGTAGGTATATATGATTTATTGCAGTAAATTTGTAAAATCAGCACTGATTTTCTTATTTACTATATAAATCTATATACCTACCTATGACCCTCCCTCCTTCCCCGCTCCTTGCAAGCAACATGTTTCTACTTGGGATTGCTCGCAAAAGAGGAAGATGGCCGTAGCGTGTTGGCGCGCGTGAGTGGCGAGGACAATAGGATTACGGGGGGTGCGCACAATATTGTGACGCATGTGTGTTAAATTCTCGAAGGGGTCCCGTAGTCAAGACTACAGGCATAATAGGTAGGTATATAGATTTATATAGTAAATAAGAAAATCAGTGCTGATTTTACAAATTTATTACATTTTCAATACTTCATAGAACTCATATGATAGTGATGATGATGATGATGATGGTAACGATAATGATAGTGATGATGATAATAATGATGATGATAGTGATTGTGATAATAGTGATGATGGTGAGGATGATTATGATGATGGTGATGATGATGATAGCGATGGTAATGATGATGATGATAGCGATGGTAATGATGATGATGGTGATGATAATAGTGATGATGGTGATGATGATTATGATGGTGATGATGATGATAGTGATAGTGATGATAATAGTGATGATGGTAATGACGATAATGGTGATGACGATAATGGTGATGATGATGATGGTAAAGAAGCTAGTGAGAACGATGTCAATATCTCTTGTATTAATGATTGATGATTGTATTGTTATTTGTGATATTAATATTAGTAATGATGATAATCCCAATATTGATATACAGTAGATAATGATAATGGTGATAATCAAATGTTGAAGGTGGAAAAGATGAAAATAATATCTGTTTTAAGTCGTTAACATACATTTGTCTGTTTGATTCAACCTCAGGACAGCAAAGCTCATTCACCTAGATTCCCTAAGCCCAAGGATGAGGGCTGGTGGCTGGTGCTTGGAGATGTGGATAACAAGGATCTGCTAGCCATGAAGAGGATTGGGTTTGTGAGGGGTAGATCAGTGGTACAACTCTCATTCTACACACCTGAGAGATTAGGTAACCGTTTCAAAGGAAATGTCTCATTCACTATTGTTTATTGACCTTATACATGTACTTGTCTGTGGGTTAGATGTGTGTTTTGGTTTTAAAGGTAAAGTAGAGTTCTGGTCATGCGATTATATTGTGAAAGAAACTGAAAGCAATTTGGAAGGGTTGATTATATCATACATACATGTATGATCTGCTGTATACTGTGAGAATTTGCGATCATCAAGAAATTGACAGTCTTGATGAAAATCACTTGCACTACACACAGAAATGGGTATATGGGACTACACTTCCCTGTGGCATTGAAAATATGGTCCAAACTGAAAGTTTGGACCATACTTTCAATGAAAGTGCCCGGGGAGTATACTCTTTGTCATATATGTATTTGAATATGGGAGCATTTGAAGACCAATCTATTTCTTCTGTGGTACTCTTCTAAACTGACATAAGAGGAACTAAAATTGCACCTTTACCAGACCATCTCTTTAATGCAGATACTGAAAAAAAAAAAATGAGTGAAGGGGAAAAAATGTGTATTGTACACCATGATTGTGAATGTATTTCTCAGTTTCTTTCATAGAATTTGTTTGCTTGTTCATGTAAATTTATTCATTCATCAGTTTCATACATTTAGATAATATTCTGTATGTTTGTTTAATGATGAAGTAGAATTTGTTAATGTTAGGCTTCTGTCATATCAATAATGGATATATTTCCGAGATGGTATTCTCAGTTCCATGTACCCCATTTAGGTGTAAGAGAATGAAATGTGACACTGTGATTATGCTAATCATACCTGTCCCTTCCAGGTCGTGTAATCTACAGTCTTTACGTCATGAGTGATTGCTACATTGGGGTTGACCAGCAGTACAGCGTATGCCTGGATGTTATGGAAGCCAACATCGAAACACAGCTCAACACGGAGATCAACGCTGACGAGTTGGACTCCGACTTAGACCTAGAAGCTGAAATCAATGAGTTAGATCTCGATCAGTGATCACCGTCCTGTGGGCTGAGTAACCATTTCATTGTCTGTGTGGTGTGGATCAGAGTACTGCATTGAACTTTACCAGAATTGGCTCCGTTGAACCAAGATTAAACTCTGCTTTCCATAGACATTAGAGTAATTAATTGTCCTAATGCAGGTACATGTAAAAATGGAGATCCTGTGCAATCAGGTCCAACTCATGCAATACATAATGATAATAACTTTAGTTATTTATTATTATTAAATGTGCAATCATGCATGATTGGGGATTCTAGACTTGCATTGGCACAACAGTAAACATGTACTGTGTACAAGATTGTTGGCTTGTCCACTAGTAAGCTATGCAGATGGATTAATTTGAGTATGTACAGGCCTACAGATTCAAAAGTCATGCTTTTAGTAAATACTCTTACAATGTACTTAATGAAACTATGAAATACACACACTGCTCATATAACATACCTGTAGATCATGGCATAGTTTCATCAAACAGTCATAGGTACAAGTTCGCCCACATCCCATTGAAAAGCATGTTAATTTTGATACACGCATTTCAATGGGATGTTCAGCGAACTTGTACTTATGACTCTTTGATGAAATGCTGCCCAAATAATTTTGAGAAGGAAAGGGCTTTCCCCATACAAACTTAATAAGTGAGGCGGAATATCATAGGCCAAATTCATAATGTATTCAAATTTATAAACGTTACCTAGTGACGAACTACCGCATTCACCTGTTGCAAGTTATTGTAACATTTTGC
Organism: Heliocidaris erythrogramma; assembly: GCA_025617745.1. Lineage (NCBI taxonomy): Eukaryota > Metazoa > Echinodermata > Echinoidea > Camarodonta > Echinometridae > Heliocidaris > Heliocidaris erythrogramma. The sequence goes on along the minus strand of CM046858.1, from coordinate 33,002,953 downwards.
CTTCTCCGACCTAGCAACACTTAACATATGCAATTTGCATTTTATTGAAATACAATAACTTGTTACAGGTTAATGTACTGGGTGCCGTTGCATAAAACTTGCTATTATAGTAACTTTGCTATTATAGTAACTTTTCATGGAATACTGGATTTTGATTGGCTCTTGAGCAATGTTACAATGGTAGTTACCATTGATGGCAAAGTTACTATAATACATGTAGTAAGTCTTTATGCAATGGCACCCTGGTTTGTTACTCAGCGTGTGTGACAAGAGATATATACATGTACATTAGATTTGAATGCATTACAAAATGAAGATGCTATCAACACTCGTCTTCAACCATGTCTTCAACAAATCTACCAATTTGTACAGTATAACAGAGAGATGATTTCAAATTCTCAAAAGATTGAAACCATGTTGATGGTAATTTCAATGAAGTGTGTCCCATACATATTTTATTTTATCCTTTTATTTATTGTGAATATAATGGATGTACACAGTCATGCAAGTCACTTGATATGACCATTGTTTCACTCACTCTGATATTCTATAATTACCACACAACAATAAGTCTTCAATTGTGTACATTCAGTAGGCAAGAACTAATGTCGTAACTCCCTTACCACATTCACGGAATCAGACAAAAGTGTTTCCATCTGTTGATTTCCAACTCGTCGACATACATTTCTTCATGATAAATATGAACAGACCTAGGTTAGCCTTCCATGTATCTCTGATGTGCTATGAATAGGTAAGCTATATTTATATGTGTGTGTCTGGTTAGACATGGTGATAAATTTATGTCAAAATGGAATGAAATTCCATAGTCTGAGATATGAAATTCTATTTTTGTACTTACCACTGCTTAGCATTAAACACATTTTGAAGAGAAAATGTCAGCACTTGCTATGTTCTACTACAAGAGGGGGGCATTACAAAATGCTCATTTGAGTAGACATTGAACTCTCTGTATTTGTTGTAGTTTTTTTTTTTTTCTATTTCTCTCTCTCTCTCTCTCTCTCTCTTGCTTTCTCTGAAGTAAGCTCATAGACAACATACATTTTGAGCATCACTAGCTAGTGATAAAGTTTGTCAATTGAAATGTTTTTTTGTGCCTTGCTTTTGAACTTATTACAGAGGAAATTTTACTTTCTTTGTATGATAGGAGGCTGGAATGAATGAGTAGTTGAGAAATTCTTTTAACGGATGCCATATTTATTGAACTAATTATAGTCTGCAATAGACAATGCATGGTGTTAGGTGTTAGTTCTAGTCAAGTTAGGTAAATATACCATCAGATAGACATATTGGTTCCTTTCAATGATTTGTGAATAGATACATTGAAGCTTAATTTCAAGGACTTTGATAAATTTTCTACAGGAATCCAAATCCCAATTTATATTCTGCTAGCAATGTGTACAAATTGCATTCACATGCATTGAAAAGACTTCCCAAATTAAATCATTAAGTGTACTAAGTGTGCAAAAGCTGTTTGAACTTGACCTGGACAATTGAAAATTCATGTTTGTATCTGGATTTTGGCAGAACAAAGGACAATATTGAATTACATTATTTTTCTTTTATTAGCTTTTGTACCTGGCCCAGGCAAACCAAGCAGATCGATACCTGACAATTACATTTACATTTACCTTCAAATGGCTAAGCTAGAGTCGGTCATTTTAAAATTGATTTTGGATTCACTTCGGTGGTGTGACGTTGAAGAGAAATAATATTGTCCGATAAAATAAAGGCATCATAAAGAGAGCACCAAATAAAAGAATTTTGTAATCTTGTTTCGGATGCACCTTTGCAAAGGAAAATAAATGCATAGACATATACACTGTAATTGTTTCACTATCTTGGCAAACCAATGTACATATATTTTGTTGTATTCCCTTAAAGTTGTTTAGCTTTGTAGCCCCTGCTAGAGCTTGGGTCAGGCAATGCACACGTATCTAGTATTAAAAATGAGACAATTATTTATTTAAATAATGCAATACTTCTTGGTGACATATGGTACACCAAGTGACCAAATACCAGTCAGACAGGCTTAATTCTACTGTCAAGCATCAGTTGATTAAAATGTTTTGAAGCTTTTTTCTTTTTCTCTCTCTTCCTCTCATTCTTTATCTCAATGTACATGTATTTATGTTATCCATTTAATTCTGATGTTCTTTGTCTCATAATAGTTTTATTGTAAAATATCTACAAGATGACTTGTGTATATCAAATTATGTAACCCATGCTATCAGATTGTATGGAAGATTAATATATTTTTTTCTATAACATGTCAAACATGTGGAACGTGCACACAGTGGTTAAATCAACCATATTTGTACTCATTTGCTGCACCGAGATATCCCAGTAAAACAAAGCAGTATGTCATATACTGTATGTATCCAACTCATCTTGTTCTTGTGCAAATGCCATGAAAGTAATCCACAAGGCTTGCTTTTCAGTAATAAAAGATCTTTTGTTCTTAACAACAAAAGTAATTAAATTAGACATGCAGCTTTCATTTGTCATTTTTGTTTATCTAATATTTTACTTTTATCTCATTAGTCACAAATACAGTTAACTTTGCACAAGTCAAATCTGTTGGGACCACGAAATATAGTTCGACTTAGGAAATGTAAATAACACAATCACATCTTGCATAGTTTATTTTTAAAAAAAAGTGATTCGACTTGGGGAAAGCTCGACTTTCAGTTATGCAAGGTTAACTGTATTTTATGTACATGTAATACCATTTAATGAACACCATCGAAAGAGTAATTCCTACTGTTCATGTTCAGTGGAGCATTTACTAAGGCCATGCACAGTGTTGAAGGTTAAGGTTGTGGGGGGATTTTTCTTGGTTCTTAAATTTTTTGATTAACCTTTGAGGGTAGAGATTACAACAAAATGTTTACCATGAATCACTAGTATTTGATTTAGGTTTATTTTCTGTGTTGCTTGTTAACATGGAATATTTCATTGTGTAGAAATTTTGGAGCATTTCGCATGGCATGAAATCAGAGCGAAAATCAGAACGTGCAATATTTTTCATGGGTATTTTTTTTTTACCATGGGCCCTAGCACAAAAAATTAAAAATGTGAAATCCACTTTGCTTATCCAAGCCAGAAATAGTAATCACATGAAAATATGAAGTTCTTTCTAAATTCATTAATATGTCACTATCCACAAATAAACCTCAAAATACATATTAAAGGGAAATTAACCTCAGCGTATGAATTAGCTTATTTTGAATGGTGTAGTATATGCCTCTTATTTGATACATGCAATTTCATGTAAAAACACAGGATATAGATATAAATCACTATTTTCCAGCCAAGTTATCGTCTGCTAGCAATAATAAGGGGGCTGCCATTACTTTATGTGTACACGAACATATTTTTTTCATCCCAAGTAAAATTTCCTTCATCGTTAACTTGTAATTGATTTTTAGAGGACAAATATATATTAGATAAAGTCACATATTCTGAAATGTAAGTTTAGTTTTATATATTTTTTAAAAGGTCTTAATTTGTTCATAAAAAATATACTTCATAAAAAATATACGTCAAGGACGGAGAATTGACGTCAAGGACGGAGACAATCGTAACAATACCAAAACAAAGCGAGGAATCTGCTTTACAGGATGGCTATTAGAACTCATGGGTCGTCAATTATCTAGGCCCATGGCCAATAACAATCGTAATACAATCAGAACAAAGCGACGTATCTGTTGTAAAGGTAGGCTATTATCAATGCATATGGTACCTAATGATCCGTGTCATGCACAAAATGGCAGCCTCCATGGAAAGACGTAGCAGACAATAGGTGCATCTAGAATATCACGTGGGGTTACTTGTCCTTTAAGAATATGAATTCCTGTACATATATTTAATGGGGACATGGATTTGTCCAGGGGAGCATTTCATCAAGTGTTTTGCCAGTGATTTTTACTGACAAATTTGCTCTCAGCCAATCAGATGCAAGGATTTTAAAGTAGCTTATAACATTTGTCAGTGAAAATCACTGACAAAACGCTTGATAAACGCTCCCCTGGTGGACAAATAACCTCTGTTTCGAAGGAAATTTGAAATTATCGTTTGGGCCTTGGGACTATACAGTGCATCCCAGAAGAAAGTTAACAATCAGAAAAAAGCCTCAGTCTCCAAATAAATAATGCAAAATATTTGAAGAAAAATTTCATACCTGTGGATAACTTAAGTGTCTTTTGTTTTACATGACACATAAAGATCTGGCGATATTTTACGCTCGAGTAAGCATAGGCCACTTTTGTGAAAAGGAGCAAAATCCGGACATGACAGAAATTGGTATTTGTTCTGGCTGGTATTGGCAAAGTAGAGAGTCGTGAAAAGGCCTAGAAATTGTCATACCCTGTATCTTAATAATAGACAATTTATGAAAGAACAGGTTTTATTTTCTGTATGTACTTACGTATCTCATGAACATTTTAAAGGGATACTCAACCGCAGATTGTGGACGTTTTAATGCCGCGAGAGGGCACCGTGATCGTTACCTGGTCATGCCGTTGCCCCTCGGGGCGCAAAACTCGGATAGACTGGTCGTCGCACAAACATGTACGCTCCAGCTGAGCTCGAGCTCTCGTGCGAGATTCGGTCGGCTTCGTGCAGTCGAAATGTAATCCCACTTAGTCCAACAGACGCTTTCGACGCACAAACTTTGTGTACGAGTGAATGGAGCTTACGCAACCCTGACTTTCCCCACAGCCGCCCGGTTGCGTATCCCTTTAAGCTTCAGTAAGCAACAAACTACTTTTTGCAGTAAAAAGATTGTGTTTTAAAGCGAAATTTGCCTCTTTATTTAGCCGATTGTATGTTGTTGCAAGGGTTCTTACTGAAACTTTAATATGTTTAGTTCAAATTATGGTTCACAAGGACCAAAGCATTTTTCAGGTTGACAGTATGTATTGACATACTTATGTATTACCCTCATTTTGTACCCTCCGGTTTAACCTAAACTCCAGTCTAAGTTAAACCAGAGTTTTAATTAAAACTGACTGAGGTCCAGTCTAAATTTTGGTTCAAAGTTAAACCACACTAGACTGGAGTTTGAGTCTAAGTTTACCCAGACTTCAGAATGTGATTTTCTAAAACTCTGGTTAAAAGGGCAGGTACTGAAGTTCAGAATATGGGCCTTGTAATTTCTGTTTCTCTAATTGTTTTACAAGATATTTCTCCTCTTGATTTTGAGATGGCATCAGCTTGTTAGAAAAATATGTTTTTGGTGCATATCTATAGTGCATCCCCCCCAAAGTTAACAGTTGTAAAAAGTCTCCCTAAATAAATATTTCAAAATATTTGAAGGACATTTTCATACCTGTGGATAGCTTAGGGTCTCTCTTATCAAATGACACAAAAAAAATCTTGCAATATTTTAATGTCAAGTGAGCAAAGGAAACATTTTCAGTAAGAACCCTACCAACAACATACAAGCAATAAATGAGGAGGCAAATCTGAGGCAAATTTCGCTTTAAAACACAAATCTTTTTACTGCGAAAAAATAATTTTTCTTTTCATTTTTGAACAAAGATTTATGCACTGCTCAGTCATTTCCCACTTCCCTCAAAATGTTTCAAAACTACATGTTCCTTCAGTTTATCTTCCAGCAATCACTGGACTCAGGTGAAGTTCCATTGGATTGCAAGAAAGCGAATATTACTCACCAAACGACTTTAGCATGTATGTGTTATTTGGGAAATGTTCTGACTGGTTACCAGTGATAAGTGGAACTCCTCAAGGTACAGTGTTAGACCCACTCCTGTTTATACTCTACATAAATGATATCCACAAGAATGATAAGTAATACTCAGTGGCGGATCTACGGGGGGGGGGGGGGGGGGGGGTTTAAACCCCCCCCCCCCCCCCTTTGGGCTGCCAAGTGAAAATTTAATGTGCATAGAAAAACGCCATAATACCGGTATGTCCAGACCCACACAGTACGTTCCTATAGCACAGGACTGCTTTTTATGGTCTCCATTGTGTTAGTACATGTAGATGGAAAACATCACTTACGGGGGTTCAAAATAGCGAAAAAAAATCCATCTAAATGTGAATCCATGCGTGTCACCATAAAGAGGAATCCAGGTGAACCTTGAGATGTCTGACTAGACTACATACCTTGCTATCAGGATCTAGAATGACTTGCGTTGGAACAGTTAGACTCATCATGCAACAACTAAAAGCAGTCGGGGTTTTGAGCTTTCTGACAACATTTTCATCACTGTCCAACCCCTGTGAAAGAAAAGCTCTACTTTACTCTGACTTGTAAGGCCCCATTTGGACTATGCAGTTGCAGCATAGGATCCCTTTACATCTAAAAATATCTCTTCCATTGAACACATTCAAAGACAGGCAGCCCGCTTTGTAAGAGGCAGGGAAAAGAGTGTTTCACAACTTCCGCATTCACTTAAATGGAGCCCTTTTCAAGATAGACGTGAAATTCGCCGCTTGAACTGCTAAAATTTATAAAATGCTCCAGCTTGATATTAACTATCACAACACACCCTGCCTAAGGTCTTTAGAAGCAGACGTGGGCTTTCAACTCAGTTTGTTATACCTACATCGAATTCAGAGGTGTACAAGAATTCCTTTTTCCACCTACAATTAAAGCCTGGAATTCACTGTATACTTCAAAAGTTACACTGTAACCTGATGCCACTAAATTTAAGGCGGCCCTCCTCCAAACGTCCTCTCCCCCTAACCATCTACCACTACCACCTCCACTTCAATTCCACTAGGAATATTTTGGAGGATCCATACCAAGTACCAAGTACCATGTGCAGTTAAAACACTGTATTCACACATATAAAGTAAAGTTATAATGACCAAATGATGGTTTTAAAATGTTACTAACTGCAACATGTTCAAAATGGCGGCAAAGGACTTACATCCTTGTGTTTCTAACTGTAGTAAAAATTCGTGTATTGATCAATGAATACTAAACCCAAGATTAAAGTTTAAACTATAGCAGCGAGGTATTAATATCAATACATAATTATTACAAGAATATCTGTAGAGGGAGGAGTTGTTTATGATGTATGTACAGTACATTTCGATAAAACATTAAAAATGACAACACAATTTCACTCCCGAACATGAAGTTTACCAATCCATGGTAGGTTTTGAACGTGTACTATCAATCTAATTCATGCACTGAATTACTTAAAAGAGATGACCAACAATGCAGACTTTACAGGAATGCTTAAAAGGCACTAGATAAAATAAAACTATATTTTGTCAGCATTCAAGCATTTTCAGATTTCTTCAGTCTCTTTCTGCTCCTCCCCTTTTCCTTCATTATTTCTTCAGACGACTGAAGAATAACAGCACTGTTACCATCAAGTCTTTTTGAACTTTCCTTGATTGAGCCAAGGTCCTTTGGTCCTCTACTATCACCATCTATCAGGGATGACATATCTGATCCCAAATCTGCATGAGCATTTGTCGAACTTCTGCCTGTGCCCTTACTGCTGTTGGTTTGCTTCTGTTTGCGATTTGAACTGAGAGCCTGCGGAATGAGGTCCTGGGTTGCTACGTCAGATTCAATGTCCCCTATCTCCAAAGACTGTTCAATGTTGGCAATCCTCTGATGCATAGTGCACATTAAAACCTGAAGCTGTGAGAATAAAATCACAAAGTATGTTTAATTAGTTGTTTTTTTATTATTAAAATTGTTTTCACTAGCCTAAATCAAAGCTACTTGTACTTTTCAATTTTGGGGTCAATGAAAAAAAGTTATCCAAATGTTTTAACAAGATAACAAAAAAAAAAAACATAAATTGATTTTGAAATTCTTTCATGGGAAATCTAGGAATTCATCCAGTGGCACAAAGTTGTTTACAAAATGCAATCAGGGAACATATTAAAGCAAACAATATTCTTTCGTTTGAAAATTGCAATATGCTTTTTCAACCATTTTAAGATAGATTTATTCATGATTCAATTACTCTCATCTATACTACTTTGCTAGTTATTACCTACGGTTATAAAAATTATCTTCTGGAATCTCTTACATTTATCATAGGTGACACAGAGTTAAAAACAAGGTCACATCGAAATCACTCTCTTTGAACATCCACCATGCAATTTACCTTCAAGATTGTCTCCTTGACTGTCTTTAAGTCAGTAACATTAGGGAGGGAACGTGCTGCTTCATCTTCTGGAGGTACGGTCGTACCACCACATCCAATTTGATAGCTGCCAAAATAGGAAAAGTTGTGTTACTTTAAAGCTAAACAGTCAAATTGCCTGAGCATTGTGCAGTTCGTACTGACAGCGCACCTGCACAAGGTTACACAATCATAGCTTCCCTTCTGTTATTGACCCCTGACCTGCTTTAGTTAAAGGGGACCTGGCCATCACCAACAAATATTTTGCACTGTATGTATAAGGTTCCATATGAGGATACTATACATGTATTTAAACTATTAGTTTTTAATATTACTTCTGTAAAGGGATATTGCAAATACATGTACATGTATAAACTCAAAATAATGGTTGAAGATATTGTGAGTTGATGAGTAGATGCACCTTTGTGCACATGCATACAAACAGGAATGTCTGGGAATCAATCAATATGAAATTATTTTGCCCCTTATGCTCTTTAATTACACATACACTGTACTTAACCATCTGAATGTCCAACATATTTTGTTTAGGGATGCCACTTAGAATTGATAAAAAAGTAGGAAAAATCATCAAGAATGGGACCTTGTGTAAATAAAGTGTTATGGCTAAAAATATGTTGAAAAAGTAGGAATTCCTACTTTTGTCTGAAAAGTGGCATCCCTGTTTGTTTCATTGGGGCAATTTGATATCTAGCAATGATTTACTTTTTTGTGTTAGCAATTGGTTCCCCTTTTAGACTTCAAGTAATTAAATCTTGGAATGCCATCAATGGCAAATATCACAGTGATACGGAAGTATAGTTTGAACTGCTTTCAAGAACATAGGCCAATAATGCACCAGGAACTTACATTGAAAGTTTATCGGCATCCAGCGTGTAGAAATCTCTCAGATAATCCAGAATTCTTGGAGTAGTTCTGTAGACCTTGCCCACCACAGTGTGGCAGTCATGACATACCACAGGGCTGTAAGTACTGAAAGAAATAAGACGTTGTGTCATACACTATGAACACGGTGACAAAGAGAGCGGACAATTTATGCAGCTCCTCATGGTACCCTCCAAAATAGCTCTAGTAAACAAAAGGACATCCCTTCACTGCTATTATGTGACACCTGTTCTACATATTTTTACAGGATAGCAATGAATGGATGTTCTTTTGTTAACCAGTGCAATTGTGAAGGGTACAATGAGGAGCAGCATAAATTGTCCACTTCTTTGTTCGTCATGTTCATAGTGATAGCTCATCTGTCTTCTCTTTCACAAGAACTGAAGACATACCCTTGGAATAGACCTGTTTACTAATTTTATGCATACTTCTTTAACAAAAGTTTCTCTTGACGACTAAAAAGCTTGCCAGATGCTTGCCCAACATAGCAACATCTAATGTATGCAAAATGGATTCCATCCATAGAGATGCCATTATGCATTTCAGGTGCCCAAATATACTGACCCACAATGAAAAGTACCCACTACTTTATAATGGTATATCATATTTATATTGACAGACACAGAATGACAATGAACCAGGGTGGAAAGATTGATCTTTTATTGAAACATTTCACTAATTTCGGAAGACAATGCTGTCTCTTGTCAGCGCGCATTACAGCGCAGAACACAACAAGTTGAAAAATGAAAGTCACAGATCAATAGCGTGTGTGGCCACCATTAATTTTGTTTGCAGACAGGCATTGCATCTGCGACGCATACTGCGCACCAGTCTTTGAATGAAATCTTGTGGAATCCTGTTCCATTCATCTTGCAAAGTCTGGATCAGTTGTGCACGAGTCCTGACCCTGCCAGCAATGCGCCTCCCAAGCTCATCCCGCAGATGCAATGCCTATCTGCAAACAAATGGTGGCCACACACGCTATTGATCTGTGACTTTCATTTTCAACTTCTTGTGTTCTGCGCTGTAATGCGCGCTGACAAGAGACAGCATTGTCTTCCGAAATTAGTGAAATGTTTCAATAAAAGATCAATCTTTCCACCCTGGTTCATTGTCATTCTGTGTCTGTCAATATAAATATGATATACCATTATAAAGTAGTGGGTACTTTTTATTGTGGGTCAGTATAGTTGGTAACTAAGGATTCTGGAGAGAAACATTAATTTATATACAGTAAACAGGCCTATTTTCCATGTGCATTCCTCATACATGTAGTTTGCACACACCAGACTTGGTGGAATTATAAATAGACCTGTTTACTAATGTATTTCAATTTATGCATGTTTCTCTCCAGAATCTGTCTGTCCAATGTATTTCTCAAAGCAGATTGATAATTATATTTATGCAACTGCCTCTTTGGTAATAACTTTGTTTCAAACAAAAGGAAAAAAAGGCAATCTGAAAATTATGGCAAACATAACAGGTTAACTTTACATTACAAGGAAGATAAATGTTAGTAGTCCTGCAGCGATTTTAATACTCACCTTCCTTGATCTACACCTTCTGTTGATGTGATTAACTTTGTAGGCATTTCAACAAAAGAGCTTACTCCTCAAAGAAAAAGAAATACAGAAAAAAAATGTCAGCATTACCTCGGTATCACTTGTACAAGTTAGATTTTTACTCCTACATACTGTAGCTTAACCTGTGGAATAGGCTTTGTTGATTTTATGTGTATTATGAGGGATTGGTCAAGGCCCAGGGTAGATCACACATGTTCAGGAGAGAAAATTAATTGTTTAAAATTTCACTTTCAACTCTGAATTTGTAGCAGAGTAAGAGTTAGAGCAAATTTAAGTAAATTAAATCTTGCTTCGGGCAAGTTTGGTGCCTCTTTTAGTCCTTTTACACAAGTTCATCAGAGAATTTACAACACATTCTACACATTTGGTCCTATGAGTGCCTCAGTATATATATATTGCCGCGCAATGCGAATGTATCCCCCGGCACTGGCAGCGATTTAAAGGAGGGACAAAGAACCTCCCTCAAACAAAAGGATGGCGTAGAGATTGCCGCCAGTGGCCTGGACTATTGTCAACACTAGGAGCAGCATCACCAAAACAATGAGTGTAGATTAGAGTATAATGTATCTCTATAGAAAATTCAGGTGGGGGGGGGGGGGGGTTGGCAACAAATCTTTTTTTCGCCAGACCTTCAAAATTCGCTCAGTGGGGGTTATGGGGGTCCAGTTTCCCTCCATAATTCCCTGACAAGCAAAAAAAAAAAAAAAAAAAAAAAAAAAAAAAGGGTCTTCATTCTAAAAGGGGGGGCACAATTGAGAAAATGGCGGATCGTCTATGGTCAAAATGCATACTTTTCTTCAAAAGGAGGGGGGGCACGGGCCGGGAGTGCCCCCCCCCCCCCTGGATCCGCCAATGGACCCTATAAAAGACAGAACACTGGGGGCAGCATCACCAAAAACTTTAGAGGTCTAGAGTAATCTATGATGGACCTCCATACAAAATCTGAAAGAAATCAGTTGACAAATGTGTCCTCCAGAGTGCATGCAAGACAGCAACCAAAATGTGACATTTGACCCTATGAAAAGCGGAACACTGGGGGCAGCATCAGCAAACGCTGAAGATGTGTACATTTAGATTTCACTAAGACACACCTCCATATAAAATTTGAAAGAAATCCCTCAAGAAATGTGGCAGTTAGAGCGCACAAAAGACATATAACCTTTGATCCTATAAAGGAGGGAACAATGAGGGCAGCATTATCAAAAAGTAGATATTTGTAGATTGTACCAAGATACATCTCCATACAAAATTTGAAAGAAATCCATCCAGAAATGTGGCCTGCAGAGTGCACTCATGCCATCCTCCAAAATATGACCTTTGATCCTATAAAAGATGGAACACTGGAGGCAGCATCACCAAAATCTATAGGGTTCTAGTTTATACCAAGAGACACCTTCATGCAAAATTTGAACAAAATTCCGTTGACAAATGTGACCGCTAGAGCGCACACAAACTATCCACAAAAATATGGCCTTTTACCCTATAAAAGATGGAACACTGGGGGCAGCATCACCAGAAAATATAGGTGTGTAGATTATGCCAAGATACACCTCCATAAAAAGTTTGAAAGAAATCTGTCAAGGAATGTGGCAGTTAGAGCGCACACAAGAATGTGCACCGACGCGGCGGCGGCGTAACGCTGCTGAATCCAAAGTATCCTCCTGCATTATATTATTAGTATTTTTATTTGGCCAAGAAAACATTACAAAGTAGAAAAACATTTGACAAAATAAAGATAAAGATTCCAATTCCAGTGGTTGCAAACATAAAATGCATAACAAGTATAAGTTGCGTAAAAGTGCATCCACACAACAAGAATCATACAAAGATTAGTTCACCACATCTCTTACATACATGTAACAGGTTGACATATCTTTTGGGAGAGAAAATAGATAGATAGCCTGTTAGCAGGCTATCATCCATTTTACTTCTAGATCATTCAATGCTTCATACATGAGAGGAAAATAATTATTTGAAATGTCACTTTCAAACCCGAAACATCATTAACGTGGTTGAGGAAACCACCATTCACTCTGCACAGAAGTGCTTCATTGCACACATTGGTTTCCTCATTCCCCGTCCATAGACTCTGCACTCTATTTTTGCGTGCTAACAAACGATATAGCCTCTGAAACCTCAAATTTGTAGCATTGCCAATCATTGCCATAGATCTACATGTAGGTCTAGTAAGACAAGTAAGAGCTCCAGTCCAATTGAAACCAGTTGGATATTTCCAGTTGAAACCAATTGCCAACTGGATTTCTAATAGGGAAATTGGAACAACTGAAAGTTGAAATTTGCAGTTGAAACCAATTGAAACCAATGCCAATGGAAATTTCCATTTGAATCCAATTTAAATTTCCAGTTTAGTCTTTAGATTCCCAGTTGAAACCAATTTCCAACTGGATTTCTAATAGGGAAATTGGAACAAGAATTGAACTGGTTCCAGTTGAACTGAAACCTGTTGAAACCAATCGGACATTTTTGGGTGAAACCAATTAGCAACAGGTGTCAAATCAACTTTTAATTAATTGGCACATGTATCAACTGCTTGTGGCAAAGTCCTGCCTGGTTTTAATTTGAATCAATTTTCAATGCACCATTTTCTTGATTTTTGTAAACTTTTTAAATTTTAGTAGGCCCTAATTTAGTCTTTTTAGAAACACTTCAAACAGTACAAATTACATATATTGTACTTAGCTCAAATAATGGGTCTATGTACAATATCTCTATGTTATACAGCTTGCATTTGTTCATGGTTAATATTTTTTTAATGCCTTTGTTATTAGCTGTAACTGATACAAATATTAAGATTGTTTGTGTTGTTGTGTTGTAAACTGATCTTCTTAATATTATAACTAACAAGTAACATAAATATCTGCACGTGGGACAATACTCACGATTAACAGTGATGGTTTTCAAATCGTCATTAGCAGCTAGGAAAGCCAAGGAATCACTCAAAATTGATTTACAGCTCTGACATTGGAATACAACAGGTAAATCTTCACTGCAAACGTTGGCATCACCTCGGGACTCTTTCAAGACATCCATTTTGTCTAATGTTTTGATCTTGGCGGGCAATTAATGAATATTCATATAATATATGACGTCACCCACCTTCACCCACTGATTTTACCCATAAATTTTTACTAGACCGACTCCCTTGTTTTTAAAGTGAATGAATGAATGAATGAATGAATGAGTTTATTACCAAATCACGATGATACATACATCTTGGTAAAAATCACAATAACGTCTTGGTAAAGGGAGCTAACAAATAGCATATGCTAATCGAGGTTAGCCCCGTAAAATTGATTACATAAATCAATAGTTAGCAAATTAATTTAAATAACAGTACAACAAGAACAATAATAACAACAATAATAACGAATATCAAGTGAGCTTAAAAAATAAAATGAATGATAATCATCTTCATGAACATTCTAAAATTGATTTTCAAGTTGGTATTCTCCAATTAAGTATTCTTGTAATGCACATCCAAGACTTCCGCGACCGGTTATATTCCTTAATTCTTTTGGCAAATTATTCCATATAACAGGTCCTGAATATGAAATCGATTGTTTACCCAGGTTCGTATTACTGATTGAAAAATTCAAATTAGATTTCTCTATGTTTCTTGCATGATAAGGGTGATCTAGTACTGAAAAATAATCAGATAAAGTATGAGGCAGACGGTTATACATTATATCATGCATAAAAATACCAATCACATAGCGATAGCGATATTCTTTGAAAATATCTAGCACTTTAAGATCATAAAATAAAGGAGCAGAGTGATATCTCGAACCTTTGAAAGTAGTTACTCTAGCCATTCGTTTCTGAAGCATTGGGACAGGATTCAGAGTTGTCTTACATTTAGCAAAAAGGCCGCTACATGCTGTTATCTGGATGGCTCTCAAAATTTTCTTTAAAAAATTTCGCGCTTCGCGCGCGAAGGGGGGAAATAACTCTCTTCTCGGGTGCACCCACCCCTGTTACCATGGGGGTCGATCCAGGGGGGGGGGGGGATGGGGGTATATATTTTTTAAAAATGAGGTAGCTATGGGTGGCCTGTATCTTATCACCCCCACTATTATTGGATAAACTAAATGAAAAATTGTTTATGATACATTAATTTAAAGCTAATAGTTATCCCAAATCATGATGTTTGATCTTGAAAGGAAATAAGAAATGCATATAATTTCAATGCGAAAATATCCAAGAAAATTCGTTCGCTCGCATTGTTATTCTCATTGGCGTAGATCCGTGCATTCCTTCTTTTCATTAAAAACCATTTTGGATGCTCTAAAATGCAAGTCCCTGATGTAGGAGGATACCCCCTCCCACCTCCGCTCGGTCTCTTTGCTCAGTGGTGTATCCAGGGGTCAGGGGGCACGTGCCCCGGGCAGCACTTGGAGGGGGCACAAAAAACGCAAAGGAGAGAGAGAAAGAAAGGTAGGGGGAAATGAAGAAAAATCATAATCTTTATACGGATCACGCGTCCCATAATTATTATGCACTAGAAATCTAGCTTTTGAAGGTTTGAAATGCGAAAATTTTCCAAAGCTCGGTCGGTTTGCTCCTCGCATAATTATTTTCTATCTGCATCTCGTAATTTCGCTCCCACAGTATATAGTTCTAAAATAGCTTATAGGGTTCAAAAAGTTTGAAATAAAGATGTTGTTGCTTTGCTCGCTATATCATGTAAGTTTCATATGACTCCTGCTAAATATTGCGCTCCCAATATAGGATAAAGTGTATAAAACAGCATTTGCAATGGTTCAACTTCTGAAAGAAATCTCAACTTTAATGAAGGGGTCAAATCTTAGGGGTCAAATCTTATGGGTAAAATGGGGTGACTATTTAGGATCTCTATGGAGTATATGTCTTGCATGATTTCTTTGGCAACAGCAGGGAAATATATCTCAGTTACATTTCCCTGGTAATAACAATATCTAATAAACTCATAACTCGCAACCTTACAAAATACAGAAGATGATAAACATATAGGCCATGAACATCTACAATTTATTGGTATACACACCTATACTGAAATGTGGATTTTCTTTTCAAGAAAAAAATAAAAAATAAAAAAATATATATATATGTGTGTGTGTGTATGTGTGTGTTTGTTAATTATTTTTTTAGTCAGCATTGTAGCATTAAAATATCATTTATTTTAATCGATTTACTTTCTTCATTAATTTCCGTTCGTGTAATTACACAGAGGCATTAGCGTATTCCCCCCCCCCCCGACAGATTTTCGACAATAAACAAAACTATATCTCACTTTCAACCACTTAAACAGGTAAAATTTTAACTAAAGTGCTCTTAAAACTATTAATTATTTCTCAGAAATTTGTCAACTGCATAAACATTTTGAAACCAACCTTCAAAAAGTTAGGCAAAGCTGATAGGCCAGGAGCCTTTCCCAAAATAGTCGCCCCATTTACATATGAGAGTTGACCCCTTGAGGTTACTAGGCCATCTATGACTCTTGTCAGCCCGAACCATTTTCCATCGGTAAGGGGTGTAACACGCCCCTGAAAAAAACAGGAAAGTGCGCCTAAACCAAGCTCATGCTCTGGATGTAGAGAAAAGTCCCCTTTTTTGGTCTCACAATATTCAATAACTCCAAAGTATCTCATTCAATTCAAATAAAAATCACATTATCATCTTGAGTATTGTAACGTTCTTGGGGTGCAATTTGGTGTCAAAAATTCAAAGTTTCAAAGTCACCACAATCATATAGGCCTATTTTTACAAAATTTGTTCAAACAGTACATATGGAAATTAAGAACAGAAACAAAACAAATATATGAATTACCACTTCAATAATAAGTTATTGAATTGTGAAAATTGTATTGCTTTCTCCAAAGTAGTCAATGATATTGTCAGGACTATGTAAACACACCCATTGTCCATCATACACCTGTTTGACAAGATATAGTAGAGGAGCTTGCCAAGTCTATCTGGGCCTAAGAAGCTGCCATATGTTAATTACACAAATACCTCATCTTGCAAGCTCTCTATTCAAGTGACTTGTCAAACACGAGCAGATGGATAATGAGTGTATTTACATAATCCTGGCAATTTCCTATGACTACTTTTGAGGAAGCTTTACAACTTTCACAATTCAATAACTTATGGAAATGATAACTTGACACCAAGTACTTGATCATGCAAGATATATTCTACTCTGTAAATTGGACATGAATTGAATGAGACGCTTTGCATTTAGTAACCGAATGACTACTCAATTATCAAATTCCCATATGCTCAATACAGAGACCACCCGGTTCCAGTAGACAACGGATTAAGGTTGTAATGGCAAAAGTTTTTTTTTTTCTCTACATCTAGAGGTGCACTTGGGTGTTTTTTCAGGGGATCGTGTTACACCCCCTTCCCGATGGCAATTTTTGTCAGTTTTTATATTTTTGTACACCCATACCTTTTCCTTATGACAAAATTTAGAGGAAAAATTTGCCCCAATTTTTTTGGTCACCAACATGAGACAATAATTTGTACAGAAAAGGCATAAGAACTCTATGAGAAAAAGTAGGTGAACACTTAGCGTACCATAAGACTATCGCCCCACTAGTCTGCAAGCACAGACCCTAATTTGACACTTTATCCGAAAGCCATTGTCTCAAAGATTGAGAGAAGCTAGCTAAACAGGCTACCCTGCTGGTCGTGTCAATATGTCAGGAGCAGCTATAGTACATGGTCTATGGTAGTCGTACAGTGCAGACACTCTTTTACGACTGCCAGTGTTTGTGCCTGCAAACTAGTGTATGCATGCGCCCCGGGGGGGGGGGGGGGGGGCACTCAACCTGTTTTTGGATGTGGGTGTGCCGCTGCCAATCTCAAAACAGGGGGCTAAGGAGCTAAATGGTTAATTGAGGAAGCTCATTTTTGAGGGTCTAAGGAGCTAAATGGTTAATCGAGGAAGCTAATTTTTGAGGGTCTAAGGAGCGAAAGGGCTCATGGGCAGAGCTAATTTTAGCTGCTCGCGATCTCACTACTCTGGTACACATACGGTGCATGAGCTG
Source organism: Heliocidaris erythrogramma (assembly GCA_025617745.1). NCBI lineage: Eukaryota > Metazoa > Echinodermata > Echinoidea > Camarodonta > Echinometridae > Heliocidaris > Heliocidaris erythrogramma. The sequence goes on along the minus strand of CM046858.1, from coordinate 32,985,274 downwards.
AGTCAACGGTCGCAGCGCTGTTTCTAACGCTGTACATGCCGCGCCACTGCACTGACTCGATGTCGCATGCAGATCGCTGAGTCGCCGCTAGCACTAGTAATACCGCGTTCAGTTAGCCGGGGCACTAGGCCGCCCAGCTCCCCCGCTGCGCTGGCCTGGGAGGCTAGGGAGCGACCGTTCCCGGACAATGGGCTGTGCGCATTAATGTTTTCTCATATTCTAGGGAGCGAGTCGCTCGGAAGCCAATCGAGGTGCGGTTAGTGAAAATCTGAAAATCGCATATCATAGGAGCGACCCGAGAAGGTTGAAAATGGGGGACGTCACAGCGGCACATACATGTGTGACATATATATGTGAGTGCCCCCCCCCCCCCCCCCGGGCATGCGCACGCTGTGTACGCGTAGTCTGCAAGCACAGACCCTAAATAGTCACTTTATCAGAAAATCATTGTGTCTTGAGAGAAGCCTAAACCAGCTACCGACTGTTTGGACTTTATGTATAATTAAATAGAACAGACTCAAGTCATCAAACTATATCCTGTATAGAGTCAGGGATCCCTTCTTGGCCCCCTACGTTTTTATATTAAAAATTAATGCTTTTCATTTTTCGTCATTCATATTTTTTTGCAAATGATTCGAGTGTATTTTTTTTCTCATAAAGATCCTGAAATTTTATTAGAAACGGTATAGAGAATTAAAGAAAGTTATTTTGTGGATTCACGCAAATAAGTTGTCTTTGACCCTTCAAAAGACAAACTAATATATGTTTTTTAAAGTAATTCCCTATAAGAGATTTACCTGGAGGTGTACATTTTGATGATACTGATATTGTGAATTAAGTAACTTCCATCAAGTTTCTTGGGTTACACATTGATGAGAAACTGACTTGGGCATCTCATTGTATAGTAATATTTGTAAAGTTTTGCCTAAAATGCTGGTGTCATTTATAATAATAATAATTTATAAATTGATAAATTGAGTTCTTTTGTCCCACAGGAATTTTTGCATATTTTATATATTCTAGTCTAATTTTGGCTTCTCTTAATGGAGTGTTGGCATAGCGAAAGCCACCCAAAACGCAACTAGAATAAAAAAAGATACTCGTCGCTTAGAAAAGGGTGATTAGAATTGTTTTTAATATAAATTATCGTGCCCATACTAATGTTTTTGTTTTGAAAAACTATTAAAGGTAGAAGAGATCTTTTTCTTGCAGTTAGGCTCAATGTATGATTTTGAAAATGGTACTCCAAATGCGTTAGTACAAATATAAACAACAATCAAATTCACAGTACAAGGCATGCAACTGCATATATACCACAGGTCAGACTGCCTTTGCTTACATTAGCTTAATTTCACCGATCCCAAGTTTTGGAATTCACATAACTCGTTCTGTAAGTGTCAAGAGTCTGTTTTGAAACTGAAATTACATTTATTTAGTAATTATGCTGAAAATATTAATGTAAATATGATGTCATCACACATGATACTATAAGTAATGATTTGTTTTTATTGCTTCATTGTTTTCAGCCCCCCCCCCCCCCCCCCGGTATTTTTCAGGCTGCGGCCGGCCCTTAGGCCTAATTAATTGGCAATATTTCTGAACCAACTTGCATCGTTTTGTTTGTTAGTAGTTTTTGTCACTTAATTGTGATTGACGTACTGAAGTTCGCATTCTCTTTTATTTCTCTCTTATATTAACACCCTTTCCCCTACATAGAACCTTCTTACTTTTCAGCTTTTTTCTGTTTGTTGTTATTGGGGTTTCTTTTTTGTTCCCTTTTGCTCTTTCCCTCTCCTTCCCTTTTTCTACCTTTTAGATATCAAGCTATCCCTTTCGTTAATGTTTTCTCCACATGTAATTATTTCTAGTCTTATAAGGTAGTTTTACTAAAATGTTTTGAACATTCATGTATTGTATTCTCTTTGGGGACCTTGCTCTATAACAATTAAGCGGCATCTGCTTCTTTAAGGTCTCACCTCTTTTTTTCATGACTTGTGTAGAATTTCTTTTAATGACAAGAGTTGTATATTGACTAAATATTGCACTTCAAATTATGTTTGTTATGTTGATAATCTGTTATTCTTGTTACTTATTTGATATCCTATGTACAAATGTTTGTGAAAGAAGGAAGTAAAATGAACCAATGAACCAGCGCCTGATGGCTTGCCATAAATTACCGGTATAGGAGTCGAGGAGAGGTACACATGTGTACATAATGTAGTTTTTGTACACATTGTCACAGCAGCTTAGACAGAAAATCTGAGTTTGGAGGAGTTCTCCTTCTTCTTCTTCTTCTTCATAAGTACAGGCCACCATCAGGTGTATTCTCGTACTGTTTTATGACATTTTCTGACTGGGATTCCGTGAAGCCAGACGTAGTCGTGGACGTCTCAGCGGAGCATATCCCCGGCCGATCCGAACGAAATAGACTGATTTTCGGTCATGCAGGATTGCAGCTACCTCCTAGTCCTCATAGTCCTAGCACTAGATTAGAATTGTAGAAAGTAGAACTAGAAGACCATATTAAACAAGTGTACCATAGGCAGTGTATGGTACGACCAGCATGATCATGAGACGGCGGCGTCAGAGGGATAGTGTAAAAACATCCAGAAAAGCAAGTAAGCACATCAATTAGGCCTACCATGATTACCGCATCAGTGTGACTGTGACTTGGTGTTAGACGTTTTCCTCGGGGGGGGGGGGGGGGGGGGGGGGGGGTCTCATTGAGGCCTGTACGGCATAGGATTTAGGCTTGCAATTGATTGCAAAGTCCATTTAAAATACATATTTCATTACTATCATATTTGCATTTAATTGCAAATGGGGATTTGCAATTGATTGCAACTTTCTTGCAACTGCCAACACCCCGTTACCATGGTTACTTAGTCTTACTCTTAGCTGTGTTTTAAACGGAGGATATTCTACTGGGTATTTCAAGATCGATAGAGGGGTAAGATAAGGAGATCCATTATCCCCCTACTTGTTTATTCTTTGCATTGAAACCCAAGCTCACGAAATTTGAAATGATGATTTGGTATTACAAAATGTACTATGTAGGTTTGCAATTTGGAGGCACGGGTGAAACAGGTACTTTATGCAGATGCTATCACTCTTTTTGTTCAAAATCTTGAGTCAGTGAAGCGATTGGAAGTAATATTTGAAAATCTTGCACAAGCATCTGGACTGAAAATGAACAAAGAAAAGACATCTGTTAATATGTTAATAGGTTTAGTCAGGAAAGCACAGGTTTCCCTTTTGGAAAAGTAGTACCATTTATAAAATTACTAGGAGTATTTTACAGTTTAGATAAAAAGAGTATGATAAGGAAATTCTAAGTAAATTTTTTTTAAAATCTCTTTCATGGTGGAAACAGAGAGACTTAACCTTAATGGGTAAGATTCAATTGTTAAAATACATGTACTATAAGTTATTGCGTCACTTACTCAATTCCTCACTATTTCATGAACTTGAAAAAATGGCTTTTGCAATTTTATGGAGAGGAAACAACAAGATAAAATGGACAACGATGTTTCTAGATTATAAAAATGGGGGACTTAAAGTGATGAATTTTGAATTGTTGATTAAAGTTCAAAGAATTATGTGGGTAAAGAGACCATCAAAGGTGGGACCAGCAAATGAAATGGAAACAATATTTTGGTTATTGTACTCCGCATATACTGTACAGGTAGGAGGGAAATTCATTTTCTTCTGTAATTACATGTATGAAATTAGACAGCCAAACTATCTTTACCGCCATTTTACATGTATTTGGAATTATCAGAGACATGGTTAGAAGTGGGAGATTTAAGACAAATCTATGACAATTATAAACTTTAAGGTAATGAAGTTATTTTTTAATAACAAACATATTTTTTCGAGGTTTTCCATTCTATCTTGTAGATTTAATATCAAAAGACATCAGAACATATGGATAAAGATGGTGAATTGAAAACAGATGCATATTTTACTAGGCAGATGTCAAGCACAATGGTTACTTTTAAACTGTTCTGAATTTAATACTGTCTCTACATAAGTCCCTCTTTCCCCATCTTCCTTTCTCCATCATCTTCTTTCTCCCTCATATTCTTCCTCCATCATCTGTATCAGTACCAGTGGACCATGAGGAGCAGTACATTACACTAATGAAGTGGATGAAAGAACATGGGTTTAACTGCAAGGATTGTTGTCTGAAACCTACTCTCTTTTCTGGTAAGCATGATGGTAACTCGTTCAAATCAATTTCAGAATTGTTAAAGCATAAATTACATGTAATTCAAATGCTTTTAGTCTTCCAAAGGGTGTTAAAGGGAAGCTTGAGTTCTGGGAAAGGTGAAAAATAATTTGTGAGCTTTCTCATTCCTTTTATGTCAGTTTGGAAGAACATTTTAGTAACGACATCCCCTGATAATGATTGCTCTTCAAATGCTTTTATATTCAAAATATGACTAGAAAAAGCTGATCTGTTTGGGCCGAACATTCATGCCACTTGTGTGTATAGTCCCATATACCCAAGTACATGTGGTTTTCAGTGATATTGGGTCAATTTCTTATCTATTTCGATGCTTCCAAAACAACACAGTATAAAACATTTCATACGTACATGTAGACATGGTCAACCTTTCCCAATTCGTTTGTGACAGTTTCTTTCATAATGTAATTGCATGTCTTTGATCAGAACACTACTTTATCTTTAGGGCCAACAATACTTCCTTTCTTCTTAAAATGGTGTCTATAACATATGTTGAACTTGAAAACAAATTATATGTTATAAAAAAAACCCCACTGTTTTCAAAGGAGGTCTGTTCAAATTTCAAAGTTTGGGTGGTTGAAAGAATTTAAGGGTCCATGTGCAGCGAGCCCAGGCTGTGAGTGCCGAGCCTACATGTAGCTATTAATACCTGTGCCCAAAATATGTCTTTAAATGCATGTTCAGATAAGTCAATGAAGATTTGAAAATTTATGTAATGAAACCCTTGCTGGTTGATTTCAAATGTGGAAATCATTTCTGCCAAAACAGATACTGGACGAGGCCTGATGGCAAGAAAGAACTTGAAGGTAAGAAGGTGAAAGTAATTACTGCATGTCTTTGAAACTGAAAGACGCATGTCCACCTTTTGAGGTAAATGGTGTTTCTGAATGTAATTTATTTCATGCTCTGCTCAAAATCATGCCAGGAGTTATAATAGCAGAGGGTAGCAAAATTGGAATGCAATATTTTAGCAATATAAATTCCACCAATAAGATGCATTTAAGATACATGTACAGTACATGTAGATGTAGAGGCCAGTGATGACAGCTTCTGCGTGGCTGACTTACAAAAAAAGATTTTTTTTTTCTCCTCTTTTTTTCTAACTTTAAAGACCTCAGCCTGACCGAATTTTGAAATATACCCTTTATTCATCCACGGGGAGCTATATATTTTCTGAACAAATTGAAACCAACTTCATGAGATTCCGTTTCCTGTGGAATGAGTAACAGCGTCCCGAATGTTGAGCCCCGGTGGTTTTTCTGACGAGGGCCCCGTCTCTGAGGAACGCTACTTTGCGGGGGGGTGAAAATTTGATGACGACATATCGTGTAGACGCACTCGGAGCTGTATACATGACATGTCGTCACACGTCTAGCAACCCCCTGCAGTTTCCTCTGTTGTTACGCCATAGGGAGGGGGCGGACCAAAAAAAATTATCTTTTTTATTTTTTATGGATAAACGGAGACGAAAATTTATGAATACCCAGGGTAATTATATTCTTTGTTTACTAAGCTTTACGTCAATATATGGTTGTTTTGGGTCAGGCTGAGGTCTTTAAGCTTGTTTGTTCAAGACCTAAGGGGGTATCTCACTGAGTAGCGAATGCTTGCGAATGTAGCAAATTTGGGGTTTTATTAGGGTTTGCAAACGGTTGCAGAGAAGTTCACAAACAGTTTTATCATGTCGCATAGAAAAAGTTCAAAATTTCTTTGCGAATTAATTTTTCCGCTAACAATTGCAAGCGTTTGCGTAACAGTCATAAGCCTTGCAAACGGTTGTCAGACATGTCGCTACTACGCGCTAAAGTTCTTTTTGATTCACCTATGCTACAGCAACCATGTGACCATGTCGCTAATGACAGAGGCGAACCCTGATTTTCGCTATCATTCGTCAGAAACGTTAGCGAATCCAAAAATCGCAACGTTTGTAAGCATTCGCCGCTCAGTGAGATACAACCTTTAGAGCGTTAAACAATGTGTTGAGAATAAGAATGGCTATTCCTGAACAGAAACTACATGTAGCATTCTCACAGTATTTAAGCCTACATGTACAGTGTTTGTATATAACAAAACAAAAAAAACCCATAATTTATGAAAGTTGTTCAAGTGGGCGATCCTGTGCAATGTGTCCTGTACGGCATACAGTGTACATCCTTTTTTTATGCCTCCGCCCACCGAAGTTGGTCCCGGAGGAATTGTTTTGAGGTTGTCCGTCCAAGAACCATTTGAGGTATGAACTTTAAACTCAGTGCTACATGTAGTATGTATCACCATGTAGAGATAATCTGATTAGATTTTTGTTCATGTAGGTCATAGTTCAAAGGTCAAAGAGTTCAGTTCTGAGATTGCAGGTTTTAGTCTACATGTAGTTAATGCAATATCTCAGAAACCATTTGAGGCATAAATTTAAACTTGCTGCTAGAATGTATCATAGGAAGCCGATCTGATCAGATTTTGGGTTACGTAGTTCAAAGGTCATAGAGGTCAAACCTGAAATTGCATGTTTTGAGCCATTATTTTCCAACTTGGTACTAGTAATAGTATGCATCACCATATTGAGACGAACTGTTTAGATTTGTACATGTAGGTCAAAGGTCACAGGTCATAGAGGTCAGTATTTTGAAATGAAAGATTGGTTTAATAGTTTTGCTATCACAATATCTCAATTCTATGAGGAGATAAAGTGATCAGACTTTGGGTGTGTCAGGTGACGAGTTCAAAGGTCAAAGAGGTCAATTAACATGTACTTGTAGGCTTCTTATTCTGGTTATCACAATTTCATAAGCAGTCTGAGTCATGAACTTAACTGAATATACATGTAGGTGGAGGCATATAGGAGACGTCGCATTCATTTTGTTCCTTACAGTGTATGTTTCATCCAAAAATGAAGAATGTCTTGGTATGACCATTGAATAATGGTGCTGCATGTATCTGGTTTCCTAACATTAGTCATGGTCATATCAAGAGATTTTCCATGCATGGATGAAATATATGGATAAATCTCATATGTTGTACTGGACATGTTGCACAGAATCGCCCTGGCACAAAAAGGGGTAATAATTATGTGTATGAGGGCCCATATCGGACTCTGCATGGTGAAGTATAAATGTTGTCATTTTGTTTTCTCTTCTAGCCTGGGGACTGCATAGTTGAGATTCCTCGTCATCTGCTTGTGACGGCCATCGATGTCATAAACACAGAATTAGGTCCAGTTATAAAGAGGTATGGATTTCCTTTTTCACTTTGCTTGATCCATATACATGTACATGTAAGCAGAGTTCACATCATTGTATAACACCCTTGTTGCTAATATGAAGCATGGGGGAACTTTAGAAAATGAATACTATAGATAAATTTTCACTGACGAAGGTGACGAGGGTAATATACCAGTATATGTCAATGCATACTTTCAACCTTCAGAAGTGCTTTGGTCCTCAAACACCACCCCCTAAGATGTCACAGGACCATAGAGTATTTCACCCAGTTATTTTGACAAAAGATAAATACATTTCATACGAGAGTAGTCCGAACTGCGTGTATTGTAAGTGCTAGTCAAAGCCAATTTGAGGTAAAGCTTTTTAAAAAAAGGATTTTTAAAAAGCACTGATATCTCTAAATAGTGATCAGGACGCTCATAAACTCTTCATTTATTTTGCCACATATTTCTACATGTAGATTCTGAGAATTGCTACATGATTTTAAAAGTATCAATGAGATCTCTACAGTGCGTCAAAATAAAAGTTGGAAACAATTGAAAAAGACTCCAAAAATAACTATTTCACAATATCTGTAGGAAATTTTCATACTAGTGGATACCTTAGGTTCTTGTTTACCATATGATATGCAAAAAATCTGTCATATTTTATGCTGGAGTGAGCTTAAAGCGACGTTTGCAAAAGGGTGCAAAATCCAGACTTGACAAGAATGAGGGTTTTGTTCTGGCTGGTATTAACAAATTTGAGAACCATTGAAAGTTGACAGTTGGAAGAAGTCTCCCAATATGAACATTTCAAAATATTTTCTTGAAATTTGTATACCTATGGATAGCTTAATAGGGTCTCTCCTATCAAATATCACCAAAACATCAACCGATATTGAACGCTTTAGTGAGCAAAAGCCATCGTTGTGAAATGGTGCAAAATCCATGGTTGACAAAAATTGGAGTTGGTTCTGGCTAGTATCAGCAAAGTTGAAAGTGTTGAAAACGCTTAGAAATTTTATTTTCTGATCATTAAAAGGCAATTTATAAAGGAATTGGCTTTGTTTTCTGAATGTCTTTAATTATCCCATAAAAACTTTGACTGAGAAAACCAGCTTGAATTACAACCTGCGAAAACACTCAAAGAAGTCACAGTAAATGCTCACTGCAGTATAACAAATATTGACAAGGTATGTAGGCTATACTGAAAAGAGAACCTGTATTTTCATAAATTGTCTATTAATGATCAAAATGTGACCACTTATAAGCCTTTTCATGACTGTCAACTTTACCAGAACAAATAGCAATTTTTGTCAAGTTTATATTTTGCACCTTTTCACAATAGTTGCCTTTGTTGTCTTGAGCATAAAATATTGCCATATCTTTGTAATAAAAGAGACTAGTGCTGTAGCTCGGAACGCAAAACTCGGATCGTTTTGGTCCGGCAAAGTATTTCTTTAATCTCGACCGGACCAGTCTGGTCCGGGAACTCGGAATTGAGTTACGGCTGATTTTATGAAAGAAAAATGCTTACACCTCCCGAGTCAGTTATTGTTAGTGACCTTGACCTTATAGTAAGAACAGTGGACCGTTACATTCTTATCTCACGGTCTGCAGTCCAGACATGCCACGTGCCACAATTTTAGGATCAGTTGTGAAAGTTATTGTCTCTAACCGACTGCCCACATGTCAGTCACCCGATCATATTCACGCCACTCCTGTAATGAGCTATATATAGAGCATAAATTTAAGTTCATACACATGAGTGGGCGTGTCTCAATTTACCAAAGCTGAGTCCTAGCTCCGCCTTGCAAGCTAATGGCAAACGGGATTTTGCTGTTTAACAAGGCTGGTGCCCAGTTATAATACGATTGGTCCATTTGCCTGGCTAAAAAAAAGTGTGGCACGTGACTCCATGGAGGTGGGGGTAATGCGGCCAACCGGCATGAATTTATTTGCATAACATCGTGGAATGTGCTTGCCGCTCAAACCACGCACTCTCTGTAAAAAGACCGCGGTGTAACATGACACCCAAGCTGGGCGTCAGCTGTCTGACATGATGGCAAGCTGAAATCTTTGCTCAAATAATTCCCATAAGCTTTGATAAGGAATACTATTGTTTTGATTCTCCATGAAAACGGAAGTCGGCAGGATAGCGAGCGAGAAAAAAGGAGAAAATATTGGAAGAGGAATGATAAGGATAACGAGAGTATCAGAAAAAAGATCGTACCATGGACTTACTAGAGTGTAGGTCCATGATGGAATACACTCCTCTCACATCGATAAGCATAATATGAATAATGATGAGTTCACCAGTGATGATACTCGCTTGGGCTAACGCCCTCGCCCATTGTCCGTACCGTCTCCATAACGCGATTAGTAAAAGCAGGGAAAGTCTCTCTAACACTTCCCTGGTTTAAGTAAAGCGATTAGTATTCATGTAGGTATACATGTAGATCCAACTTGCCAGAAAGCCCAACGCATATTGTATAGGCTAGCGTGAAAAAAAAAATCTCAGCAGGTCATAAATCATTAACTGGGTCAATGACATTGAGAGACTCTTGGGAGCCATTGTCTGGCAGCTTGTTGATCAAACAATCCTATATGCAATTTGTAAAAAGTACTAAGAGAGAGAAAGAGAAAGAGAGGGGGGGGGGGAGTTACATGAAGTCCGTGTTGTATCGACGAATTGATGGTTCGAGAAAAGGGGTAACAATGAGCTAGCTAGGAAAGAGGGGATCATGAAAAAGCAACGAGAGAAATATCGTTAAAATGAGTTGAGTTAATTCATTTACTTTTTAGGAATTTGTCGATGGCCGGTGCCTCTTTTTATTCTGTCAGCTTTTCATTCACCTTCTCCGATGTTTCTCTTTAATTTGTCATTTTCTTCTTCTATCTATCACATTGACACCATTCCATTTTCCATGTATTGATCATTCTCATCAGTGAATTTATTTAAAGGCAACAAAAATATACATCGGCCGTCATTTATTCATCTGTCTAATACTCTAGTAATATAAATATTATTTCTTTGGGCGATCGTAAATCTGTATCATTTTATAGCGCGTGCAATTTAATTTCATCTGACGATTATTACTTTATTTCATATGATGAGCTTCAATTTCTTTCACCGTTAAACCTCCGCATAATTATTGCGATCCATACATTTCATTAAAAAAAAATCAGCTATTTTTTGCATCTTAATATCGGAAGAAATAATGCGCATTTGGGGCTCAAAACTCAATAATCGTCAACAGTCCTTCGTTCAATCTGGTAATCGTATTCTTTTTTTTTTCATCGAACGGTCGACGCTGTGTTTTATCTGGCGATCGTCGCTTTACAGTATTCATAAATAAAGCAAATTCACTATAGTATATGGCATCACCATAATCTTCAAAAATAATTCTTCCGATCCTTACAGTCAAAGAAAGGGAAATACTTAACGAGATTATATATTTATCATGCCGGCATGATCGATATCGCAATAAATGAAGCACCTTCGATTGCGCTGCGAGTTTCTGACAAAACATCATCAACATAATACAAACACGTTGCCTTGCTCTCTGGGAATTGTTGACAGTTTTTACAGGTCAACAAACTTTATCAACTGAACGCCCTTTTCATTCACCCCATGTTTCCCAATACTAGTATATCCCCCTAGCCCTGCTCCGATCACATCCCACATCCTATGCCCACATCTCGACTGGGTGCGTGCGCGCGCACGCAAAATCATCGGCAATGCAAGTGGACCAAGCCAGCTGCCAGGCACTTGGGTCACCGGTCACCAAAGTTTGCCGAACTTTCATTTATGTTAATTTCAACATCTCACTCCTGATTGGTCACTAGGTTTCACAACTTGAGCTTGTATACAGTGAGCTGTGTGCACAGCGCAGAACAGCGATCTTGCGTACGTACGTTTACGTTTGTGTATGCATGCAGTGTATGGATAATGCATGCATGGACCCTACCACATGCATAATGCAACGGTACGGCAGGTCAAAACAAGGAGTTATCACACCGTATCTGTGATAACTCCGATCCTTGCTTGGTCAAAATACATGTAGCTGTGGATTTAAGCAGCACTTCCCTGATTTAAGCAAGACACGTATGCGTATGCGCTCGTGGCATGATGATAAACGGCGACGATTAATGACCTTTTTACAACCGGTCTCTGTTACCGAGCTGACCCAACTCTTGCCTCAGCCCGGATCGGAAGCAGTCCGGCTCGGAATGCTTTGTCCGCCGGACCAAAGACCGGAAAACGGTCCGAGCTACAGCACTAAAAGAGACCCTAAACTATCCACAGGTATGAAAGTTTTCTTGAAATTTTTGAAATATTTATTTGGGGAGATTTTTTTCTGACTGTTAACTTTATTCTGGGACACAATGTATAAACTATTGATCAGAACTCTCGTAAACTCTTCATTTATTTTGCAACATATTTCTACACATAGATTCTGAAAATTGCTACATGATTTGCCATAAAGATAGCTGTCCAATTCAAGTCTTACAGTGGCTCTTATAGCTAGGTTACATGTATGTCCACCATCCCCTGATCCCCCAATAAAACTTGCATTTACCAAAACTTGTCTTTCTTCTTGAAATTCAAAATAGGTCCCGTATCGTGAAGTTTTCTGTATACCATAGCATCCTGCTTGTATTGCGAAAAACAATGCAATATGGAATCATGTTTACGAACTTTTCTCAGGAAATCATATATGATACATGTTTGTAAAATTTGTAGGAAAATAATTAATAGACTGATGAGAATGGAGGACCTACCAAGTAAATCATGATTGAGGGTTAAATAGAACGTGACTGGCAATTTGTTCTTGACATCCTTTGCAGCCAACGGCACAAACCAACACCGTACCAAGTGGTTTGTGCTTTCCTAATCACAGAGAGGTCAAAGGGGAAATCCTCTTTCTGGTATCCTTACATTGATGTCCTCCCAAAGGACTTCACAACACCAGCCTTCTGCTTCACCAGAGAAGCTGACTTTGACCTGCTTCCTAGCACAGCACGGGCTGTAGCCAGCAACCAGTTGCAGGATATTCAATATGCTTTCAGGAGTGCTTCATGCCTGTTTAAAGACATTGAGAGGACTTTTCCGCAGTATCGTGGTGTCTTCGACTTTGGCTCCTTCCTCTGGGCTTGGTTCGTGATTAACTCCAGATCTGTCTACATGGAGCCTAGTGGGTGCGAGGCGTTGGATCCCAAAGGAAGCAATGCATTTGCACTTGCTCCATTCCTGGACCTGCTTAATCATTCTCCACAAGCTGAGGTTTGTACGACTGCTGTTTACAAGAAATCTGATGTAATTTCTCTGAGCTTGGTGGTTTATATGTACACATAAAAAAGATTTACATTTTCAAAGTCAGTAAAAAAAAAGAGGGAAATACATGGTTCTGTTGGGAACATATTTAGTATACTTGATTACAAAGTGTACAATAAATAGAGAATTTTTCAAAAAATCATTTTTACTTTTTATATCAGTTTCGAAAGAATTTTTTTGTAATTGCATACATAATTTATGACAGACTTTTAAAGACAGGATCAGATAAATGTATTGAGAAAAACCGAATTGGGGCAATAAGAATACAACATACTCTGTTGTAAAGCACATACATGTATCACATTATGATATATTACACATCTCTATGCACTTTCAAACTACTTTGGATATTATTACCCCGGCTTTAGCTCCTGCATCCGTAGTGCTGAGTGCATTAGGGAATAAATCCTACCAGGTACCCACTTGCTACGCCTGGACAAGTGTGGCAAATGTACTTTAATGTCTTGCTAAAGGACGTTAGTGCTGTGGCAGGAATTCGAACCTCATACTTGATGGTTCACAGTCCAAAGACCTATCCGCTAGACCACAAAACCTCTGATACAGTGTTATCTTTTCTTTCTTTTTTTCCTCTCTTCACCAGGTTAGTGCTGCGTTTGATCCTGTGTCCAACTGCTACCGAATCAAGACCCTAGATCGCTACCATGCTTATGATCAGGTCTTCATTCACTACGGTCCTCATGATAATGTTAATCTTCTCATAGATTATGGCTTTGTCATCCCATTCAACCCACATGATGTAGTTCGCTTTGAGCTAGGTGAGCCTCTAAGAAAATGAACATTTGCTCTAAGAAGTGATTGTGTAAGGATTCATTTTTAATGCAGAGCTTGCATGTAAAACAGAGTTTTGACCACTGGTGAGACCACCTTGGTTAATTTGGACTGAATGATTTGGAGTGAGTGAGTCAGTGAGTGAGTGAATAAAAAGTGTGATTTAATGAAATGCGATGGATATAACATTACAAAATATCATTCTGGTTAGATGAATTTTGTTTAAATTTATTGCAAAGAAGATGTGACAATTTCAAACAAGAAGATAATCATATTGTGTATTGGAAAGAGGAAACATATTTGATTTCTAACATCTTCTTTTGTAATAAGTACAAGTTTTACATTTTCCTTGGAATTATTTATGGTGGTTATCCAATTTCTGTGCTGCTTCATACAACACCATTGTTCCAGTGTTTACTGCCTAACAAGTACCGTTATATAGTATTTCTATTCTAATTTCATCTTTGTAGCCGCTGTTGTAAATGCGCTGAAATTTCAACATGACGGCATCCTTTCTTGTAAGCAAGCTCGAGAAGTCAGTGGGCTGTGGGAGTTTAAAGCTCTCACCTTAAAGTCTGCCAATCTGGACAGTGACTTATCTTGCAGTAGGTCAGGTCCTTCATGGAATCTTCAAACAGCCCTGAGGATTCTCTGTATGGAGTACAGTGAGATGTAAGTTCTAGATACATAGATGATGCATTTTCACCACACAGTTTTCTTTTTGCTTAGCCAATGTAATACTAACTCATAATGTTTTCTAAAGTTTCACAAATGTGTGCATCACCATAGGCAGATGATATTCGGGATTAAGTTAAGTCAATGAAGTCATTGTGTTTTTTTTTGTTTGTTGTTTGTTTTTTTTTTTTGGGGGGGGGGGTTTCAAAGCATCTTATTTCAAACCATCTTGAGGGCTGGTCACACTTGTCGGATAACAATAACGATAACAATGTAATTATTAACAGGCACGAGCATACTCACAGGTACTCACCGTATAGTATGGTGTACATGTACATGTACATGTACCTTTAATTGAAAATCTTGTTATCGTTTTTTGGACAAATGTGACCAGCCCTTTAGTTTTAATTGCTTTTGACAGGGTGAGAGAATATTTGAATGAATTCTGTTTTTCCTCAGTGCAAACTGGAAGAGGGTGATAGCTGAGGATAACATTTCACCATCCACCAAGAACCTTATTTCCTTGGCCTTGTACAAGTTGACCAGTGATGCACAAACCGAGGCTCTCTCTATGCTCCAGGTAAATTCTTAACCCTTAAAAGGGCTGGGGCCAGAATCCTCCCTCCTCCTCCTCCTTGCACTTGCTCTGTGATATGTTTGAAGATTTTTTTGTGCTGTGACTGTGAGCTTTCAGGAGTTTATAGCCGAGAGTCTTGCACATCTTCTGACTTCAAATTTATAAAATTTTGATCAAGGTGTTCCACACAGCATCGAAAATCGCCATGCTGCGCTCAGCAAAAATGGACATTGATTTTCTTCTTCTGTTTTCACACAATGCAAAGTTGTCAATATTTGATTATGTGAATAATTGATTAGCGATAATTCAAAATCTTCGGCTGAAAGAGGTCAAGATGTTTTATTTTTCCATGTTTTTGTGGTAACTTGGCAGAGGAGGAAAACTTGTGGATCAAGGTTATTAATTAAGTTAGCCCTTCCGAACCCAGGCAACTTGTGCAGTCAGCATATTTGATAAAATGTTATTATCATTAATGTATGATGCCAACTGAATATATATTATTCAATAAATAAAGCTTACTTTGTGGTGTGTAGAATTATTATTCTTAAGGATACATGGAGTGCAACTCAACTCTTCTTTTTTCCAGAACCTTGATGATGGAGTTGGGGAGGTGAACCAGGAGTATGTTCAACATGTGAAAACGCTTTGGAAGGAGAGACTTGACATTCTCAGGGTCACAGAGGCAGAATTAGACCCTAATGGCTGAGCGACGAGATGTAGAGACAGCAGTGATTGTCTGGGACAGTGCTGTAGGAGAGACTTCGTCTTCAGGGTTAGAGTCAGATGCTGATTAAGACCCTCATGGCTGAGGGAGGAGCTTAGGAGAAGGGGTCGTTTGGGTCAAGGCAGTCCTTGAATGCAGTAGGAGAGAGACTTCACATGTCTAGTGTCACATGAACAGAATTGGACCCTAAATGGCTGACAGGGGAAGTGATGAGAAGAAAGAGATGTCTGGGACAAGGTAATCTTTGAATACTGGAGGAAAACTTTAAACCTTGCTGGACAGCCTGTAGAAGAGGAGGACTGGAATACACTATATTACTCTTCTGTCATCTCATGTTTAGCTGATCAAAGTTGGTATTGCTGGGCTTCACACTACCAAATTTTCCTTTGGATCCGTAACAAAGTATTGAGGGCTTGTGTGCACAAGGCCCCTGTTTACATATTGAAGTTTATGGTGTCATTAATTATTTATTTATTTATTCATTTTTTTTGCGGGGGGTGGGGAGGGGGCATGTGTGCCAGACTCCTTTTAGTTTCGATCAGTAGGTAGACAGAACGAGTTAACAAAAATATAAATCTTTCATCAGGAATTGTAAGTGTACAAGAAGTTGATAGTGTAGCCTTTTCCCCCTTTTCAGAACAACAAGTTCATGGCAATTACACTTTTAGTTTTGGAAACCTACATGTATGATATGAAAATTTTCTTTTGCAAACCACCATTTGCAGCTGTGGTTAATTATGTTTTGTTACGAGACATAAGAAAATTTACCGATCACTTCAGTTAGCAATAGATTAACTCAATAACAGTTTTTTAAAAGGCCTACATCTAAACTAAAAACTGGAACTGACTGAAACTAAAACAGAGGTTGAATTGTCATTGGTCTGTTATTCTTCCACTTTCCATTAAACAGGAACACTGGCACTTCACTACAAACAATCAAAATGCAGCAGTCTGTATGAGTATACTCGTATCATTAAAGCCACACACACAAGCTTATGAACATATTAAGCTTTTGTAGATATCGTCTGGACTGCCCTTTCGGCGAGGCCATTCGTCGCTGGGTGGTAGGGCGCACCTCTGATATGATCTATCGCGTTAAACTTCATGAATGTAGCGAATTCCTCGCTTGTAGAACATGGCCCATTGTCGGAAACTAGCGTATGTGGAAGGCCATGCTGCGCGAAGACTTCCCTCAATATCTTGATGGTAGCTTTGCTTGTCGATTTTGTGGGAATGTGGACTTCTAGCCACTTTGAATACGCATCGATTATTATGAGGAGAATCTTTCCGCCTACCGGACCCTCGTAATCGACATGAATGCGGACCACGTCTTACTGGGAAAATCCCACTGATGTAACTTTTCGCTCTAGATCCTTGTCAATTTGCGGCCACCAAGCACAACCTCGCGCTCTCGTTTTCATCCTTACGATGCCGGGGTGAGCATCATGTAACTCATCCATCATTTGCTCACAGCATTTCGAGGGCAAAACTACGTGAGCTCCTCTCGCGTTTTCTCCAGTGCGTCCATAAGGAGCTCGATGTCGCCTGGGACAGAAGGCTCCTGGATTTCCAATTTTTGAGGCAATCTGCTCAGTGCATCCGCGTTGGCATTTTCCTCTCCTGCTTTATACGCTATGTGATATTCGTATGCAGCTAACGTGATAGCCCATCTTTGAACGCGGGGGGATACCATCTGGGGAATCGCCTTCTTTTGCCAAAAAGACCAAGCAGTGGCTTATGATCGGTTAGTATGTTGAACTTCCGGCCATACAGGTATTGGTGGAACCGCTTTACACCGAAAACTACCGCTAACCCTTCTTTGTCTAGTTGTGAATCGTTCGCTAAAACATTGACGATGCTGTTGATACGCCAAATGGTAGTCGTTTGTAGCGAAATAGTCCTCTATGTGTGTTAATTGTCACCCTCGATTTCTCTGATAGGACCAGTTGCTGATGTGCATGAGAGAGGTGCAATTTTGTGAACTGTTTCCCGTTTCCAAGCCTCGCAAACAATTCCTCTACTCGCAGGATTGGGTATGTGTCGGAACGAGCGGCTGAATTGATTGTGGCTTTGTAGTCTCCACAAATGCGGATCGACCCATCTCCTTTCACTACCGGAACTATTGGAGCTGCCCAGTTCGAATTTGAACTGGTTCGATGATGTCATTGGCTAGTAGACGATCCAGCTCCTGATCCAGCTGATCTCGAAATGCGAATGGCACTGGTCGGGCCTTTAAAAACTTCGGCGAAGCGTCCTGATCGATATCTAGGTCAACCTCTACACCTTTTAACTTCCAGTGCTGGTGTGAACAGCCCCGCGTAGTCGGATATCAGATGTTTCACCATATCATTGGCCATCACGCAGTTAATTTCTTTCCAGTCAAGCTTAATGACGTAGAGCCAATCTCGTCCCATAAGATTCGGCCAGACCCTTTCGCCACGATCAGGGGCAATCGCTCATCCTGGTTTCCATGACAAATGGAGACTTCACACTCTCCAACAATGTCCACATAATGCTCCGTGTATGTGCGGAGGCATGTGCGAGATTTGCGTAGCACGGGTCTTTCACTCGCCTTCCACTGATTCTCCCAAGTAGTCTCGTTGATCAGAGTTACTGCCCAAGGCTATATCTTTAGCTTTTTCAAATGTTAACTAGGCTCTGATAACAGTCGCCTTTGTATTCTGTCATCCGCCACACCACAAACAATTCTATCTCTCAACATTTCTTCCAGAATATTGTCAAACTTACATTCATTTGCAAGTCGTCGAAGCTCTGCTACATGTATGTAAGTTGAAATTGATTCTTCTGGTTTTTGAGTACGGCTGTTGAATTTGAACGATGACTGACGGCTTTGGATCCCGGTGCTCAGTCATTAGCTTCACGAGTTCTTGAAATTCAGCTTCCCCAGGCTTTCTGGGTCCCGCCAAACTGGTCGATGCTCCACAAACGCTTAGCAAGATGGAGCGCTTGCTCCCATCATCCCTGATGCTGTTAGCGTCGAAGTAGTGGCCCACACGTTCAATGTATTGGGACCAACTCCCTTCATCCTCCCGAAATTCACTGATTATTCCAAAAGTCACCATTCCTGGACACTAGAACTTCACCAAGTCGAAGAAACAACCACAAAGTTTATCCTTGTCGCCAAATTGTTATGTCTATAACTTTAATTACGGTATGTAAGATGGATAATTAGGACACTTAATGAAGGCACGCTCTATACTTTTGGTATAAGATTCCAAAGCGAGTTTATTGCGCAAGGCACATGCGCAGCTTTACAAAGTGACTAATTACAAGATAATTCTCCGTACATGACATATGCCACATAGTGGACCAAAAGAAACCCAAGTAAATAATTTCTAATTGCATAAAATACTATTTTTAAATCTACTACTGGTTATGAATTAGAGACAAGAGGGAATAATCTTAACGTAATTTTGTAGCAGTATTGCTATACAAAATTCAATTAATAATAGCAATCAGGCATTTTTGTACAGCAATTTGCAAACATAAAGAATTTGGTGATTTTATGTACTATGTTCCTAATTCTCACTATTATTTATCTGGGTGTTGGCGCTCTTTCTCATATATGGCTGAGTGTTGGGCTTGAGGGAAGTGCTGAAGAAGTGATTCTCTGCAGCAGCTTCTGCACTGAACTGATCAGGTGGTTGTCCTTCAATGCTTATTCGCATTAGATGATCAAGTTTGTGTCTGGAACCTAGTCTTAACCCGTCGCATTGATGAATACTGTCTGCACATCTGCACTAATTGATATACATGAATTCTTTGAGCTTTTGTGTCGTAGGTCGAAAGTAGGTCACTCAAAATAAGAGCACATGGGCAACCACTGTTGTCTGTTCATCTTTTATTATAGATAATAAAATAACCCCAGGTATCAACATAAGTTCCTTATTGTCAACAACTGAATATTGACTACATGAGGTTACTCCTATCACAGGGTCTTCCATCCTCACTTCCTTTACCCCAACCTTTCGACTAGACTCTTGGTCTCTGAACAGATCTAATGCCTCTGTACGCATATCCATAAAAGTCTTACTTTTCATAGCCAATTCAATCCTACGTAACTCTCGCCTCACCCATGCCTCTCTTGCACCTCTAACGAATCCTTCTTTCAAAGAAGTGTCACGCAATGCATGTAATGCCATCTTTTCTGCTTCGGAAGGAGCAACCTGCTCCATGCGAGAATAGTACCTCATTAAATTTCTACTGAAGTCAGCTAGTGACTCACCATCCTTCTGAATACAAGAGTGAAAACTAGCACTTAAGGTTTGAAGGGATTCTACTGGACAAAATTGGGACTTAAGTATAAGAACCAACTCATCATAATCCTCTCTAACTGACTCATCACGACAAAGAATCTCCTCTTTCGCTATCCCACCTAGATGATCAACTAATGCCTGTGCTTTGGACTTTCCAATCAACCTGTAACAATTACTATAAGACTCAAACTCATCCAATCATTCCTTTAGTGAAGGGTCTCCAGGAGACTTCGGTGGACCTCTGAATTTCTGTAATTTTACTTTAGGCAATTGTGGGGTATGTTGTACACTCAATCCCTTCAAAACACTAGTTGAAGTTTGCAACATCTCTGTCATATTTTCTTCTGCCATCTTGAACAATCTTATGCTGCCTTCAATTATATAAAATCTATCTTAATTTCATCTAAAAAAAAACTAACTCCACAGGAAAACATCCAGCCCAAGCCTTATATTAAGCAAAAATCAAACTCCACAAGAAAACATCCAGCGAAAGCCTGTACTAACAAAAATCTAATCCCTAACAAATTTCTAACTTTAAATCAACCTATCTTAAAATGCCCCAACCTGTTATTTTTGGTGGTGTTGTTTTATTACATATACAAGATAAGCCCCCTTTTCACGGAGTATCAGGATTTGATTCTCAGCCTAATTATTATTAAATTAAACCATATAAGTAGCTCTGCTTTCAGCCATCATTACAAGGTGGTGTGAAAGCAACTTAAATCTATGCTTAACTACGGCTGGAATCTGGAACATCTGTACCCCCAGTCAGCTAAACTCGACGATGCTGCCCATCCTCGGTCAACTGTATTCGACATCTCTGGAACCAAAATCGGGAATCAACCTATGGATAAAATTGCCTTACCATGCCTTGCCATATTCCATTTAAAGATAGGTTGAGTTCTTGTAATGCAATTTTAATGTAAAAGAAACATCTGTCTCAAAAGTAATTGGGAGAGGCTGATCATGTCTACATAAGAATTGTTTTATACTGTGAGGTTTTGGAATCATCAAAATTATTAGAAATTAACCCCATCTCCCTGAAAAGCACATGTACATGTACTGCACACAGGAATGGGTATATGGGACTGCACACAAAAGTGGCATCATGTTCGCCCTGAAACTTTCAGCTGTTTCTCGTCATATTTCGAATGTGAGGGCATTTGAAGAGCTACATGTATCCTTCTGGGGGCATTTCTACTATGATTTTCTTCCAAACTGACATAAAAAGAATGATAAAGCTTACAAATAATTTTTCACCTCTCCCAGAACTCAACCTTTTCTTTTATCCAGTGGCACACTACAAACTGACCTCATCCTGTAATAACACTGAGAAGTATTCATATAAGGTGGCCAGTTCTTTATGGCCCAGCAATTCTAGTGCAACCATTGTCTCTTGCCAAGCATTAATGTCTAGCACCCTGTATGCTTGGAACAAATTTTTGTTCTTTAAATCTGTGAATCTTCCAGAAACTCTCTGTAATCTTCTTGATTTATAAGGTCTATCAGCAGTTCTTGAAGGCAGTCAGGATACATGCCTGGCCATTGGCAAGCTTGGCTCCCTTGTATTCAATGTTGTACTCATCCTGTTGAAGTTCAAAGTCTACTTGTTTTAGTTCTATTACTTTCTTGGCACCATCTGTCTCCAGGTTTTATGTTGCTGCATGCATAGAACGACTCTAAGCTGGCCATGGCAAATAATCCACAGAATCCCCCTGCAGGTGACATGAGAAGGCTGCTAGGGTTGCAACAGAACACGGAAGAGCAGTATAAACTTACAGCTTGTTATGGTTTTAAGCTACCCCTGAAATCTTGCACCATCTGTTGTCGAAGATTCACTTGCCATTTATTCCAGATATGCACAGACCACTGGAAATAACTTCATAAGTGATAATATAGGGCCCTTGATTTGTGTTGCAGCCATCTTGTTCCATGAACCTTTTCTGGCTTAGAAACCCCTTCCTCCATCAATTCTCCGCATATGTGGGGGTCGGGGGTCGAATCAGCCCCAGCCCTTTTAATGTTAAAGAAAATCTATAAACAGGTATAACAGCCTAGGCAGAGAGGAATCGTCCCTCGAAAAATAAAAGTCGCTAAAATTTAACGATTTTAAGTTGCCTATCCCCATAAGAGAAAAAACAAAAAGGATGGATATTAAGCTCAGACTGTCGCCTTCACTGACGTTCTCTCCATGCACCTCCTCTGACTTTCTTTTCACCCAGCTTTATACAATCGGTTAAAAGACATTCATTTTTGGTATGAAACACAGGTGAGATGGACTGGGGAGGGTCATCTGGTTCTGGTGGTAGTTGTGGGGGCTCAGGTGGAACTGACTGGGGAGGGTCATCTGGTTCAGGCGGTAGTGGTGGAAGCTCAGGTGGAACTGACTGGGGAGGGTCATCTGGTTCAGGTGGTAGTGGTGGAGGCTCAGGTGGGACTGACAGGGGAGGGTCATCTGGTTCAGGTGGTAGTGGTGGGGGCTCAGGTGGAACTGACTGGGGAGGGTCATCTGGTTCAGGTGGTAGTAGTGGTGGAGGCTCAGGTGGAACTGACTGGGGAGGGTCATCTGGTTCAGGTGGTAGTGGTGGGGGCTCAGGTGGGACTGACAGGGGAGGGTCATCTGGTTCAAGTGGTAGTGGTGGGGGCTCAGGTGGGACTGACAGGGGAGGGTCATCTGGTTCAGGTGGTAGTGGTGGGGGCTCAGGTGGGACTGACAGGGGAGGGTCATCTGGTTCAGGTGGTAGTGGTGGGGGCTCAGTTGGGACTGACAGGGGAGGGTCATCTGGTTCAGGTGGTAGTGGTGGAGGCTCAGGTGGAACTGACTGGGGAGGGTCATCTGGTTCAGGTGGTAGTAGTGGTGGAGGCTCAGGTGGAACTGACTGGGGAGGGTCATCTGGTTCAGGTGGTAGTGGTGGGGGCTCAGGTGGGACTGACAGGGGAGGGTCATCTGGTTCAGGTGGTAGTGGTGGGGGCTCAGGTGGGACTGACAGGGGAGGGTCATCTGGTTCAGGTGGTAGTGGTGAAGGGTCAGGTGGAACTGACTGGGGAGGGTCATCTGGTTCAGGTGGTAGTAGTGGTAGTGGTGGAGGCTCAGGTGGAACTGACTGGGGAGGGTCATCTGGTTCAGGTGGTAGTGGGGGTCGTGGTGGAGGCTCAGGCGGGACTGACTGGTTCAGGTGATCTGGTTCAGGTAGTGGGGAAGGCTCCAGTAGCACTAATTGTTGGGAATAGCACACTGTTTCACCTATAGGGTACAGTAGTTGATAGTAACTTTCCCACCAATATAACAAAGACTTTGAGAGAGGGTTATTATTAATGTGCAATCTATTATAATAATGGAAAATGTCTTATCTACTGATCCTGTAAAACTTCACCAAACACACCCTGTCAAAAAATGCATATTTGTATCAGATGATCTTTGAAGGTTTGCATGGTGGAATATATAACGTGGAGAAGGTTTATGGTTCACCATGTGTTAGTCCTGATAAGGACTGTTGGGGTATTGAAATGAGGGTAGAGAATGATGAGAGAAGAGGAGAAAATGAGAAATTGATAAGAGAAGAGTAGGTGAGGTGACGAGTCTTGGCAGTGGAGAGTAGATCCGGAACGTCGAGACGCCACATCTCTCCTACTCTTCATCGCAGAGACTTCTCACTGGATCTACTTTCCACCGCCGAGACTCGTCACCTCACCTACTCTTCTCTTATCAATTTCACTGTCAGCTCCTGAAGTGATAAGGATGACAAGGGCCACAATCCCCGAAAGTAATCAAGAACAATTTTGACATCCCAGGTTTTAGCATACTTCGGTCGTGGAGGTTTTAAATTGAAGACACCTTTCATAAAGCGGTTGACAAGTGGGTGAGTACTGAGACTGAGGCCATCTGAAAGTGTGACTGAAGCTGACTTAGCTGTATTCAATGCACTGTATCCCAGTCTCTTGTACATTGAACTGAGAAATTCCAACACATTTACCACTGATGTCTGCAGTGGATCAATGTTCCATTGGCAGCAAAAGTCCAACCATTTGTTGGTGTACATAGCATACTGCTTTGTTGTTGATGGCCTCCAGGCTGCAATGATGATGTCAGCCATCGTCGCTGATAAGCCCTTGTCTTGTAGGTTTTGCCAGACAACCTGCAAGACATAAGATTCAAACGTTTATGCAAAGGGTGACAATTCATGGTAGTTGGGTAAAAAATGAAATACTTCCTTTTAGGAAGAATAATTGGTTCATCAATGAGCATTGTTAGCATTTTCCCAAACCATGACTGAGTAGGCCACCTTGGCACTATCATGAAGACTTCTGCTTCATCTTGTTCAATTTTCTGTGTTGCCAAGTTATAGAAAATGCATCAGTGGCAACTGCACCTGGATCTGGAAGCCATGACACATATGCCTCTACCTGAGCATTGAGGTGTGTAGCGAATAGGTCGACCTCTGGCCTTCCATGGAGATCACACAATTTAGTAAAAACAGTTTCATCTAATTTCCACTCAATTTTGGTCATTGAACTTGCATGATTTTTCATCTGCTATTGTATTCAGCACACCTGGCAAGTGTTTGGCAGAAACTACAACATTTCTCTCAATGCACCACTCCCAAAGGGTTTTTGCAAGTTGATTACAAGCTGAGGACTTTATCCCTCCATAATTATTGATGTAAGCAACTGTTGTGACATTATCTGATTGTAAAGATACATGAATGTTTGTGTTATCTGAGTAGAATGCTTGTATGGCAAAGAAAGCTGCTTTCAACTCAAAGTCAATTTCATTATTTTCCGCTTTGATTTTTCTTGAGCATTCCATCGACCACCTATGTGGACTGATCCATTAGATGCTCCCCAACCTAGGCCAGATGCATCACTTGCGATGTGCACCATTTGTGCGTCCCTACAAATCTGGGATTTTGCAGACTTAACATTTGAAATCCACCACCTCAAATCCTCCTGGGCAGCATTTGACAATGTCATTTTTCGATCATAATGCCCTTTGTTAAGCTTCAGTGCTCTTGTTTTCTTTTTCTCAAGCTCTCGGTAGTGCATTTGACCAAACTGAACTCCAGGAAAGGCTGCTACAAGCTTCCCAATTACAGTTGACACTAATCGAATTGACGAGGTGCCCGAGGCTAATAATTGAGAACAGAGATAAGCTATTTTCCAAGCTCTACCGTCCGTGAGCTTAACTTCCATGCTTTGGGAGTTCAGTACAAATCCCAAAAATGTAGTCTCTTGTACAGGCTCCAGGACCAATTTTTTGGGGTGGATAACAAATCCTAACTCAGACAATAATTGGGCTGTGTCTTCGACAGCTGCTTGTGCCATTTCCTTTGAATCAGCAACTATCAATGTACGCTACTACACTGTGCCGTTTGCTCCTCATAACCGAAAACGGTGGTTTCATGAGTTTTGTAAATATCCTTGGCCCAGAACTGAGTCCATTAGGAAGGGGTCTGAATTGCCATAGAGTATTATTCCAATAGAACTTAAGATATTTCCTGTGATGCACAGCAATGGGCACAGATTAATATGCATCCTTGAGGTCTATTGAAGCTATAAGAAGCAATTAGATTTGAGCAACTGAAGTGCAGTCTCCAGTGTATCCATTTTGAAATGGTGATATTCTAAATGTTCATTCAAAAACGATAACTCCAGAATTATTTGATGGCTTCCATCTTTTTTGCGCCTAGTGAATATGTTGGAGATGAATTCTCCTTCTTCATTCCCAATCTTCTCAATCACCCCTTTGCTCTGAAGTCTAGCAATTTCATCATTTACAGCCTGGCGTTCATGCAATCTAATTTATATGGGTAAGGGACACCCTGTTGAACAGGTGGTCCATTTTCATTAAATTCTAATTCATAGCCAGAGACTGCTTTCAGAATATTCTGATCAGATGTAATTACTTCCCATGCTTCAACATGACGACTCAATCTGCTCAAGATCTGAAATTCCACATACCTGAGATATGTGGTGTTTTGCTGGCCCTTCATGCCTAGCTGTTACATGTAGTTCGGCTGGTTCTGCCGTCTGTCTGGATTCGGGTAAGTTGAGGCTTGCTTGCCCCGCTTGGGTTTCATGGGACGGTGACCAGAGGTGTCCCTTGGGAGAAGTGAGGGACATTGAACGGTCCCTGCCCTCTGCCTAAAAAAGGCTGGTAGCCTTTATTTGACGATGAAGTCCATCCAGCCTCCTGGTATCGCTGGTGTTGCCTAGCATATGGCTTTGCACTGTATCCAGCAGTAGGTCCTTGGCCACCACGAGAACGATACCGACGTTTACGCATTACTCCTACTGCCCTCTGTTCTTCGTCCATCTCTTTGATGGTCCTAGAGAGTTCATCACCAAACAACCACTGCGTGGTCGTCACAGAGGGTTTACACGGGTAAGTGTATCTGGGGTGCAAATCCGGTTTGATCAAGTCTTTGCGTAGCTGATTCAATTCAAAGTGTACATTCCCAAACAATGCCACAGCATCTTGTTGTGTCTCATTGAGCACAGGCGTGTCTTTCATGCATGAGAGCGGTGATCCCCCTTTACCAATGGCTTTTGGCACCGCTGGATCTTCATGTCAAGTGTACGTGCTGAGGGGTGTAGGTTCTCCCACACCAGAGGATTCACACGCGGTACCAGCAAATGTGAACAGTTATCAGGTCTCATGTATTTTTGGCATGTCTCTGCCATGTGCTTGTCTTCCAAAGGATTTGGAAGAAGGTAGTCGATACTCAAAGCATTCTCAGGCACCAATGCTTCACCCACCTCGGCCGAGGCAGCAAAATGGGAAGCAAATCCTATCTCTTCCTTTGCAATTTTACTCTCTGTTTGCAGAGTATTAGCATCAGATATCAGTTTATTGCCTGATCTATGCTTCCTAGTATTAACGTCCATTTGTCCATCAGATGCAGTCCTCAGAGATGTAGCCGACTTGAGGTGGGTACATGTTGCTTTGCCGGTTGGATCATTGTTTTTATGGAAGTAACTGCTACAATGGGGTGCATAGGGGAGACATGATGTTGGGCTTTTGCTGATCCTTCCTGACAAAGATATATTGTTCGATGTAGATCTTTCTCCTTCCTCAGCTTTATGTTCCTCTTGTTAGGCTTAGGGTATATAAGTTTAAATTCCTTGGGGATCCAACAATTACAAGATGGCTTCTTCTCACCACACAAACTTTTCAGAATGAAACTGTTAAGCTGATCTGCAAGAACCTCTTTTCCGGTGGAATTTAAATGCAGTCCATCTGCGCAGTGGTAAAAGTCGTCACTAGCAAAAGGAGTTGTCCCATCAAATATTGAGCAATTAATCATTAATTGTTTGCTTAAATTATGGAGCCTATCATTGTAATAGACAGAGCTCAATTATAGCGAGTCATCATCCCATCTGGGCAAAATGATGCTAAAATAAATCTAGGCCCTTCTAAAACATTCTCTTACAGACGAATATAAAACTAACGTATGAATGGAAATCTGTGTTTCAAACACTGCTCCCCAAATTGCTTGTGCCCAATATGCAAGATGACAGAACTTGTCATGTACATGTAGTTGATGACTCCTTGTTGGGCTTCTATAATATGACAACGTAAAGAGTCTATTTTTGCACCAGGAAAAATATTAACAGTCCACTTGTTTAACGTAAACGCTTTTGTTCATACTGGGCCCTCACTGTGGAACTCTCTCCCTCGAGAGATCCGCGAAACCAATTCTGTTAAGTATTTAAAACCAATTAAGTTAAGACTTACTTGTATAATTCTGTATATGTATAATTCTGTATATGCATAATTTGTTGTTTTGTCTCTTCATTTTCTATCCTTTCACCTGTGCACCTTGAGCATTTAAGTTTAAATGGATTTGGCGCCTTATAAATCACATGTATTATTATTATTATTAAACGTCCCTAAACCTTTGACGGTGGGGGACACAATAGGCTGTGTTCCCCTCCCCCTCCCAATTTTTGCTTGTCAGCAAATTTTCAATGTATGTCCCTGCAAAAGTTTTAAGCTGAGGACCTTTGTTGTTTGTTGTTTTGTTTTTTTGGTGGGGGCTGGTTTGTCAGCAAATTTTGGGTGTAAGTCTCCCCTTTCCGCCCCCCCCAAAAAAAAACAAAAACAAAACAAAAACAAAAACAAAATTGTTTTGTTAGTGGCACTTAATAAAAGAGACTATTGGGCATCTATCGACATGAAAAATACATCTAAATATTTGAAATGTAATTTGATAATTTTTTCAAAAGTGTACAGGCCTAACGTTCTGTTTTTGTTGTTGTTGATATGCTCTGTACATGCATACAAAATTTCTGCCCAGTCAGCCTAACGGTTCCTCAGATACTAAACAAAGGAAAATCTGAACTTTGATTATTTGCATAATAAAATGGCCTTATATAGATTTAGATATAAGTGTAGGGGTGTATATTGTACTTATTTTAAGGTTCACTTAGTTTCTATTTTAAGCTCTAATTTGAATGTTTGCTGTAATTAGCCTCTTTAATTTCTAGACTCTGCCCCTATTCACAAATATGTATGTTCTTCTTTTCATGTTCACATGTCCCACCTACCATCCCACTCACTTCAACTGTTCACTCCAACACTCACTGTTGTTTTCCCTCCTCTTCTGACACATCACTCTCTTTTGATTGAATATTAAGTAATCACATGACAGACTACTTTTGAATATTGATAAGGTTCCTTTGTTATGTTTATGTATAAATGAATATTTACGTATAATCTATTGTTATCCTGATTTCCTCAGACCATGCATGTGCATGTTAGCAAAAATCAGAAAAGAAAACTGCAGTTTCATAGGTAAATAAAGGAATGTGTATTTTATTAATTGCAATATCCATTACTTAAAAAAGAAAAAGACAGTTATCAAAATATATCAGGTAGTTATCTTTTTCTGTGAAACACATCAATGAATCTAATAAAGTGATGAAATGAATAAAGATTACATTGTTTAGTTTTTATTTTGATCTTTAAAACATCTAAATATGTTTCATAGATTTTTTAAATATTAAAAAAATCATTTTCTCAAACATGCTCCAAATGTCATTCCTACAAATGACATCATCTGTTAATATCATTAGTGAGCTAAGGAGAGACAGCTTTGCCAGAGATGACCATCCGTGCTATACATGTAGACTATACAATGGCTACATGGAGTTGCTATGGCAGACCTGTTGTAGCATCACCGGGAAAGGAGGTTGGAAAAAATATTTAAAAAATGCTTTTTCCCTCCAAAATTCTCTGTCTCTCAGTCGCCAAAAAAAATAAAATATTTTCATTCCGGTTATTAAAGCCATATTTTGTCCATGGGAAAAAAATTTCTGAATAACTGCTAATTTGTTGTTGATGGACGTGTAGCTAACAGGCTTTTATGGGGGTATGATAAATTGGATGTATTACAACTTTACATGGAAAACATCAAAAAAATCATGGACTATTATCCAGAAACACATACATGTAGTAACATTATAAACAGTCTTTGGAGATGTTGATTCTTCAGAAGTGAAATGTTTGAAAATTGTCAAGTGCTTATAATTCTTTCAAAATAGTCACTTTTGGGCAAATGTGTATTAGAACTATAAATCGGAAATCATGAATAAACCTTAAATATATACTACTGTATATATATACACATGTTATGCATAAAGAGAAATATTTTCTCTTGAACTGTAAAATATCCATAATGGATATTATGGCAGTTCTACAGTCATGTAATAGGCAAATGGTAAAAAGTTTCAGCACTTTCAAATGTGTACACAAAACACACAAAAAACAGATTGTAAATTATATTATGATAACATATTTCAAATAATGATAATGATAAAAGGACAAATTCCGCATTAAAAAATAAACTACAGGCAAACTATGGACATGTACATGTAAATCATGTGAAAAATGCGCCCAGGAGGGGTCTGTCCTCATTGCAAGGGGGGTATCATGCGTGACCAAAAAATCACGTAAAAAGGGTTGTTTTTCACGATCAGGCACGTTACGTACGTAACGTGAATAGGGTCTCAAAATCACCAAAAATCAAGAAAAAGGGTATCTTTTTCAAAGTGATGAATTACGCATTTAGGGTCATAAATAAATCGGCTTACGTACTTAGGGTCATTCAACACTAGAACAAGTTAAAAATCACCATTTTAGCTGAAGTATCCCGTGAATTATATATCAAAAATATCCACCAAAGTTCCGAGGCCGTGGGCCAGGTCAAAATTGCTCCCGTTTCGCACGTTTGCGCGCATATGCGTACGTCGTATATTACACAGATTCCCACATGTACTGCACTCGTACTCCGTGCATGCACTACTCTGAGCTCTCGCGACAGTTCACTGAGGGGTAGCGTAGCGCATAGAGTTATGTACAGTCCTTATACTTTACAGGACCTTATCATTATATTACTAGAATTAAATCAAAAGAAAAAAGATTTTTACACTTAAGGACTGTCTATTTGGATTAATTATTAAATGGATGTTGATTGATATGAAGTTTCACGACTGTCCTGTAATCATGCTCCTGCTGGATCCTGGATCATGCACTGTAGGTTAGAATTTACAAATTATTCACAGACTATGCCTGATCAAGGACTTCATGCAAGGAAACTAAAATGTTTTTACTTGCTTT
The DNA here is from genome assembly GCA_025617745.1 of Heliocidaris erythrogramma. Taxonomy (NCBI): domain Eukaryota; kingdom Metazoa; phylum Echinodermata; class Echinoidea; order Camarodonta; family Echinometridae; genus Heliocidaris; species Heliocidaris erythrogramma. The sequence goes on along the minus strand of CM046858.1, from coordinate 32,954,831 downwards.
GGGTATATAACAAATCGCTATTACTTGCTTAGGGGTAGTAAAAACTGGTATTACTTGCTTGGGGGGGTACAAACAATTATTACTTACTTAGGGTAGCAAATTACCCAACGCACGGGTAATCATACTTATTTAGGGTGTATTTTTTGGCACCACGTAAATACTCGCTTAGGGTGCTTTTGGTGAGTCTTTGGTCACGCTTGATACCCCCCTTGCAATGAGGACAGACCCCCCCCCGTGGGAAAATGCGCTAAGCCTCACTTTGAATTCAGAAACGGTACAGTGAAGAAAAGATACACATAATGTTCACAAAATTCAATCTACATGAAGCACTAAAAAACAACATTTCAGCAACTAATGTATGTGTCATTGCAAAATATACATTTTAGAACAAAAATTACTGTGACAGATTGCAGCTATTGTTACACTGCATATATCAATTGCAAGCAATTATTTTTTGCAAAGATAGTACATTTTGTAACCTCAAATTAAGAACCTTTCTCGAATAACTGGACGTTTTGTTCTACCATTTTCATACACTGAAATAATATGAATTCAAAGGAATCAAATTCCCCCAAAATAATGACCAAAGCTTGATAAGGTACATGTACATGTACCTTTTTAATTTCAGGATGCATGCTGTGATATCAGTGTTTAGATCCTATTTCCCTTCGATCCTTTGCCATGCATTTTCAGTCAAAAACATTTTGAGTAATACAAATAATCAGTGTCCAGCGAAATTCTCAGGGTCCATACATTTACATGTATTAAGTGTTTACATTGCCATTTACAGAGCATTGAATATACATTGAATCTGTTTGCTCCATTTAATCCAGGGGGTCTACCACTACTGGTACATGTACCACTGGAGAATTATATCAACCACATGTTGACAATGCACCTCATATTTTTGGACAAAGAAAAGCTTTTCTTTATCCTTTATTATCTTCATACTCCTTTATTAAACCATTATCCCATATCATATAGGATGTCAGGTAAACTTCTTTTCTTATTATCTCATAGTTTATACCATACTACCTGCACACAGTTTGTTTGTATATACATTGTAGGTGACTGGTCCCTTTACTGAAAATTAAACTTTCTCCAATGCACCTGTATCTTTCCTTTCCTCATACCTTAACTCTTATTGTGCTAAGGGGATTTTTAGCTCTCTTCAAAATTCTACCAAAATGTAATCAATGCTTACTTTTCAAATGTCTGCACTTCATTAACCATCTATTATTTCACAAAATATTGTGTATACAGAACTTGTAGGAAATGTATAATCATTTCTTAAGATGGTACAAACATTACTTTACCCACCTTTATGCATACCGGTAAGAATTATTGAAAATTACATTTGAATTTCTTTTTTGTCCATTATTTTTTTGTTTCTCATTTGTTTCTCATTTGTTTACTTTCGTTTAATGTTGAAATCTGCAAATTTTTCTGAAATTTTCTATGGTAGCATATAATTATAATTTAGAATACTTGATTTTATGCTCAAAATTTTGATATACAATTACCACCGTATACCTTTCCTGTGGTTGAGCAAGTGGTGAATGCAAATGACAAGTCTATCTGTCACATATATGAGACATTGGCACTGAAAAAGTTGAGTTGAATACTCAATTTATTGCTTTCACATTTTATTATTTCTCTCTCTCTTAATACCTCTATGAATGTTTCTGTATTCCTTTCTCCTTTATACATACTCAACATCCAATCACAACACAAGTTTGTACTGCTGCTACTTTGTCTTCTTATCTGCCGAGGGCATAAACATCTTTTCCAGGTTTCCAAGAGGGAACTCAATAGATACGGCCAATAGGATTGCTGCTGAGTAGGCCAAGGTAATGATGGCTGCTACCTCAAAGGCCTGTAAGACAATATGAATCAGATATTTAACATTCATATCAAATCATTCATGTGCAGCCGATGACAATGTCATTCATCCATCCATCTATCCATCCATTCCTCCAGGAACGCATCCCTCCGTTCATTCCTTATCCATCACTCGACCCATTAATCCACCCAGCCACCCATACCTACATTCATCCATTTATTCATTCATTCTCTGTGTCATTTATCCATCCATCCACCCATCAATTCCTTCCTTCCTTCATCTATCCATCCATCCATCCAGCCACCCATCCTCCCTCCATTCATTCATCCATCCTTTCATTAATTCATTCACTTATTTATTCATTCATTCACTTTATTATTCATTCATTCATCCATCCACCCTTTCATTCATTCATTTATTCATTTCTCTATCCATTCATTCATTCCTTCAGCCAGCCAGCCATCCTTCAAGATATTCATATTTTATTCATCCATTTCTGTTCATTATTCATCCATTCAATCGTTCAGCAGTAACTAATCTGCTTGTAGTCAAGAAACTTACCAGCATGTAGATGTTAAAGAAGTAGTTAGTACCCATGTTGTAGATGTAGATGGTAATGATGATAGGATGGAGAAGATAGGCAGAATACGTCAGACGACTCATCGGTATCCATAGCTCCCAGCTAAGAAAGTCATTGATCCAACCTGGATATCATTAGTGGAAACATAATATGAGACACTATACAATACAGCCTCCTAAAGTGGCTACAAAATGATGATGATGATGATGATGATGATGAATAATTTTGGCAAGAACCACATTCTAAGCAACACATGGAATTAAATCCATTAATTTCCTCCTGAAGTGTGATATTTGGTTCGTTAAATAGGGTATTTCTAGGAAGACAAAAAATGTGATCTATTATCGCTACAGTATGTATTCCTGTCTAGCTTTATTATTTGTGCTGCGATATCAATTCACCCAGTTTTTCTTTTGATATATAATATATTTGAAGAATGTAAACAATGACAAAAACTATCAATCTTGCCAATTTAAAGAAGTTCTTAGGAAATCTCTTTTCCTGGACGGGTTTTATGCTCACCTCCGTATCCATAGTGACAGGCAAAGACGACCCAAGAGAGACTAACTGCCCAGGCAAACCGACATAGAGCCATGTAGGCTGCATTCTCTGTAGTAGTCAGTGGATGGTTATTGTAGCCCCCATACAGTCCATATACCACTGCCATACCGATAGCTGTAGCCACACACCATCCTACAATCACCACAGACTAAAGAGGAAAATACAATGAATAGAATGAAATTGGGGGTCAGCAATTGCAATTTACATGTACATGTAGTTAGTTTGTAAGAACAATTTAACCAATGTAATGGATAAAAGTGTAAAGTTACATTGTAGGTGTTGGAAATTGCATACTGATTAGTTTGGAGAACAATTCAACCACTGAACTGTATTAAAGTGTGTTTCAGCAATTGTATACTATTACTGGTTACACATAGTTGTATGAACAATGCAATAAATGTATAAACTAAAACAGGGTGTTGGCTAGGCCCGAGTCACATCGGTTACTTTGTAAACCGGGGATCGATGACTTTGCTCCGGGCAAACACCAATGCACCGATACTAATTGATGGACCAAGAATATTGTACATAAGGTTTAGCATGTCCATTAGACTTGCTATTTTTGAGTGCGGTACGTTGGTTATGTGTGTGTGTGTGTGTGTGTAATTGGGTTTTTACAGACGTGTATCAATCAGATATGATTATTTACGTCTGGGACCGACCTTTAACGTCACCATTCGAAAGACGTGACTCGGTCTCAAACCTGGGTCCGCTGAATCAGTTTATAACTTCCACTGGTAGCTGGATTACAGGCGCACGCCACAACGCCCAGTCTTGCATTTAATTTGAACATAAACTTTGCCATGTAAAAGTTGGTTAGACACTTGGCTTAATTGGCTTAATTTTCACTTTAATTGTAGCTCAAAGCTGAAAACTCATGCCACAATTCAATCTCAGGTAAAAGACATTTGTATTCTTTTATTTCATTTGATTTTTTTGTTGGATTCCTGTTTTAAAAAGTTGGTTTTGGTGTCAAAATATTGAATTTCTCTGAATATCCTTCCTTAAACATATATTGTCACGCCATAACAGATTTTACGATTGCGATCGCAACCATGAGTCATGTGACTATGTTGGAGAAGGAAGAAAATCAGAGAAATTCAATAATTTGACACCAAAAGTGAATTATTGCAACAGGAATCCAATAAAAAATCATATTAAATGAAAGAATATAAATATCTCTTACTGGTGTATGGATTAAGGCATGAGATTTTAACTTTGAGCTAGAATAAAAGTGAAATTCAAGCCAAGTTTTGAAATGTCTAACCAACTTTTACATAGTAGATTTTTATGTACATATTTTACAGTGCTAGCACCTTTGATGAATGGAATACAGTGATTTTATTGCGATCAGAAATCCTGTTTTCTCAGGTTTCACTTTTTCGTGGCGCAAATTAGAATCAAGTGGCGATATTTTCACTACATCAACATCAACTCGCAAAAATTTAATCCTCGCTACTTCTTTTCTTTATATTACATGATTTACATAAATTTCATAGATGCACCGGTTTCGCCAAAACAGCACCGGGGATCAATAGCCTCGATCGAGGACCAGTTTACAAACCGATATGACTCAGCCTTAGTGTCGGCAACTGCATATTTGTTAGTTGTAGGCACAATTCAACACTGGTCGGTGATGACCAAGGAGGTAGTTGGCATGCCTAGTACCTCCTTGGTCATGACCTAATAATAAAGAGTCTTATCTATCCAGGCTGTGGCCTCACATTTACATACTAGGCCTTATACTGTACTGCTCATGGACTCAATATTCAATGTACTTTGTTTCTGAGTAAAGTAAAAACATGTTCTTGCAGGCTATATGTATAATGTGACCGAATGGCTCCAATCCAGCGATGGAATCACCTCGACTTTTCAATATCATGGTTAAGAGTACTTAAAACTTATGTAAAGAAGAAGACAAAGAATAGGCAGAATTAAGCACCATGTATTTCCACATACCGGTACACTCAGGAGCCTTTGCATGCATTTTATTTCCTCCCCTAAAACATTTTTGTTGCTATTTACTATAAAATGTAAAATGGTCTACTGCAGTGATTATACATATTATACTCTACTATAATAACTACTGTAAACCAGAAACTTTCATGAATTATTAATAAAATCAAATTTTGCAGCAAGAAACTTTCGCGAATTTTATGTTGTTTCAATTGTGATTTTATTATTTCAAGGCAGGAAACTTTCGCGAATCTCGACCCCTCGCGAAATTTGCGAAAGTTTCATGCAGGTGAAAGTTACTGGTTTTATAGCAATCAAAGAAATAATGGAATGCTAAAACAAAACTTACAGGATGTACTTTGAAACTCTGTTTCTTGAATCGATGAAGAAGATATCCCATAGCCATGCCAACCATGTAAGGTGCAATACGGCAGTAAGGCTTATCATAGATCACCTCTTGGAAGTTTTCACTGGGTTCTGCAGGTTGCCCTGAGCCACCCCTGTGTAGATTAAAAATAGGAATAATGACAACTTTAAAATGCAAAATATCACTTGACACTTGAAATGGAAGTAAGTCTAACCTGATATTATGTTGGTTTAATGAAAGCAAGAAAGTTATGAATTTTTAAAGTTGTTATGACTTGATAACTCTGTGGCGTAACTTAAGAGCACCATTCTCATTTGTTTGTACAGAAATTAAGTAATTTCCATTTCCTTTAATAGTTGCTGATGAAAGAACTGATCCATTCAATACAGGGGTTGTGTTAAAAATATTAGTGCAATATTGATCAAAAATCAACTTAAAATCACATTGGACTCCCCTTTAAACATCTTTCATATTTTTAAATAGTATCTTAATGTATCTAAAAGCAACTTTTTTGTATAACAATTGCATGAAGAAACCTTGTAAATCATTTCTAATAAAATACTTACAGAAAAACTACAGAGAAGTTGTGTTTGGCCATGAGTACACCTGTAGTAATAAAGCTGGCCACACATATCACTAGCATGCTTAATAACCCAAGCACAGGCAACCTGAAAGCAAGGAATAGGAAAAACAAATGTCTTTGTTTGCATATAAATTATGTGTAAATGTATTCATGGAATAGCTGTATTCCATATTTAGGGTTGATGTATAAATTCATTTGTCATAGTGAGTATCAGGAAAAAGGGACAGAAAAGAGAGGATGAAAGAGGGGCTCAGAATAGAGAGAGGGAGAGAGAGCCAGAGAGAAACACACACATACACACACATACACGTTTCCACCGGAAAACGAGGACTGTGTGTCAACATTACCCAACCGTGGACTTATTCATAATTAACTATTCACAGTTATTTTTCAGTTGTTTTTGAAGAGAATAATCCTGGAAGACTAAAAATAAATCCCGTTCAATTTCCAGGCGTGCCCGTCTGTTGGATAGAGTGCGTAATCCCAAAAAAAATTAAAAAAAAAAAATAAAAAAAAAAAAATATATTTACACACGAAAAATTTCACTCCCGCCCAAACGTGGACTCTGCGCATTTATGCTCGTAAGGTCAACAGCATAGTTAGAAGCTAAAGATAAAGCCAACAAACTTTAAATCAAAACGAGGACGGTCCTCGGTCTCGTGTGTGTCCTCGGTTCAAAGGTGTGTTTTCATATTAGTGTCCCACGGTTGCCGGTCAACACCATGCAATGCACACATACACACACACACACTTAAATGACAAATAGAAAAGAGCATGAGGACCCGAGAGAGCAAAACACACATAATCTAAGTATGAACTAGAAAGAGAAACAAGAGCAAGAGAGAGAGAGAGAGAGAGAGTGAGAGAGAGAGAGAGAGTGAGAGAGAGAGAGAGTGAGAGAGAGAGAGAGAGAGAGTGAGAGAGAAAGAGCGAGAGAAAGAATGGGGAGGGTAGAGACACTAAAAAGAGGGGGAAGGGAAGGGAAAAAGTGACATATTATTAAAACAAAACATGAAACCACACAGAAAAAGAAATCTGAGAAGTGACAGCTAGGATAAAGTTTAAACTCACCTGTATAGCATGATGAGCAGGATAGGACTGATGATAAAAAACTGCATATCATTGGCTAGATACCACACCCAAGCAATACACTATACAAGAAGGCAAAAGAGAAATACATTTATGGTAGTCCATTAGTCACATGTACATATAAGTAGAATAAAGCGTGGGTAATGTTTGTCCGATAACGATATACAACCTTCAGCTTGGTGATGAGATGATTTGCGTGAAAGCAGAAAAATAAGAAAAACAGGATAGTGAAAGTATACAAACAGACGCAGACAGACAGAGACAGAGTCGCAGTGATTGTGGCATCGAACATTAGCGATGCTAGCAGGAGTTTGTCAGGCTCTTCGATTATTTTACACACCCTTCCTTGACTTTCGTATTTTCTTGTATTCTCTCATTCCTGCGTTGTGACCCGATGAGTGCAGGTCAAAAAGCTTCGTCACTATGAATTTGTTAAATGTTATCTTTAAGATGGTGAAAGTCTGAAAGAAATTGGACATGGAATAAGAAAGTTATGGATGTTTGAAAAATGTGATCGCTAAATCTTTGTGGATCTCAAATGGGCAATTTGATGAGTCGATTGTGACATACATGTATTGGCAGTCAAGTCTCCCATTTGCAGTACACTTAAATATCATTATTTTCCGGTTTTATCCTAAGCACCTTTTCCCCCGGGCAGTAATCAAAATATATTGTAGATAGTTCTCATAAAAGAAAAAGATCCTGCCGAGTAATAACATTTTAGTCATTTTGTGTGTTGTGCAAATAGGGGAGTGTCTGCCACTACATCACAGTGACATAACCGATTCTGCCAATCTGAAATTCCCATTTGCATAGTGAATACAACTTTCCAAAATTCATAACTTTCTTATTGCTTGTCCGATTTCGTTTAAACTTTCACCAATCTGCCTCTCTGATTTTTCCTTTTTCTTTCAGAACAACTTGCCATGATAATAAGGTTGGCTTTCCCTTTAATTCCATGTTGTGGGCAGCAAATCCCATTCTAGGACTTAGTAGATGTTGAACAATGTATTATATATTTTTCTTCCTTAACCCTCAAGACAATTGACCACAATAGGTGGTTTGGCTCAATAACTTTTGATTCAGAGCTCTAAAAAATTTACCAGGTGCATGAGTAGAAAGAACAAGAATTTGTTCAAACGCTATGTCCATTTTTGTTCCATGTCCATATTGTGCTTGATGCCAGGAATTTGTATAAAGAGATTAAGCTGTAAAATCCGTAAATTGGCAACACATGGAGAAGTTCAAAATCATTGTTTTTTATCAAAATTGGCAATTTTTTCAACTTTTCGACAAAATCGTTAACCATGTATAATGTTTTCAAAAACATTACACCTCATTAGAACCATGTAGCACTAAAAGAAAATTTAAATAATATTGTTGCTAATTTGAAGAACAAATTGTGATCAATTTAGTTCTTAAATAATTCCTGTCCTGAAAGGGTTAAACAAAAACAGGTACCCTCATCATAAAAATTATTCCATTTGATAATTTTTACGCCCAATTTAAGAATAAAAGAAATATTAAAAGTCAGGATCAAACTTGCAACTTAATTTTTATAGGATAATTATTCAAACACTTGGTGGTACAGATGGGGTTGATAAAGAAGAGTAAAACAAAAATGGCAGCTACATAGTTGTAATTCTTACATTATCTTGATAGAAGTTGTTGATATAGAGCAGGTTAACCCACCAGTACTTAGAACAGTATGGATCTGAGACGGAGGTCTGCCAGACTGGTCCTGAACCAAGGTAAGGTTTGAGATGAAGCCAGATCAACATCGTCATACCAAGTGCAGGGGTCAATCTGAAGGGTCAAATAACAGTATTAAGCCCGGCGCACACTGCATGATCTGACTACGATGCGATTTTGGGAAAAGGTGTTATAACATTTGATATGAACCTTCAAACATGTAAAATCTTTGTGATCAAAGTTCCGAATAGTAGTATGAATTTAAAAATCGAAATTCCGGGCTACTGCGAGCCCCCGCGTAGGAACAAAAGCGAATTCAATTCCAAATCGTAGTGACGTCATACCAATCTTGCGATCGACTAAGATTTTAAGCCGATTTGGCCTTTACTCTAACCAGAAGAATTGCAGTTAACCAAAACTTTGATATTATAGTATTCGTATCATTATTCTGAACTTCAAATGAGATAATTTCACTTTTTTTCAACTTTCACATTTAATGCAAACTGCAATTTGTTCGAAAATCGAGTCGCAGTCGGATCGTATAGTGTGCGCCGGGCTTTATAAAACTCTATGATGGCATCTGTACACGTATCATTGATAAGGCTGATGAAAATATCTAACACAGTTTAGTTCAAGCAACTACATGTACATGTACATGTACTACTACTATTACTATACTCCTACTACTACCATCATTTGCAAAAGTTTAAGACCACCTCGGGATGTGTGGGAATTTCAATAATTTGGAATACTTTCTTCTGTCTCATTGCATGATTACATGACATGTTTACTACAGTGATCAGTAGCACAAGAGTAATGGTATAAGCCTATAGTTCAAGTATGATACATAGGTTATGCCATGAAAATAATTGTATGTCTGAAAAATAAGTTTTTAATTTTTTTTCTTTCTTTGACTTATTGCATTTTGGAAAAGTGGTCTTAAATGATGGTACTACTACTTCTACGAGATGGAACTACTACATGTACATCTACTTCGACATGCACTACTAATACGACTACTACTAATATTATTACAATACTGCTATCACTATCACTACCACTACTGACAGTTACTGTAACTACTATTACTAAGCAGCAAATTTCAATGAGAAATACATGTAGTGTTTTTATGTCATTCCATTACCTAGTACTGCTGGTCAACCATGGTACTACTAGTATTACATTTTCTTCAACTACAAACTAATACCATTCTCACTGGTCCCATAAAGCATCCTCTCCTTACCTCCAGTATCGATGGAAATAAAACCAAAACCAGGGCAAGTTTCCTCCTGTCTTAGCCATTCGGCCCAGAGCCATGTAAGCAACCAACAGCCCACTGCTCATTAGAAAAAGAATCACATCATTAAATCTACAAAGTCAAGTGCAACATTATATTGTTCTTTCTTCTTTCTTTCTTTCTTTCTTTCTTTCTTTCTTCTTTCTTTCTTTCTTCTTTCTTTCTTTCTTCTTTCTTCTTTCTTTCTTTCTTCCTTTCTTCCTTCTCCTTCTTCTTCTCCTCCTCTTCCTCCAACATTACTTGTTTTAATATGGCACGAAAAAGAGACATGATAACGAAGCTTTTCGACCTGCACTCATCAGGTTATCACGCAGGTATATAACAAATTACTTGTTTTCTTTCTTCTTCTTTGTTTTCATTTTTTTCTTCTTCTTTTCTTCCTCCTTCTTCTTCTTCTCCCCTTCTCCTCCTCCTCCTTCTTCTAACCTCCTTCTTCTTCTCCTCCTCTTCCTCCAACATTATTTGTTTTCTTTCTTCTTCTTTCTTTTCTTTTTTTTCTTCTTTTCTTCTTCTCTTCTTCTTCTTCTCTTCCTTCTCTTCCTTCTCCTTCTCAGATAATTAAAAGGCACATTTTGTCCACCTCCCCCAGGTTTTATACACTTTTCAATTTTTACATAAAGATTTTTTTCAAACATAAGAACAAATTTTTTTTCAACAAAACTGCACTTTCACCTGAGAAAGAAGAAGGAATCTACAGAGAAAAATGCATTGACTACAGCTTGGAATCCGAATCGACCCACAAAATCAAGGGCATACAATGGATTTGCTGCAATAAATAAAGAAAACAAAAAAAGAGAAGAAAATATACTGGTTATTTACATGTACATCCCTCCTAATATCCACTTTTGATATTTATAAAATATGTACCTCCACTATATGCTACACATATAATGTATTAGGCATCATGTGAAGATGTAACTAGGTAGCTGTTGTGTTGTTTCAATCTACTATACAGTACAGGTATATAAGTTTACTTTCAACCAGAAAGGGGAGGGGCATGATACTGTGTGTATGTATTCTAAACATTAGTAATAGTGTAAACAAAAATAGTAGACCAATTGTTGTGACTTGTGAAGGTTATAGGGTCTACAGTAAGGTTCTGATGTATTTTAAGGTCTTTTTGCATCCATAAACTTGAGTAAAACATATAATATATACATGTATGTACATGTACATTATAAAACTACCACAGCTTTGACCAAAACTGTAGTTTACCTTTGATCCCCATATACCTTAAACCTCCGTTCGCACATGACAAGGTAAACCACCAGAGAAAAAAAAAGCGGTGGCAAAACTTTGTAGTTGTCCTCAAAATTATTCATACCCCTTGGAAAATTGGAGATTTTTGCATTTTTCGCAAAAATGAAAGGGGAACTGGATTTACTTGCACATCACTTGAATACATTTAGTTTTCAGCTACAAATGAATGCCGTTTCTGGTTTCAACTCATTTGCATAACAATAGAAAAAGTGAGTTATTCAAATTTTGTGATGTTCAAATTATACATACCCTTGGTGATTCATTGTCTTTGCTGATCATTATAAATCAAATCCTTTGTGATTAAAGCTTGTATTACACTTCATTAACACTGTCCCAATGCTTCTGGAGGTGTCTACTGAGATAGCAGGCCAATAATACCTGGTACCCAATCCCTTAATTTCCTTGAGGATGTTGTCCAGAGATGCCTTCACCTGGTCTTCAAAGCATTCCTTGGATTAGGAGGAGATTTAATGTATACAAGGGGTGTAGTTATTGACTTAGTGGGTACGAGACTGTGATACTCAGTATTCAGCTAATTTGATGAAAATTTTACTCTGAAGACGACGTAAAACACTCTTCTTGTAGAGACCTTCCCTGGAGCCCTTCTCTGTTCCACTGTCTGAGAGTGAGTTTCCTCTGATAATATTAATATCATAGTCCCGTAACAACAAAATCAATAACTACGCCCCTTGTATACATTAAATCTCCTTTAAATCCAAGGAATGCCTTGAAGACCAGGTAAAGGCATCTCTGGACAACATCCTCAAGGAAATTAAGCCATTGGATACCAGGTATTGGCCTGCAATCTCAGTAGAGATCTCCAGAAGCATTGTGACAGTGTACTGAAAGGTACTGAAAGGTTACAAGGTTTAATCACATAGGATTTGATTCACGTTGATCGACAAAGGCAATAAATCACAAAGGGTATGAATAATTTTGAACATCACAAAATTTGGATAACTCACTTTTTTAATTCTTATATGCAAATGAGTTGAAACCAGAAACGGCATTCATTTGTAGCTGAAAACTAAATGTATTCAAGTGATGTGCAAGTAAATCCAGTTCCCCTTTCATTTTTTCGAAAAATGCAAAAATCTCCAATTTTCAAGGGGTACAGTATGAATAATTTTGAGGACAACTGTAAATAAATGGCAAAAGCCAATATTTGGGGGTTAAAAAATATAGCCGGATGCAACAAGGATCCTATTCATACTTACTGATCAATGTGTTAAAAGAAACGGAGAGTGTAGAGCAAAATGCAGGCATGCTTATCTCATACAAATTTTGCCATGGCTGCTTTTTAAAAATGGTTTACCACCCATCTCTGGAAACCGTACATGTAGAACCTCACTACTTACCCACAAGCCCTCCAGTAAGGATAAAGAGTGGGACATGACCTAAGATGACCCAGGTCATACTGATGACCCGTATGCCGTTCAGACAGCCTATACCACCCTCGCCAGTCTTTGAAGACAGCAGCTTGGATAGGTTACGGTTTATGGCAAAGCAGAGCAGGAACTGATGCCATGTCCTGGTGCATGCTGGGATTGAATTCAAATATTTACAATAAGAACAAACATGTACATATGGGCAATCAAACCTTGGTAATAAGTTGATTTGTATGGAAGAAGAGAAATAAAGAAACACAGGATAGTGACAGTTTGAAAGAAATTGGACAAATAAAGTTATTATGTCTGAAAATGAGATTTGGCAATTTGGTTAGTCGATTATGAGGAATTCCTGGTCAACTCTCCAATTTGTCGTACACTTATATAATATTGACTGGCCTTGAGGGGGACATCGAAAAATGTTGCCCGCAACAGAATCATATTGTCCCGAGTCGAAGACGAGGGCAATATGGTTCTTTTAAGGGCAACATTTTCGATATTCCCCGAAAGTAGAGCCAGTCAATATTATTATTATTACCTATATCAAGTATATCATGCATATGCCTATCTTGTAGCAATGACGGACGTCTGTTTGCCTGTCAGTCTTTCTGATTTCAGATCATTCATGCAGGTATGTAATCTGGGCCAAGCAATTGTGACGTAAATTATTACCGCGCGTATCCATTGTTTAAGCCTACAATTTAACGCGTACACAATACTGCGCGTATGTACTTTAATAAAAGCGCACTGACAAGAAAAGGTGGATGTTACTCGGGCTCAACTAATGTTGACCGCACTTTTTCTACACAAAATGAATGGTGAAACCCGGAAGAGGGAAAATATGAGGGAATGATGACCGCTCAGAACTAGGTCATTCGCGGACCGCGCAAAATATGAATATTAATTGCCCTGTAAAAGTGTCCCATATAGGTAATAATAAATTATCACTAATTTCCAGTTTTCTGCTTTAAGCCCTTTATCCCTTGGGCAAATTTCGTTCAAACTTTCACCAATCTGCTTTTCTGATTGTTTCTGCTTTCTTTCAGAACAACTTCCAATTAACGTTGGATTTCCTTTCAAAAAACATACTACATGAACAAAGCATAACATACCATCAAAGATTCTGAAGGGTAAGAAGAAAACAAAAACAACAACAACAAAATTAGAATGCAGAAATCTATAGTATGACTACTGTCAAATGGACTAAATCAAAGAGCCTACATGTACTTAGACTGAAAAGAGATGATTCGAAATTCACCTGTAGGGACCTCCTCCAAGCCTGGCATCCCTTGGACCTCCTCCACTGTACCCCTCCCTTCATCTCCAGGGGGGATCCTCACTCTCTGGTAGGGGTATGTGTCTGATGTCCTGTTGATTACCAGCTGGTGGGTGGAGGGTGGGGGCTTGTAGTTGACAGAACGCAGGGTAGTGTCCAGGAAAGCCCCTAGCAGCATCAGACATGCCAATAATCCAATGATCGCTCTACAGGCAAATACAATTATAGAAATAGGATGAAATCCTCTAAAATATTGTAGTCAATGGCATCATTCATTCACAAATGAAACTGCATCCCATCAGCAGGTGTATTATTTTGCTTTTGTGCAGAAAGAGAACCAAAGGAATTTAGCAGAACAATAAGCCAGACTCTTTCACTCAGTCTGTAAAGCGTCTGCCTGTCGAACTAAAGATCGTGGGTACAAATCCACCCCGGAAGGATGACTGAAGCCTGCGTTGTGTGTCAACTTTCCCCTCCCCTATTTCATAGACGCAGGCTACAGTATGTTGCAATGGAAAACACAATGTCCCTCGGATAGGACATTAAATGGAGGCCCCGTGTAGAGGAGAGCCACCACCTTTGCACTATTCGAAGAAGAGTAGGGGGAAACCCCTGTGTAGTGCACACCTGCTCATCCATATCAGTTACATTTATATCGGGAGGGGAGACCTGAGGGCTAGTGATTCAGTTTGCTTTCCCCTCCCAGGCACAGGTGATGCCAAATACATGAACTCAATAATAATAATAATAATAATAACTCCTGGGAGGGTGTTTCATAAAGCTGCTCGTAAAGTTACGCATGACCTTACGAATGACTTACATATGACAAGCCAAATGGGATGCTCAATCGTTTTTAACTGCATCAACTAAAGCTAAAATGTGCAGATGGAGATTAACATTCTTATCATAACAAACATTTTTTAAAGCAAAGTATATTTTTTGCCATATTTTGATTGAGGTTATTGGAAAGTCAGTCACACTTTGTTAAAACATCAGGAAAATTTTTGGACATCCTATCTTGCACTTCATATTCAAGTCGATTGTAAAGTAACTTTATGAACAGCTTTATGAAACAACCCACTAAATTATAATTTTTTTAGCACAATATGAATGACTACAAACATCTGTACTCACATTGTGACCATAAAACCAATACTGTTGTACGGAGCCGGTGGGTCTTGAGCACAGAGGACTAAAGAGGCATTTACCGATGTTATGTTGAAAGGAGCTTCAATTAGGGCTGTATAATTAATAAGAGCAAGATAAAAGTTACAATGTCAAGATATAAATAACTTCTTTCCTGCATTTGATCAAAATTAAAACTGTAAAAAATATTGCATCACAATATGTCATTGTTTTCTTTCCGATGTATGTTAAAAATTTTATTCATCATGCAGCATGATCTAATTGCACACCCTACAAGCATTACTTGTTTTTCAAATTTGGCTTTTAGTGTAATTAAAATCCTAGAATTATTACTTGATCATTTAAAAAGACTTTATTGACTATGATCCTATCATAACTATCACAATATTATTAACCCCTACCATGCCGTGGACGGCAAATCCCGCCCCAAATTTCTAGTGTGGAACATTTTGTTTAGGCTTAGAATGACTTGAAAATTCTTCTTCATACAGAAACTTGTGCCGTCAATATAATGTTTATTCCTATGCAATATATCTTTGCCCAGTTTGCTCAAAGAAAAAATGTATTGAAAGTTAATATTTAACTCTTGAAAGTTTGTTTTTGACAATTGCTCTAAAATCTGGTGGCATGGTAGGGGTTAATGTCAATGTAATATGAAAAAAATGGTGGGTTAAAAACAGATGGTTAGGAACTATGTAGCCATTATCTATATCCTCATTCAATTTGCAAACAGTTTCCAAATTATGAAAGGAAAAATACAGAAGCTAAGAATTTGGAAATAACAAATATCTTACTCAATAGGTCTTGTAGAGAGTGTAGTATGTCAGAGTCAGAGCAAGATTCTGGTACACACAATCCCCACATCAATTGAGTGCTCTGAAAGGAGAGAAAGCAAAGATATTCATCAACACTGTAACTACATTCACGAATTATACTGATATTGGTGATGAGACAAATCTAAGTGATGCATACAGTGACAGATCAAGAGCAGAGGATGGGGTAAGAGTATCGTCTATCATTAGATGAATACCCTTGATAAATGTCCTGCAAACTTAGTCAACATGCAGTTATTGATGATGTGAAAGAGCCAATCTCACAACTTCAATTTGTGCAGGTTATGTGCTGACCTTGTGTGGAAAAAAAACCCTGTCATAACAAAACGAACAAATTTATGCTATCATATATTACAGAAAAGAATATATAGCGCAGGCTCGACTCTCCACAATTATTAACCGGCTTTAGCATGGCTGCACTTACGGCGCTGTAGCATTTCAAGGAATTAATTCCTGCCAGGTACCCATTTCCCTCACCTGGGTCGAGTGTGGCAAATGTAAAAGATACTAGTGCTGGGCTAGGGATTTAAACCCTGTACCTTGTGGTTCACAGTCCAAGGACTTACCCACTAGACCACAACACCTCTACTATTATGATTAGGTATATATACATGTACATGTGGAAGAAGCCAAATTAGTAGAAGCTAAATGAACCAAACTAAAGTGGAATTTACAAGCAATTATAATTTAGTTTACACACACATACACACACCCATACATCAGGGGCGTATCCAGGGGGGGGGGCGCAACAAACTAGCAACAAAAAAAAATCCTCATACCAACTGAAAATATTGTTCATTAAATAGGCTTCAAAATTGGTCACATATAGCACTATTTTGCACCTCAGCCCTTCTTCAAAAGCAAAAATTTTCCAAAGACCCCTCCCCCATGACGGCGATCAATAATTCCTGGTGCCCCCCCCTATTGGGAAATCCTGGATACGCCATTGCATACGTGTTTCCACCGGAAAAAACGAGGACAGTGTGTCAACACTACCCAACCGTGGACTTATTCATAATTAACTATTCACAGTAAATATTTCAATTGTTTTTGAAGAGAATAATCCTGGAAGACTAAAAATAAATCCCGCTCAATTTCCGGGCGTGCCCGTCTGTTTGATAGAGTGCGTAAGCCAAAAAAAAAAAAAAAAATTTACACACAAAAAATTTCACTACCCCCCAAACGTGGACTCTGCTCATTTATGCTCGTAAGGTCAACAGCGTAGTTAGAAGCTAAAAATAAAGCCAAACTGTAAATAAAAACAAGGACGGTCCTCGGTCTTGTGTGTGTCCTCGGTTCAAAGTTGTTTTTTTTTATATTAGTGTCCCACGGATGCTGGTCAACACCCACGCTCATACACATATGTAGACTCTTCAAACCACCATCAGTCTGTAAAAGGAGGATTCTCAACACTTCATAGTGTCTTGGCTATTGGCTGAAATTTTTTGGGTGAAACACACATGTACTTCCTTTTAAGAAATACGTCAAATGATGAAAAGATCTACTTTGTGATGATAATGAATATTGAATGAAACAATAGGAGGTACTCTTAGCTGATATTCTGATACTTTTAACTTATAATAAAACAACGGTCTTAACTCAAAATTTTACCAAAATGTGATCAATGCTTACTTTTCAAATGTCTGCACTTCATTAACCATCTATTATTTCACAAAATACTATGTACAAATCTTGTAGCAAATTTATTACCATTTCTTATAATACCAAACATTACTACTTTACCCAACTTTATGCACAAAAATTATTGAAAATTACATTTGGAGTTTCTATCTTGTCCATTATTTTTTGTTTTCTTATTTGTTTACTATTGTTTGATGTTGAAATAAGGTAATATCTTTTGAAAAATCTGCAATTTCTGAAAATTTCTATGGTAACATATAATTATAATCATTGCTTGATTTATGCTCAAAATTTTGAGAGAAGCTTGTGAATGAGTTCTGATAAAGGTGAAAAATAATAGATGAGGATTCCTCTTTCTGTATTTGGAAGAACATCATAGTAGAAATATCCCATGAAAAGGATTGCTCATCAAATGCTCTCATATCCGAAAAATGACGAGAAATAGCTGAAGTGTTTGGACATGGAAAAAAACTCATGTCAGATGTGTGCACAGTTCGATATACCCATTTCTGTATACAGTGCATGTGCTTATCAGCCTCTCTTATCATTTTGATGATTCCAAATCCTCACAGTGTACACCAATTCTTATGTCTCTTATCTCTCCCCGTTGCCTCGAAACAGTTTTTTCACAATTTAATTGAATGACCAGATCTTTAAGCTCATAATACATACCCCTGTAGGACTGGGAACCTTGGAACTATTCTGTGGTAGTATAAGCTGAAGGTACGACAGGCAGAAGTTGAAACCTTTGATGTTTGTGCATTCATCATAGTGACCCATCCATAATGCATTGCCGACTAGAAGACCTGACCCAGGCTTCCCAATCGAATCAACAACTGAAAAAAAATCAAATTAAAATTAATTTTTTTCTTTCTTTTTCAAATGGTAATAGAGGTCTGCCACTAATAGAAACCACATAAAGATACTATATCAAAAGTTCATTTTGTCAATCAAAATACTTTTTCAAACTTGAGAAGAAATGAAGATATGTATCTGAGAGAAAACTATTTCATATTAGATGTTGCAGGATATGATACAAAGACTTCAAATCTGCTTCTAGTAGAAGGTGCCATTCCTTTGTCTTATTCATGAATTCCTCAAATGGTTTTAATGTGCAGAATTGACGAAAAAAATTGAATTGGTGTAATATAGTCGACGTATCTTGTTGAATAGTTTGATTCCTTGACTGAAGTTTTCTGGTCTTGGGTCCTCTGGTAAGACATTAATCTATCCATTTGCCACTCTGTACCCGGGAGAGAAATTAGTTCCTGGTAACATTACTGACACTGCAATTTGAAATGATATGGGTTATTCCATAAGGTTGGGGGAGGGGGGGGGGGGGAATGATGATGTCTACATGTATGTAACGTTGGTATGAGAACTTGTACTACACATACACTTATTAAGTCCCCATTTGTAGTTGGCAGCGGGTGCTTTTGTGCGTATATGCTATGATGCACACCTGTGGTGTATGTGCAGTAGTTAAATGAGGAGTTAAAACGTCCTCTGTTTTTTTATGGTACATGTACTACATATAACTCTTTTATTGTATTTTTCATGCACAATAATGACCGTTCAGTCGCAAGGATGATATGTTTAATTGAACGAGAATGATCTTATCTATTTTGATACAATGGAGCAGTCTCGATGTTGATTTCATAATGTCAAATTATTGCAAGGCCTTCTGATTTCATTTTACCTCAGCTCGTGAAGAAAGTGGTTCACTGTACATTTTGCCATGTGAAGATGGTGCACGTATACTAATTTTCTTTGTTACAGTGCATCTGATTGGTGGAAATGCACTAAAAAGAAGAGAAGCATATATATTGAAGATGCAGGACTTAATTGGGCACTAAGTGAGCTTTCAGATCCATTTAGAGGTTGTAGCGTTAATGCATTTTTTTTTTTCGGTTAAATAATTTTATGCATTTAAGATCAATTCCTCTTTATTTAGCTAATTCAAAATAGCTGACATTTTTTATACAGCTGGTGACAACCAGGCATTTCCTGGTTACATTGTACATTATCTAAACATGTGTTTTACATTGTATTAGTATTACGTAACATTACACCTGTCTGGATCTCACTGTACATACTATTTTCCATGACAGTAGCTATTTCTATGCTCTTTTGTGTTTTGGTCATGTGAACATCACATGCCAAATTTTGTCCTTAATTTGCATTTACAGTACTTTTCCACTACATGTTTATATAAAGTGAAAGTCTGTGCTTCTTTTTTTCACTCCTACATCAGTCACTGAGAAGGTACACTAGACATTGAAGCTTATTTTTTACCGGGTACGATTCCCGAAGAACTTTTTTCAGCAACCTGCTGACACCTGGCTTAGCTCTTTTTAGCCAGCTTTTGGTAACAGACTCTTATTCCACGGCATACAACGAAGCTACTTCATCTCTGCAACTAGATTCTTCAAGGGAGCAAAATTGAGAAACTTTCTGGACACCTTCATTCTATCAGTACCTAGAGCCATCAACCTAGCTCTCTGAACTTCCAACAGACTCGGGCTCACCGCTGCATTCCGCGGGCGAATACCACGTGTCCATCTACGCTGTCCAAGGTTTCAATCAACATTCTGACTCTGTTGCTGCCGTGAGTTTTACACCCAAACATTCTTGCCAAGCAACCCATAACTGAGGGCATATTATTTCTCACTTCTTTTTGAGCAATTTATCGTATTTGTTGTACCTTAAGTGCTGAATTACTTTAGTGATCATTTTTGTTAAAGAATTGTTAATCTGAATTGGCACCAGTTTTGATTGCCATCTTGCACCAACCAGGCGCACATATTTTATATATATATATATATACACACATATATCGCTTAAGTTTAAGCATTTAACGATTCCTTTTTTTGTATTTCGTTTACTCATATTTTGTGAGCCATAAGTTTCGCCAAATTAGCTTGTGCTCACACTACTCTATATTTTTTTTATGCTTATTACAGCGGCGGCCTTCCGCTATAGAAATAGAGCCACTTGTACTTAAGCATTTACTTTGTATATTGATTTGAAATTGTTTTGGTGAATATATACAAACATTAAACCACCAGCAATTAATTTGATTGTGTTAATTTTCATTCATTTCTTGAGATCAAATAAGTTTAAATTTAGTGAGGAGGTTGTTGAACACGTACACATTTTTTAGTTTGAATTTTTTGTTAAATACACCATACCATCCCCACAAGGTCTATGGTGCCCAGTTAACTAGAGCACTTAAGAGGAAAGTTAACAGGAAATTTAAGAGAGCTTTCAGAACACTAACACAGGCACTAATATCTGAAGGACGCTTAGTGCAATGTAAATGTAGATTATTACAATAATTACATGTATTCTTTTTTCTAGCTGTAGCAGCAATTAAGTTATTCTTTTCAGTTTCCCATTTGGTATTATATTGATATGGCTCTACATGTAGTTCCATATTATAAATTATAGATTTACAAATATTTGGTCAGCTGCCAATATATGATGACTTTATATTTCAGATTTAAAGGTGCTAAATATAAGCATTAGGCCTAACCATATTTTTAGTGCATCTGTGAAACGTGTAACAAAGAGCTATATGTGAAACTGAAAGATACTGTCAAATATGATGCGATTCCTAGGGTGAAATGTTGCAGAAACAAAAGGCACTTTATGTGTAGTCCCTCTTTAATCTTGAAATACAAGAACTTAAAAAATAATATAGAATGAAAATCATCTTCATGTACAAATTCTTCAAAGGGGTGCTCTTGGTTTTGAACTTGGCATATAATTTCAATAGGTTAATGTGCTGTCTACTCCAAACAATTCACTTCCTAATTTCTAGTTCATGACAAAGCCTGTTGACCCTTTAAACCTTGCTCTACCACATATCACAATATGATTGCATGAAAACAAAATTTAATGATGGTAATCTTGGCAGTGTTCAAGGTAAAGTTATCTAAGATAAAATTTCATGAACTTTTGTAATGTGGAATTTGATAAGGAAAACAAGCTTTCTTACTAATAAAACATTAAGATTCCCTGTTCAATTTTGGGCACTTTAAAGTAGAACACTCAAGAAAATCACAAATATGGCAATTAATGTATCACTAGAAATTGGGAAGCTTACAGATGGCAATCGTATAAGTTTTATGTCAACTGCGTATATGATGATTATAAAAACAACATAAATAAAAGCTCTTCTCAGTATGTGGAATATCCGAGGATTCGCCAGAAATATAGCGATGTTTTGATGTCGTCATACGAGGGATCGATCCTGCTTAAGCAGACGACGTCCTATAATGAATGAACGTAATTGCAATGCAATTATTTATCAAATTATAAAGAGTTTGGTACATTTAAACATGACTTTATTTCACACCATTCTAAAAGGGAAAGTGAACTGATTCTGATAACTAAAACCGTTGGATTGTAAATACACAGGAGAAGGGTCAATGATCAATGAAATAAACCCCATTTTCAAATTGAAAAGCCCTGCGAATAATAGCTGGATGGTATTCGTTCCCTCTTGAAACGCCGAACATGCCGCGGTGCAAGCAGCTGAAAATACAATGGCGTCTTATTTTGTTTACAAGTGACTGATTCCTTTATTTTTTTAACGCTGCATTTTTCATCAAAATAATACCATACACAAAGTTAAGAGTGAGGAAACAGACTAACATTAAGACTGACGCTAGTCAAGTAAGAGAAATAAGTGAAGAGGAGATGACAAAACAGGCACTGAAAAATGTGTATAATGTTATGGGACATCGTCTGCTTAGACAGGACTCGCCCCTCTTGTGTCGTCACACATCTCAGCAGCGTTCAAGGAGCTTTTCAGCTGCTATATCGGGGGCTGTATTTTACCGTTTTATAATTGATAATAATCATTAATTCAAATGTTTCCAAGCTTTAAATTTGGATAACCTTGTTTAATTTATGCCATCTATGCAATAATAAGTATTAAGCCAATATTTAAAATCATTAGTGTTCTACTTTAAACTGCTTGTGGCACTGAATAGAATAATGGTAAATGTGAAAGCTCTTTGTAAGTCTGATTTCAAACAACAGGATGGATACAAGACTACTGGTCTTATCTACTGGGCTATTGAATACTGAAATCTACTTGAAACATAATATATATTATTGATGATGATGATGAAGATAATAACTTCTAATGTAAATGAAAACTAAATTGTTTTAAAGGTCCCCTGCAACCAAAATGCAAGTTGATTCCTGTTGATGTACAAGGATGCATACAACTTTTTATATTTTGTTATTCAAACATGTAAATATGTTTCATAAATTTGTAAAATATTTTAAAAATATGCCAAGCATCATCCTAAAAAAATGCTCCAGATCTCATTCCTACAATGACACCATCTGTCAAGCATTTGTGAGCTAAGGAGAGACAGTGGCATGTAGCTTTGCCAGAGATGACCATCAGTTCTAATATACTATACAATGCCTACACAGGAGTTGCTATGCCAGATATGCTGTAGCATCATCAGGAAAAGAATGGTAATGAGGAGGTATTGTTTGAAAGCATGCAATTCTATTGTGAGCATGTGTTGAGGTGGGGGAAGTTACATTCCATTGTCTGTTGTAGAATGTTCATGCAGCTGACTGATGATTGACAGATGATGTCATTGCAGGGATGGGATCTGGAACATTTTTTAGGGTGAAGCTTAGGAAATTGGGAAAACTAGTTAAAAAAACATTTTAATATCTATGAAACATATCTATATGTTTGAATAACAGAATATTAGTTTATGCATCCCTGCACATCAACAGGAATAAACTTTCACTTGGGTTGCATTTGGGGTGCAGGAGCCCTTTAAGTCATATTAGAGGGAATTGGCCTTTAAAATCAATACTAACATGTTCTAAACAAGAAATAGACTTTCTAGTAAAGTCTAAAAAAAATGACCAATTTCCTGTAAATCAGGACCCCCTAAATATACAAATACTTCCAGGAAGTTTACAACAGTACACTTTCAAGCTTGAAATTAGGTCTCCATGTGTGTCATATTTCATCCGTAGTTTGTACATTTAACATCAAGACTTGCCAATTTCTTAACCTTCCCAACATCGAAGTGTGCAAATTTGTAAACCTTCCCAACATCAAGGTGTACAAATTTGTACACCTTCCCAACATCCAAGGTGTGCAAATTTGTAAACCTTCGCACCATCCAAGGTGGGCAAATTTGTAAACCTTCCCGAAATCAAGGTGTACAAATTTGTAAACCTTCCCAACATCCAAGGTGTGCAAATTTGTAAACCTTTGCACCATCCAAGGTGTGCAAATTTGTTAACCTTCCCAACATTAACGTGTACAAATTTGTAAACCTTCGCACCATCCTAGGTGTGCAAATTTTTAAACCTTCCCAACATCCAAGGTGTGCAAATTTGTAAACCTTTCCACCATCCAAGGTGTGCAAATTTGTTAACCTTCCCAACATCAACGTGTACAAATTTGTAAACCTTCTGTACATCAAGGTGTACAAATTTGTAAACCTTCGCACCATCCAAGGTGTGCAAATTTGTAAACCTTCCCAACATCAAGGTGTACAAATTTGTAAACCTTCCCAACATCAAGGTGTACAAATTTGTACACCTTCACATTTAATAGTATGTAAAATCTCTGTTATGTTTACAGTGATCATTCATCCGCCTATTTAGAATTTATGAGCATACCTGTGTACTATTGACTGAAATCTTGAAAATGACATTAAAAAATTTCTTTTTACATGTACTCATTAAAACTATTTAATTCAAGAAGTGAAAAATGCACAACATTGTGATAGAGTGGAACACTGATATAACAATCTATCGTCATAAATGGTATCTGTTGGTCCCAACTCTTTTTCCACTGTTTTTTTTAAAGCTCTAATACTTATAACAAGATTTCACTGAACAAGTTCTCTTCCATTAGTGTCATATGATGCCTGTAAAAACCTCAAGAGCTGAGCTTTGACATTAAGACTAATAATGGCTTCATTTATTTTCCTTAAACTGAAGAAGATACAAGAGGCAAGCTTGCCTAGTACCTCCTTGGTATGTTACATGAAAAGTGGGTTTGCTTACATTTTCCTCTTATCCTTGCTTGTGAATTACTCCCTGGACCAGTTCTGTAATGTATTCAAATTATGCACATTTCTGCTCTGAGCACCTCATGCTTGGAATCCAGTTTGCTTACATTATTTTATCTTTGTCCGGCAAGCCTTCAGGTTGTCAAGAACAAACCTTTGTTTGAAAGCTATGTACAAATTTGAATACGTTACTAAAGCAGTCTATTAATTGGGAGGAATAACAGCAATCTTACTTGCGTATGTGGGGTACGAAACGTGGAAATGCAAGAGAAGATTTTCTTTACATGATCTCCCACAGATGAAAAAAAAATAGAATTCCTGCTAATTTCCACAACTCATCTCTGTAGTATAGTTATAACTTACAGTTACCCTTAATCATAGGAGGTATGGGTCATATACAGTAATGTAAATTGATGTCAGATATATGTCGTCTAAGGACAGAGTGAAATAAACCGTGCATATAAAATGTGTTACTATAAATTCACACAAATCTATCAACCAAGTCCAATATCATAACTTCTGAATATTTATTAATCATTGTAGTATATTACATACATGTACACGGAGATGGCAGAAGCAGTTCCCGTAGTACAAGCAGTAGTTTTAGTACATGTATTGATAGTACATGCACATGTTCTCATCATAGCAATTTGTTGTAACATACATGTTTAAGTACAAGATATAGCCAAAATTTTCAACAATATAAATATATTGCAGAATGCATTCTGAAATGTTCAGCTACAACATACAAATCACAAAGGCTACTACATGTAGGTTTTTTGAATACTAGTAAGTCAAATATCTAATTCCACAGTTAATTTTTAAACTTCATACCAACTCGACCATCCAAAATCATATAATTGCTGCTGATGTCTCCTCTGTGTTACATGGACATGTGGCAAAGGTTTTAAAAAAAATGCAAAAGGGTAAAGTGCAGTTCAGAAATTGGAAAGAGTAGGCCTATGTGATCAGATTTTCTTTTTATCATCCTATATGGTTTGCATGTACTGTA
Organism: Heliocidaris erythrogramma; assembly: GCA_025617745.1. NCBI lineage: Eukaryota > Metazoa > Echinodermata > Echinoidea > Camarodonta > Echinometridae > Heliocidaris > Heliocidaris erythrogramma. The sequence goes on along the minus strand of CM046858.1, from coordinate 32,929,237 downwards.
CATACAGGAGACTCAAAATTTTGATAAAGAGTGCTGTTCCCAGATAGTCTGCTATATGAAGCCTCCTCTGTACATAGCCTGTACACAGAATTTTGGCAAACAGATTTGTAAAGCTGACTACCGCATTGTAGTTTGCAGGCACAAACCCTGGTCGGTCGGTAAAAGAGTGTCTGCACTGTAAGACTACCATAGGCCCTGTGCTATAGCTAGTTTGCAGGCACAAACCCTGTTCAGTCGTAAAAGAGAGTCTGCGCTGTATAACTACCATAGGCCACGTACTGGAGCTGCTCCGAGACAGGTATATTGACAAGACCAGAAAGTAGCTGCATTTGGCTTCTCTCAAGACAATGATTTTTCTGATAAAGTGCCAAATTAGGGTCTGTGCCTGCAGACTATGCTATAGTTGTTTCTGATGGATGGTTTGTAAAACAAGTGAGCTCACAAGCATTTTTTGTTTGCTTAGTACCTCCTTGCTTATACTGTTATAGGAGGAGCTAATTACATTGTGTAGCTCTGAGAGGGATCATCATGGTTACAATGACCAAAGTTGCCAGAGTTAACAGAATTCTGCTGTTTGGCAGTATTTTGACCGCTTTAGCATCTATAGCATTATGCTTAGCATAATTTGACAAAATTTAGCATAATTTTAGCATAATTCTGTTTTTTTTTTTTTTTGCTTGTCAAAGAGGTTTTTGAGTAAATACACCCCAAAAATGCTTTAAAAACCTTTCTTTCTATGGCAGATTTTTTTTATAGATTTAGCAGAATTTTGCGGTGCTCCCTAGCATAATTCCATTTTTATCACTGGTCACTCTGACAACGGCTGACATTCACTGTCAGAGCTGGCTGGCTGCCTCCCACTGAGTCTGAGGTCAAATTGCTGTTACTGATATTGCATCATTACATAACACATTGGAATGCATCTTCATTTCACAGCTCCATTCCCCTTTTATCCTATACATGTAGGCCTACATGGTCTGTTAGGGATTGTTTTTGCCATAATGGATTTGTGTATGATGAAGAAGGTGACTGCTATCAATGCATCAAAAGAGTATGGCCTGCACCTACTGTACCAAGGAGGTACTGGGCCAGCTTGCCTAGTACCTCCTTGGCCATACTAGTATTCAAACATAGTATTAAATAAATAGAATCTTTTGAATTTTAAAATATGTCACATACTCCTTGTGATGAAAATATATGTAGCACTACTAATTAAATTTTAAACTAACTTTTATAAAATATTGTGCATATTGCATTTAAAGGCTTTAGTGCTATTACATTATTACTAAACAGGAATTGTTTGACCTATAAAATACAAATGTTAAAACTACAAAAACATTTTTTTTTTCATACTGGGCACTGTAAATGAATGAGAGAGTCTATCAAGTATTGTATTTTTTTCTCACACAAATCTCATCTGATTTTCAGTATCATGCTAAAAATTGCACAACTTTTATCTATTTACTTTCTTCACCTGTTTCAAATGTATCTCGCTGAGCCGCCACTAGCACTAGTAATACTCCCCCGCTGCGCTGGCCTGGGAGGCTGGGGAGCGACCGTTTCCGGACAATGGGCTGTGCGCATTGTTTTCGCATATTCTAGGGAGCGAGTCGGAAGCCAATCGAGGTGCGGTTAGTGACAATCTGAAAATCGCATATCATGGGAGCGACCCGAGAAGGTTGAAAATGGGGGACGTCACAGCGGCACATACATGTGTGACATATAAATTGTGAGTGCCCCCCCCCCCGGGACAATGCCCCGACCGGGATTCGAACCCGGGACCCTGGATTACATGACCAGTGCTCTACCAACTGAGCTATCCGGGCTCCCGTCGAAGCAAAGTAACAATCTCACATATAGCCCCTCTCTTTCCATCGAGCGTAGGGGGTACATCCATACCAATTCCATGCGTACGCTATGTAATGGCCTACCAGTGAGACAGGTTTTCCCTCTAAAGTCGGGCAAATCCATGCCAACGAATTTCTATAGAGGACAATTTGAATTTGTAATTAAATATAATTGATAGGATTGAAGTAAAATTGAATATATCATAAAGAAATGTGAGAAATATTCAATTTTACTTCAATCCTATCAATTATGATATTTAATTCTACAAATGTCTCTTTTAGCCCTTTGAAGGCTAAAAACATTACTGAAAAGTGAAAGAGCATATTCTCAAAAGTGAACTTTTATAGTAGGCATACATGTACTTGCTTTCTTGACTTTAACCCTTTCAGGACAGGAATTATTTAAGGGCTAAATTGATCACATTTCGTTCTTCAAATTGGCAACAATGATATTTTTCTATTAGTGCTACATGGTTCCAATGAAATGTAATGTCTTTGAAAACAACATACACAGTTGAGAACTTTGTCAAAGTTGAAAAAATTGCCAATTTAAGGATTTTAAAGCTTATTCTCGTTTTTAAAATTCCTGGAATCAAACGCAATATGGTCTTGCAACAAAAATGGACATAGTATATGCAGAAATTTTTGCTCTTTCCACTCATGCATCTGGTATATTTTTTAGAGCTCTGAATCAAAAGTTATTGAGCCAAACCACAAAATGTGGTCAGTTGTCTTAAAAGGGTTAACATGAGAGAAGAAATCTTTCCACAACTTGTAGAATTGTGATTTGGCTATAGTTGGTTCCAAGGATTCTGCCACCTGGCTTTGATATTCTTGGTAAATATCTCCCTTTGAATAGCCATGTGGCAGACAGACTTCGTCCTTGTGTGGCATGCAGTCTCCTCTTTTGGAAATGTATCATTCCAGCCAGTTTAGGCACATCATTGTGGCCTGAGACCGCTGGTCTGCTGTGATATATATCTTGATCCATTGTTTTCCAACCTAACTGCAGCTGATTTCACACTGAAAAAGGTCGCTCTGCTTAATACCCAAATGGGTATAAAATGCTACCTGACATATTTTGGATCCATTTTGTAGCCGAAAATGGTAAAAATCCTGTGGAGACTGGAACTGTCCCGCATAAAGCCACTCTCTCCTTTGATGAGGAGCCTTGCTTCAATATTCTTGACGAGCAGCTTTCAAATCACCTATAGTAATATTTTTCACTTTGTTCGACATTTACATTTTACATGAAATGCTTTCTTCATTGAAGTCTTGCCAGTTTTTCTAGAGTAAACTCTGTAGAGAAGCAGATATGTCCGGTGGGCGGGCAACTACATCAGAGGAAGGAAACCGACCCCCTGTACTATCTTCACTAGTAAACGAGAAGACAGAAAGTACATCACCAGAGCCAGTTTGATGATACTGAGTTTCGAAATGTCCAAAATCTATTCAAAAGAAAAGTCAACAATATCTGAAGACAAACTATCATTAAACTCAATTCTGTCCTGATCAGTGATGACTGTTTCAGCCATTTCTATATCAAGACACTGTTCCTTGATAATGACTGACATCCTTGCAAAATCTGCGTACATGTATGAGAAGAGCTAGCAAGCTGAAATGAACACACTTCTCAATACCACACTGTATTCTGGTATTGTAACCAAGCCTCCTTGAGTAACTTACACTTCCTTGCAATACTGTACATAGAGGGAAATGATTTGGGCTTATCTCACATCTGGGTAGAGATTGTTTACCTTTCTCAAGGATTTTCAGCACAGCTTGGACCTGTAAATCTAGCTGGTTCTTTTTTAATGGCCTTGTGACAATAAACTACAATAATAGGTTATTTTGGAGGGAGGAGGATAACCTTTCCCTTGTTCAGGTGGAAAATATTTTAGCTACAAATTCAGAATTAAGATTAAGAAGAATTCTATCGCAATTAACAACAAATTAAACCCTCATATTCCACTAATTTCTAGAAAGTATCCTTATTATGTCTTATCAATTAAATGGAACATAATGTTCCATTTAATTGATAAGACATAATAATGCAGCAGACCATTCAATGTTGCAAGGAAATTCTTTCCACTAAACTAACCTCTGGCAATCTGTATATACATGTATACACATTTTTTGGTATATACTGTACATATATATCTTCTATCTATCTATCTATATATTACGCTAAGGATTTGGGGCCTTTTTTTTTGTTTGAATAGGCGTCTCCCCTGGCCCTTTCGGTCCCCGCCTTTTGGTACCCACGGGCGGGGAATGGTTCTTAATGGGAGGCACTCCTTAAGGGCTGACGTGCCGTCCATATTTCATAAATTCATTTTTAAACATTGAATTTCCGGAGGGAGTAATAATTCTGCCAACCCATGAAGTGGGTTTGTAGCTTCATACCCAACCCATACCCTTTACCTCTGAAGGGGAGAAACCTCAGTTGGTGTATTGCCAAATTAGAACAGCGTGAGGTGTATATACTCAAAGGCCATGCATGTCCGCATGTATGGCTTCAATGTATACGACACAACACACAACACACGTGTCGTTCGCACAGCGCATATGTACAGCCGGTACAGTACTATGTTTCATGCATAGAGTTATTCATACACACAGTTTAGTTTGTATGTAACTTTATGGTTTCACGGTGTTCACCGGTGGCGGGGTTGGATGTCTCATTGAAGCTGGTACATCATCCAAGTGCAAACGGATAAAAAGGGTACCTTTTCAGCGATAAGCGCATAACCCAGGTAACGCGTTTAGGGTATAAGAAAGTAAAATCAAGAAAAAGGGTAGCAAATTCAGAGACTGATAGAGAGAAGATCCGCGGAAGGAGGGGGGGGGGGGTGTATACTTCCGTAATGTGCTCCAAATTAGGTTACATTTCTTTCACGGTTCCTTTTTGGCTAAAGAGAGGTCTATAATGATGATGTAGGCCTAATCCTCAAATATAGGATGTAAAATGCCAAGCAAGATGTAAAATCGCCGTTAATGGTATAAAAATCAGAGATAGACCGGTTTCCCTGTTTAGGGTATCAAAATCTGCCCCTACTTCAATCTGCTTTTTCAGAAAAAAGGTTTGCGGTACAACCATGTGAGTTGTCCACTCACATGGTTGTACCGCAAACCTTTTTTCTGAATTACAACTTCACCATGCAAACCTTCAAATCCTATATTAATCTGCTTTTTAATTCAGCAAGTCATTTACGCAGATAAAATACAGGTCTCAGTGAGACATCCCCTGGGGCCGTCGTCACGATCGATTCGGATTGATCCAGAAGCCTGTAAACAATTTTGCCCTTTATTTGTGAAAATTCAGCTCCTTTGGAACTTTCTTTTATGTAAGCATTCCATTACTTTCTAAATTGAACTTTCCACAGGTTAAACAAAAAATAATCTATTTATTTTTTAAATTAATTTATTTATTCATTTATCTTTGGGGATGAAGGGGTGAAGGGAAGGAACATAATTATAACTGGTAGATGTAAAAAAAAAAAAAGAGGAGGGGGATTTCGGTCATATTTTAGGACTCTTTATAATCATTTTGATTTATTTCTACTTTTTATTTATATCATGGAAGCATTTATACTAGGGTAAACTTCCTTTTACGGCAGCCACCCAACATGAAGACAATGTATAGGATTAGGGTTGGGGTCAGGGTTTAGTGTTTACGAAACAGCGCATTTAGGTGGCTGTTGCATAAGTTATCAACAACAACAGTGACATGAAAGGGGAAAATGGCCCTCATACCAATGACGTATCTAGGTATTCTGGCACCCCCCCCCCCCCCGACCGTACCCAAACTCAGATTTAGAAATGTTGACACAATGTGAAAGTGAGTTTTGATGCACATAACCCGGGGTTATTGTATAAGCAAGGGAGCGACCGAGCGGCAGATCCCCCCCCCCCTAATTTCCAACCCTCAAACTGAGCGACCTAGCAATAGATTCTTTTTTTTTAATTTTGAACATTCCTATTTTGGGGGTGCAAACTAAACTAGAAATATCACTGAAGATGATGATTAATACCCCCGCCCCGTGACAAAAGCCTTGACTTTTGGTTGAAAACTGAGGAAGTAGTTTGATCCGCAGGATTTTTCCCTGATTTACTGCCATAGATATGCCGTTTCCATGGCAACGCAGCTTCCAACACATCCAAAAATTATGTCTTGCACATCTTCCCACCAGGACCAATGTGTGTACAAAATTTCTTGACTTTTGGTCGAAAACTGAGGAAGTAGTTCGATCCCGCAAGGTGTTTCCTTGATTTTCTGCCATAAATATACCGTTACCATGGCAATGCAGATTCAGACTCATCCGAAAAATGTCTTGCACATCTTCCCACCAAGACCAATGTGTGTACCAAATTTCATGAGCTTTGGTCGAAAACTGAGAAAGTAGTTCGATCCGCAAGATTTGCAACAGACCGACCGACCGACCGACAGCCCAACCGTTGACTGATTCCTATATATATACCCCTTCAAACTTTGTTTGGCGGGGGTGTAATGAAATCCCTGAAGAAATACATTTGAGGAAATTAGTGAGGAAATTAGTAAGGCAATTGCAAGGCAAATTTATGATTTCTTTAGAATGTTCCATAGGCCTTGAAAGTGCTTTTTATGCACTTATATCTGGGGGCACAAGCTCCTGCCTAATGCGGGGAATGGGGGGGGGGGGGGCAAAGCAACTACAGTCCATTGGAATTTTAACTTAATTATCCGAGGGAGCGAAGTGACCGAGTTTTGGAAAGTTTCCGCATTACAAACCCTATAAAATTTCTTACGCCTTTTGTCCTTGACTGGGGCGCAAATAACCCTAAAAGACCATTAACATTTATTGTATTTCTCGCCGTTTTCTTTCTCTCTTTTTGCGCGTTTTGCCCCCCCCCCCCCCCCCCCTTCAAGTGCCCCCCCATAAAAACGCCACTGCCTCATAAAGTTATTGTATATATCGCCTGAAATATATTATTCATTCCCTCATGACTAAATCGATCTGTAGACAGACATCATTCGGGGAGGGGAGGTGTAGGAGATCATCAGTTGCCATTTTTCGAAAATATTTCCACTATGATATGAATACGTATAGGATAATGCTCCCGTCTCCCCTAGCGCTAGGGGTGACCAATGGGAAGCCAATGGGGGGGGGGGGAATAGGGCAAAGACAATCAGTTGGTCCTCCCAAGACCCATATAAGGAAGCCATAATCCCCCTGAAAAGAAAAAGACAATAAATTCATTGTTTCTCATTTTTGTATCCTTTATAAGGGACGTATACTGCTAATTATGCATGTTATGTTTTCATGGCCTTAATTTCTCTCGAGTATTAAACCACAGAAACATGGTAAGATCAAATCGCTCCCTCTAACTCTGTGCATAGACTCACTGGCGTAGACAGGCAGTACAGGGGGCCATGGCACCTCCTATTCAGCACTAAAAAAAAAAAAAAAAGCACGAGCGAAAAAGTGGGGGAAGGGGGAAACACCCCCTCCCTGCAACCATCCCTATTACAGTGCAGTATTACGTCCAAATAACTAAAACTCATAACTACAAGACAGTTACAATCACATGCTCGAAACCCACCCTATAGGCCTTTATCTTTGCTCTGCTTGAGCATTCATGAAGCCATTTCAACCTTTCATCTATTTTGCAGTCACCATTATAGCAACATAAGGCAAGCAACTTGGCAAATGCCAGGATCAAATTTCTAGCATTAGAAATCCTTCTGACAGAAAGATTTTTTTTTCATTGCTCAATCTTTTTTCATTTTTTAACATTTTTACTTTGTGCTTAGTTTGTATTACTTCCAGTGACATACACCTGTACCTTATATATTCTCTTTATGTGAATGTGACTTGTACAAAAAAGACTTCTTGTTATTTCATACATTTGACAGGATTTACAGATGGGAAGCATGTGGATTGTGCATACCATATACCTACAAAAGTACAAGAATAGTCAAAACTTCAGATAGTAAAATGTAGTCCAGTCACACTTCCTAGCCAGCAAGCACAGCACCACCCATTTGTAGTGTGATGCTGGATATGACCAAGGAGTTATCACTTTTTAACTGTATATTGACGAGCCATTAAAGAAGATATGATTTCAAGATTTCTGATCGAAATTATCAGTAAGCATGTAACTTTCCCATTTACATTGTTTTTTTCTCTAGCAAAATCTCATCCAAAATCATAACTAGATTTATTGTAATACATCACAAAAATTAAAATTCTATCCCCTTTCATATGATACATTTGTGATGATAGAGCATGGGATCATCGAACTGAAGCAACTTTAAACCAGCAACTTAAAACTTGATTTGCGCACAAGAGTGGGATCTATGCATCAACACAGTGAATGGCCATTTGAACCTCAATCTGCTTTCATTTTGTCCTGACTCAAGCACACACTTTCATGGACAGACAAGGTGCTCATATGGAAGGACAGTGGGGGCTAATTTTGGACTCATATGCATACATGTTGAAAGATGAATAAGGAAACATTAAATATCACTTATCTTTTCTTTGTGTCTTCATCATTTGTTCTTTTATTTGTACTTCACAAAATTACACCATGCATTATTTTTTAGTGCAAACTACTTTTGAAATCACGCAATTAAAACTTTCCAAATTCATTCATGCATGACAATATCATAACATATTTGTCATGATATGAAAGAGAATGAATCAAACTTTTTCGTGAATAATAATTCAACAGGACATAATCTTTTTCTAGTATAATTAATGGGAAAATTTGGGTTCTCTTTAAAAAAAAAATTAATACCAATCCTATACTAAATGGCTATCACTTGGAAAAGATGCATTCATCATCCTCAGCTAAGAAATTATTCTGCTACATGTATACAAGCCAACTGAACAAGTCATTGACCTTTTCTGTGCCTGTGTTTGCATCCAGTTTGTGTTTGTACTGCTGTTTATTGGAACATGTTATGGCTGTTTCTCCAGACTACAGCTATTGTTTGCATTCACAATCTCTATAATCCACTGATCAAATAAACAAAGCCACCTCTGTGGTGGCCACAACTTGTCAGAAAGAGGAAAGGATGCCCATATATAAATGGACAGCACATACATGTAGCTCCATAAAACAGAACTTCATCCTTCCAGACAAGCTGTAAGACGACTCTAAAAGCTACTTGGAAGAATAAGTTAGATGTGTAGCTATTGTTGATTTAGTCAATTGTGTGAGAAGCAATCTACAAATTCCTTGTCAGCCCGATATTTCAGCAATTGAGAATTTGAGGTAAGAACGATAATTCTTATTCTGATAAATGTATCAAAAATTTAATTTGTAACTGTAAGCTAACTTGTGCCATTCTCATTTTGTCATTTCATCATTTTACTCTCATTTTCCTCTCATTATACATCCTCCTACATTCATGTGACTCCCCTACTTCCATCCTTCATCTTGGTCCTTAATCTTCCCGTCTTCCTCTGTCTCTGTCCCCGCCTCTTCCCTCTTCCCTTTATCTCTCTTCCTTTCTCTTTCTCTCTCCCACTCTCTTCTCTCTACCCTTGTCTCTCTTTCCCCTATCTCTTTCCTTCTCTTTCCATTAAATATATGCATTAATTCCCTCCACAGGCTTGACTTTTGTTCATAGAAGTAAAAAAGTAGCACAAAATGCATCCTTGTATGAACATTCAGACACTTGAAGTCATTTCATATCTCAATCTTACAATCTCTGTATGTGTAATTGTCAATTGTTTGTTATCACTTTCAATGGGTTAATAATAGATTTATAGTTTTTTTTTGTCATGCAGTATGATTCTATATCTCTTTATAGAGAGAGAGAAGAGACTTGATTCCTATTGGTACTGGAATCCAGACCAACAGAGAATCCTTGCCCGGCTTGTAAAACCTGAGGAGATGTCTCTGAAACGGTCTCATAAGGAGCCGGCAATCCTCCAGAACATCGACTAGACTGGCTAGATATCCCAAGAACTGAAGCCACTGTCTAGCCTTGACCCTTCTGGCCAGCATGAGCTTGCGAGCCGCCGAGACAATGGTGAGAATTGTCTCGACTGGGCCGAGTCAACTGATTCCGAATGTCTAACACAGCCCCCAGAAAAACGGCTGCGAGTAGGAGCTCTGACTTTTCCCAATTTATTAGGAAAAGTCTTGAGTAAGATTGACGAGCAAACGAGTCTCGTCTGACAAACGATCGCGCGACTCCGCTAGGAGAAGCCAATCGTCCAGGTAGCAATCATGCAGTATGATTCTATATCTCTTTATAGATGTAAATTTTATCCTCATTTATTCTCTTACCATGTATTTTTATATTGTGTTGTTATATGACTTTTATGTTTTTACTGTAAAACAGCATCTGGCTGATGTAAGTTCCGTGAATAAACAAAATAAATAAATTTAATTGAATTGACACTATGGTCCCAATTTTTTTTTTTTTTAATTTGTTGAAATATGTCCTTACCATGGTATTAATGCTGTGATGAAATAAGATACGGGCCAGGACAGTTGAGGAAATTGGGTATTATTACAAGAAACCTTTATGTCAATTATGATGTCAATGTAAGCTTTGTGTTCATTGAATTAAACATGCTGATTACTACACAACTATCAAATTTGCAAACCTTGATGTTGGGAAGATTTACAATGCAAATCTTGATGTTGGGAAGGTTTACAAATTTGCACACCTTGATGTTGGGAAGGTTTACAAATTTGCACACCTTGATGTTGGCAAGGTTTACAAATTTGCACACCTTGATGTTGGCAAGGTTTACAAATTTGCACACCTTGATGTTGGGAAGGTTTACAAATTTGCACACCTTGATGTTGGGAAGGTTTACAAATTTGCAAACCTTCATGTTGGCAAGGTTTACAAATTTGCACACCTTGATGTTGGCAAGGTTTACAAATTTGCAAACCTTGATGTTGGCTAGGTTTACAAATTTGCACACCTTGATGTTGGCAAGGTTTACAAATTTGCACACCTTGATGTTGGCAAGGTTTACAAATTTGCAAACCTTGATGTTGGGAAGGTTTAAAAATTTGCACACCTTAATGTTGGGAATAGTTTACAAATGTTCACACTTTATGTCAAGAAGGTTTACAAATTTCCACACCTTGATGTTGGGAAGATTTATAATGCAAATCTTGATGTTGGCAAGGTTTACAAATTTGCACACTTTGGATGGTGCGAAGGTTTACAAATTTGCACACCTTGGATGTTGGCTAGGTTTACATATTTGCACACCTTGATGTTGGCAAGGTTTACAAATTTGCAAACCTTGATGTTGGGAAGGTTTAAAAATTCGCACACCTTAATGTTGGGAATAGTTTACAAATGTTCACACTTTATGTCAAGAAGGTTTACAAATTTGTACACCTCGATATCAGGGAAGGATTGTTTCAGGTTAACAAATTTACAAACCATGCGACTTGGGGCATGTTAAAATATGTCAAAGCTTCTGACAAATTCTCTTATTTTAATCTAAAGGTTATGAAAGCAGGCCTGAAATATTGCAAACTTGGAGGCCTTATTTCAAACTTAAAATAGTTCCTTTGCAAACTTGCTAGAAGAATTTTTGTATTTAGGGGGACCTGATTTTTAGGAAATCTGCCATATTTTTTAGACTTCTATAGAAAGTCTAATTCTTGTTTGGAATGGGTTCACTGTAATCAACACAGAGCACAAGCACATAGACTTGGTTTGAACTCAGACCTCCAGGTTATGAGATCACTGCTCTACTACTAAAGCTATCATGTCTTCTGATTATATTCACATAAATTATCCACAATATCAACACTGCTCACCCTGCAGAAGTTCACTGGTCTCCGTTGCAATGACTTCAGCCAGATCAGCCTCACACTTGCTAGAGACTTCACCCTGGACATGAGGTGTCAAAGGAGGGCGTCCCGCAGTAGCCATCCTCTGTATCATGTTAGGTGTCATGAACCCTGAGGTCACTTGAATATATACTGAGGTGATGATAACGAGGGTGAGCATGCACACTTTTTGACTAGTTGAGTGTCTCTTGCACAATCGCTTGTTGCATGCTGATAGTATCATTCTGGATGGATGTATGTTGTCTAACATCTGGAGGGTAAAAACGTACAATTTAAGCAAACAAAACAACAAAATATTAATATAATTCTGAGATTTTTGCGACTGCATAGATTGCAGTGTTCTAATGCAGTTTCTTTGTAAGATCACAGTGCAACAAAGTTGTCATTGATTCTGTTGAATTTTGCGGGAGCCTCACTTTGAGGATTGGATTTCAAGGAAAAAGGACTTACCACCATGAATATCGCTAATTTTACAACATTGTCTTCATGAAATATTGTATGCAAGCTTGTTTAAATTACACACTCACCAACCTGTCTGAACACACATATGTGACCCGCCGCCTCAAAACCTACAATAAGTCGCACAGACCACAACGTAGCAAACAGCCCAAAATCGTAAATTTGCTTGGATCAGTTGATTTTCTGCTTTTGATAGAAATGGGTAGTTTCATTATCATTCTATCATGTCTCAAGTTTCGGAGTCGTAATTCGAATTAGAAATACGTTTTTGGGGCATTTTAAAATGACTCCTTTTTTCACCTGTCGATCTAATGAATGTTTGGAGAGCTTTTGTAATACTTTCATTCAATGCCAAATTACTACTTTCCCTCCAAAGGTATTAAATTGATTTTTGGAGTGAGTAATGAATAGGTCCTCCTGGAGCAGGGTGCCAAAATTCAGCCTAATCTGATAATCCCTTCATACCGGTTGCTATGACCATTTGAATACCCAGTTTTACTTGGGCGCACACAGAGAGCGAATGTTTAGCACTCTTTTGTTCCGAACTTAAATGGCCACAAAAGAGTGCTAAACCTTCGCTCTCTGTGTGCGCCCAAGTAAAACTGGGTATGTGACAACTGTTAACTTAATTTCGTTGAAATCGATGACGTCATCGCGAAGATATTACATAAAAACCTTAATTTACTATGCATTACATAATATTGCATAATATGCTTATTTTAAATGGCGCGCTAGTTGCAGTTGGCTCACAATGACCGCAATGAAATTCCCTTGTCAGGGATGCAAAAAAAGATATATGGTCTCACAGAATATTTTGAGTAAATCGCGATTGAAGTCGGGTCATTATACGGATCCTGCACATGTATTACACGTATTGTCTATGGGGCAAATTGGTTTCCCGCATTTGGCCCCCTGAACGATTGATAGTTTTCTTAAAATTTTGCAGGTACATGCTTCGAGGCAAAATGAGACTCTCGAAGCCAGATTTTTAATATCTATCTAAGCGCTTTGTTTTAATCGCAATTTTATATCCTGCATAGATGCCACTACCTACGGAACTATGGCATGCCATCCGGGCAATATTTCCATTGTGGCCAATTTGTTTTGCATGCAGTGCTTGTGATCACTGTCTAGGTCCTTTCCCATTTCTATTCAAATTTCGTATGCATCTTCCTTGGCATGCCATGTAATGCTCTGAATTCTTCATTTTCCGGAATCACTCATGCATGACCGTCCAGGCGCCATTTTGTCCGTGTTTCGTACCTTTTGTTCGATTTTGCCTATCTCCACTATTCTAGATACTACAGACTTCAAACAAATTGCTATAGATAGTTTAAGAAATGCTTTTTATTTTACTGTTCAATTACATGCAAAATACAGACGTCAATCTATGCACATCGTTCTGATACGATTGCAATTCTAGTTGATTGCTGGTTACATACTGATTCTAAATGTGATATTTAAAGGTGTTATCATTGAGTAAACTAGGCAAGTGATATACCATTGGAAAGCTGAGAATCTCTACTTTCAGAAAATGTATAAAACAAAAAAATAATTTTGGCGACTTATTGTAGGTTTTGAGGCGTCGGGTCACATATGGAGGGTGACCCTCCATATGTGACATGCACTATACAATACATAGTGCATGTTATTTAAAGTAGATATTCAAAGAAAATCACAAATATGGCAATTAATGTATCACTAGAAACTGGGAAGCTTACAGATGGCAATCGTATAAGTTTTATGTCAACTGCGTATCTGGTGATTATAAAAACAACACAAATAAAAGCTCTTCTCAGCATCTGGAATATCCGAGGATTCGCCAGAAATATAGCGATGTTTTGATGTCGTCACACTCGGGATCGATCCTGCTTAAGCAGACGACGTCCTATAATGAATGAACGTAATTGCAATGCAATTATTTATCAAATTATAAAGAGTTTGGTACATTTAAACATGACCTTATTTCACACCATTATAAAGGGAAAGTGAAACTGATTCTGATAGCTAAAACCGTTTGATTGTAAATACATAGGAGAAGGGTCAATGATCAATGAAATAAACCCCACTTTCAAATTGAAAAGCCCTCCGAATAATAGCAGGATGGTATTCGTTCCCTCTTGAAACGCCGAACATGCCCCGGTGCAAGCAGCTGAAAATACAATGGCGTCTTATTTTGTTTACAAGTGACTGATTCCTTTATTTTTTTAACGCTGCATTTTTCATCAAAATAATACCATACACGAAGTTAAGAGTGAGGCAACAGACTAACATTAAGACTGACGCTAGTGAAGGAAGAGAAATAAGTGAAGAGGAGATGACAAAATAGGCTCTGAAAAATGTGTAAGATGTTATGGGACATCGTCTGCTTAGACAGGACTGGTCCAGGGTGTGTCGTCACATATCTCAGCAGCGTTCGAGGAGCTCTTCAGCTGCTATATCGGGAGCTGTATTTTACCGTTTTATAATTGATAATAATCATTACTTCAAATGTTTCCAAGCGTTGAATTTGGATAACCTTGTTTAATTTATGCCATCTATGCAATAATAAGTATTAAGCCAATATTTAAAATCATTAACGTTCTACTTTAAAAAGCTGAAATGAAGCCTAAAGTACTCCATCTAATGACAAGACATGGCAATGATATTAGGATGAAGACTGCACAGTACGCATGCATGGACTTCTTATTTTCCCCTCCTTCTTCCTAATTCTTCTTCTTCTTCCTTTTCTTCTTCTCCTCCTCCTTTTCTCTTCTTCTTCTAATTCCTCCTCACCCTCCTTCTTCTTCTTCTCCTTCTTCTTCTTCTTCCTCCTCTCCTCATCCCCTTCTCCCCCTTCTTCTCCTTCTTCTCTTTATTATTCTTCTTCTCCTTCCTCCTCCTTCTTTTTCTTCTCCTCCTTCTTTCTTTCTTTCATCTTCTTCTTTCTTGTTCATCTTTAGAGACACACACAGCCAACTTTGGAGACTCTCTCCCACTTTCGAGACAGTCTCGATCTGATAGTGGAGACTTCCTTACAAATGAAAAGGACAGTATGAACAACACCAACAAGGCATTTGTTCTCAGCCAGTTTTTTTCCTCTCAAGTTCTGAAGTGCATTTGCTTTGTGTGTGGATCACAATAAAAAAATGTTATGAAAACAAAAGTAGATGGTGAAATTTTGGCGTTATCATGAAATAGGTCCCCCCTCATGCACTCCGCACAATGTCTGTTTATTGCGTGCAATGCTAGTATGGGTCTTCATTCCCCCCAAAATAGACAACACGCAAGTGTGTGCGTACCCACTGAATGAGAGGAGTCTTATTCCATGATTAGGCAACCTTAAAGTAGATGGTTAGACGTAGTAACTTTCATGAGAAATCTGTTTGTCACATTTTCAAGTTGAGCCAAGGACAAGGTGATCCCTTTGCAGCAAATGTAAACAAAGAACATTAGTATCCGAAATGGGAGACTGTCTCCGAATCAGAATATCAAAATTCTTGATAAATCATCAAATGTCTCTGACAATAGAGGAAAAATTCTCCAATGTTGGCCGTGTGCCTTCTTCTCCTCCTCATCCTCCTCCTCTTTCTTCCTCAGTCACCGTTGGTAATTAGTAATTTAAAACTATTGGCAGTAGATACCACTCCTTCAAAGTCACACTGGCTTGAAGTTTTATAAAACTGGACATTGAACATCAAGACATACTGCCGTGTAATATGTGCGATATGTGCTCAGCATTGCACTGCCTTATACTCCGTTCATCTACAGCGCACATTCCGGCGTCACATCTCGGCACATCTCGGCGTCTTTGTAATGCTATTCGCACAGCACAAGCTACATGTTGAGGATATCCACATCAATGTTGCTAGTTACGCTATAAGTATAATTGTAATTTTATCATGTTTCTCATGATCCGATCGTTGAAGTGGTAAGACGGGCACGAGGAGGAAGAGTTTTTAGCAAATTCCAAAAATAGTTTGCAAGGTTCACCATATGGTACGTGGAAATGGATGAATCTTGCCCACTGATTATTTTTGTTGCTTACTTGTCTCTCCGCGATAAAATTCATACAAGTGCTCTGGTGAAAGAGTCTGAGACGTCAGCGCACACCTAAGTTGCCCAGCAGCACTACGTCGATCTGTTGAAGTTATACGCGGACGAGTGTGTATGTAAAGTACTCTATGCACTACATGTACTATAATTATGAGGAAGATGATAGTGCGAAGGGGGAAACAATGAAATACATAAGGAAAGAGAAGAGGAAAGATGGAAGGAAAACAAAGAAAAATTAAGAGAAGAGGATATAGAAGAGGGAAAACCAAAGAAATACACAAAGACAATGAAGAGGATAGATGAAAGGAAAAACAAAGAAATACATTAGGAAAGGGAAGGGGACAGATGGAAGGAAAAAACAAAGAAATGCATAAGGAAAGGGGTGAGGATATAGAAGAGGGAAATCAAAGAAATACAAGGAAAGAGAAGAGGGTAAATGAAAGGAAATCATTATATTAAGAAAACATTTTTGAAAGAGTCCTTTACTTTTGGCTTTGCCATTTGGGCCTTTTTGGCTCTACACTAGATTCTAACTAAATTGGGTACTAAACAATAATTTAGACAGAAAAAGATTTGTTGCTTTTCCTTCTTTTTTTTAAAAGTATACCCACACGTTGTGCAGATCTAGACAGGTCATCCAGACAGATCACTTTCAAACAGTAAATCAAACAACTGTTTGACAATTATTGTATGACTTGCAAAATAATATTCACTGATTTTAGTGTTACCTGATGCATATTTTCAAAAAATCCCGAGGGCAAAATTGACATTGTTATTTTTTTTTTAAGTGTCCGGAAACACAACCCCATACCAGTCATTCTACTGCCCATCTCCTAGCTCTCTGATTAACTCTCTCACATAGATCTCGAACAAATTTCAGTTGACAATTTGGTAATTAAATAGTGCGGAGCAGGTACAGTATACTACATTGCAACCTTATTATAAATAGGTTCTTTTATCATTATAAAAACGCCAGATGTAGTTGTTACGCACTATATTCTTGTCACAGTCATAGCTCTTTGTCTTCTGGGTTTTTTTTTTAAGCCCTGATATAACAATATCTCAGTATAACACAGTAATTTTTTTGGTCCAAGAGAGTTTGTTGTAACAAGGATCTACCGTATAAAAAAGGCATAATTTTTGTACCATTTTCATCCGAACTGGGATAGGTGGACAGACGACAGCCCATCAGTTTAGTCTATTTTAGTGAACACTTGGAAATTTGTCAAAAGGTTCATTTGGGCTTTCGGTCTTGTGGGCCATTTTTCAAGGGCTTGTAGGCTGTGGCCTTACATCACAAACAGAAAATTCATTACTTACTTCCATAAACTGGGCATATCAACTTGCAATCAACTGGGCAGCTTGAAATACGTATACTAGGACTAGGAGCCTCCCACATATTTTCCCGTTGTTATGCACCTATCAATTGTAAGACGCACCCCTCGACCCCCGGGAAAGGTGCGTCATGGTTGGGTAATTTACCAACAAATGAATGACGCAGGGTATGGTCATGGAAGCATTTGGTCAGTCACAGCATGGAGAATGGGGTGCGTCATAGTCGGTCATTTTACATGGGTGCGTCATAATGCCTCGCTATGTTTACAAACGGGTCTGTCCGCGCAATACTCACCGCGTACCGGGCTTTTAAACATGCAAACTCCTTGAATATAAAAAAAAATATATTGACATGGAATCTATACTTTCGCACCGGGCGCCCAAAATCGAGTTTGATGACATCAAATAAAATGGAAACCCCCAAATAATAATTGATCTCAAATCCTCTCTCATGCTGTCTTCTGTCTGGGTTCTCAAAAAAGGGAAGAAATAAGGTATTTTTCGTTACTTTGTTTATTTTTACCCCGTTCGTTCCAGCACTGCACTGCGTTGGCTGGTTCGGTTCTTGCCGCGATGATCGCGATCGGTAGCATTTGTGCTAGGCTGGATTGAGACATGAATATTCATGTGTTGACGTCACAAGAATGTCAGCGATTGCACTGTGTGACTTCTGCACATTTTCATATGTCATCGCCGATAATCTAATGACGTCACTTCATGAATATTCATGTCTCAATCCAGCACAGCACCAATGCTACCAATCACGATCATTGCGAGCAGAAACTGAACATAGTCCAGTGCTTGAACGACCGGGGTTGCAAAGTGACGAAAAGTACCTTATTTCTTCGCTTTTCTAAAGAACCTAGACGGAAGATAGCTCGAGAGAGGTTTTGAAACAGGTTTAACGATTATTTGGGGATTTCCGTTTCATTTGATGTCGTCAAACTCGATTTTGGGCGCCCGGTGCGAAAGTATACTAGCGCCGCGCCGATGCATAGCGTGCCACGTGCGCGCGGAGCTTTACCATGACGGGGTGCGTCACAATGGTAAGTCAAAGTCTAGAACTGGTGCGTCATATTTTTTCGTCCAGGCACAGTCATTGTAAGAAAAGGTCCGTCATAGTCGAGACACACAGGTGCGTCATGGTATAGGAAAATCCGACTCACATCTGACAAGTGACGCACCATTCCCGGGGGTCGAGGGGTGCGTCTTACAATTGATAAGTGCATTATATTCCAATTTCACATGGTATTTTTTAAAATTCCAGTATTTTCTTATGTGTAACCGTGGTTGGTAAAGGCTCGAGCAGTCACGGCCACCCTCAACTTTATGCCAATATATTTGCTGACATCATGGGGAGACACTTTTTCATATTTTGTATTGATTAGTTTCAGGTTTTCAGAAATTTTACCGTTTCCATGGAAACTGCCATTTTTTTTTTAGATGATTATGACCCCAAATTAGATTTTGCTTGCATTCGAATGCACTCTAGGCCTTTGCCTATGTGGGACTGTGTCCAACATTCACTGTTGCAGCAGTCAAAAGCAGACAACAAAATTGCTCTAAACAAGATTTAATTTTCTTAAATTTGCTAGATTACCTGACCTGATTCAGGGACTCTTCAACTCTTACTCTGTCTTAGTACTTTGCCACAAATTGTAGGGATTCAGACTTGAACTTAGTTGAACTGTTGAAAGTGAAATTTTAAATAATTATTTTCCTCTCCTGTATGAATGATCCACACCACGAATAGTGGTCATATTGACCACTGCGAATACAAAATGCAAAAATAGTTGGTATTTTCTGTCGCGTGTAGTAAAGGTATGGGGGGAAAATAAGATAAATATTTTAAATACTTGCTTTCATATTCAGCCCTTAAAAATCTCACTCCTACCTCAAATGGCCGTTAGAAAGAACTTTTGATATTTTCAGCAAAATCCAAAGTCAAAATCTTGTCCAAAACCGGAGAAATCCCCGCCGATTTGTTTCGCGATCGCATGTTGTTTACATACTGCCGATGTCTTAGACTAAAATCGGCCAATAGAATTTTTGTCCACGAAGAAACTCGGGATCGCAAGCGCACATCGATCTTTACGATCGCGCACACAGAAAATCGGGACTTTCCGTGTATGCCACATAGGGACCGAATTTTTAAGGACAAAACTCTTTTGGGGAGATGTCAGCGCCCGCGGCGACCAGGAAATGTACACAATGACTCCGATAGCTCGTTTCGCGAGAATCAACACTAAATTACGGATTTGATTTTTGGAAATATCTTTTCCAACATCGGTGAGTTGAATTTATTGTATTTCTTGGATATTTAGTGGTCGGTTTTTGTAAATTAAATGCCGATTTTGAGTGAATGTTTGTGACTTTTGTGCAGTGGTGTTTTAAAAAGTTGAGGTGTATACTATGACTGCCTACATTATACACACGAAGTATACTATAGGAATGTAGCTATGAGTGGAATGATCTAGCCTGGAAAAGGGCCTGCTGATACACACAAAAGCTATTGAAGCCAATTCACCCGTAAACAGGTAAAAGCTAGTCTGGAGTACAAGGTTATCTTCAGATAAGATTGTACATGTATATGCATGTGGCTACTCCTTCATGTCCTTCGCTGCATGCCAGCGCCGAAGTCAAACATGAATGAATTGATGGTGAAGCTCCGGTGAGTGAGCGAGTGGTGCCTGGACTGGTGGCTTAACTTCCTTAGTTATAATTTATATTAGAGAATGCGGCATTCCTGGTATATTATTAGTAAACGAGAAAAAATATCAAAGACAGTGATGAACCTTTCCTTACCTGCCAAACTTCCTCTCTTAGTATCTGACTCTGACTGAGTCTGAGCCTGATGAGTGAGGGGTGATCAGCTGCTTATTTCTCCGTTCTCCTCATTCTATCAAGTGGCCATCGATTGCGCAATAAATAGATCAGAGAGTTTTGATCATGTGACCATCATCACCTGATCTCTGAGCTAGCTAGTCTAGTCTATCTGAACTCGACTCCATCTTCCAAGGAGTAACTCCTTGGTGACTCATCCCCCGCGCGCCGATCGTTGCCCTCCAAGTCCAATGTTTTGTCTATATTTGAAATGAGAAAAACTAGTTTTCTGTCTCGAGTCAAACATTTTGGTACCCTAAGTACCGGATATTCAATCCTGTGTTTGCGCAGCACTCACAAAATGTGAATTTAATTTACATGTCGGCCCTATTTATTTTTTATTTTATTTTATTTTATTTATTTATTTATTTTTTTTTAGGGGGGGTTATAGACCTATATTTAATTCATTTTTGTTTTTGACATCTTGACACGTAGGATACTATGCAGTTAATCTTGAAATGAGACAGATGGCATAGCCGCGGTCCGGTCATTTTAAGGGCCAGTTGCCAAGTGGCGGCCCGGGCCGGGGGGGGGGGGGCACTGTCACCTTGCTAGCGGAACGAAATGAAGAGAGTGAGGTGCCCAAACATCCTCATATTGCTAGCGGAACGAAATGAAGAGAGTGAGGTGCCCAAACATCCTCATATTCCGGCAGCGAGGTGGTAGGCTATCTCTTGTATTTTGATGAAAAATAAAAGGATTTTTTTTTTCTTTTTTTACCAAAGTAAGGCTTTTGTTAATTTTGCCAACTTTACGAGACGAGTCCTTTTTGTCGCTAATCTAAATTTTCGACAAACCTAGACCTCAGTAATCATAGTAAAGTGTATGATTCGCTCACACGCAAAATTTAGAAAGTGGAAAGTTGATAAAGACTGGCGACGACAGGGGGCGACAGGCCTTTTGTGACGGTGGTGACGGTGCCCTCTTTTTTTCCATGTTATACCATATTACCATAAAATCTTACTGAGAAAATTGCAGATTTTTTTCCTACAAGATCTTTCCTCACTTTACTATTGAACCATGATATACAAATGGCAAAGAGAGACATAGAGGACTAAAAAGGGAAACCCAATTTATTTTACAATAATCCGTGGACTGTTTTTGATGCATGCCTTTGCAGATTATTGAGTCCATTTGTTTCAAAGAAATTCTATTAGAAACTTAAATATTAAAAAATTAATGACCCTTCGTGCCAACGTTTTTATAGGAAGGCTTTTGATGAGCATAAGAAGTTATTAGGGCCAGTGGCGTATCTAGGGATTAAGCAAAGCAACGACAATTACATGTACATCTTTATTTTTGAAATTTTGAACCCTTCAAAAAAAGCTATTTAAGAACTATATACTGGGGGCGCGAAATTACGAGATCCTAAAAGAAAATAATTATGCGAGTGAGCAAAACGACTGAGCTTTAGAAAATTTTCGCATTTTAAACCCTCAAAAACTGCATTTATAATGCATTTATCCTACCGATGGGGGGCATAATCCTTAAGGATTGTCTTTTTTCTTCATTTTCCCTCCTTTTTTCTTTCTCTCTTTTGCGTTTTTTGCTCCCCCTCAAAGTGCAGACTGGGGCACGTGCCCTCCCTGCCCCCTAGATGCGCCACTGATTAGGGCGATATTATAAAACAAGTCATTGTAACAAATTGAGTTGTGTGAAAGCAGAACGTCAAAGAAACAGTTAAGTTTATATAAAAAAAATGGACAAATCATAAGAAAGATATACTGTTTCAAAGATGAGATCACCATATCTCAGTAAATATCAAATTGGAGAATTGGTATCTCTACACTGACATACTTAGGGACAACTATCCCATTTCTGTACAGTCAAATTATGAATTTACAATCGACTTATACTTACAAATACATGTACCTTTGGGTTTTTTTTCTTTTTGGTGTTTTTATTTTGTTGTTGTAGGCATTGTTTGGTCTATTGGAACAGATGGTCATCTCTGGCAAAGCTCACTGTCTCTCCTTAGCTCACTAATGATTGACAGACGATATCATTGCAGGAATGAGATCTGGAGCATTTTTTAAGGGTGGAGCTTAGCATGTTTGAGAATATGATTTTAAAACATATTCAAAAATCTATGAAACATATTTGGATGTTTGAATGACAAAATATGAGTTGTATGCATCCCTGCACATCAACATAAATCAACTTGCATTTGGATTGCAGTGGACCTTTAAGCATTATAATGTTTTCAAATGCAATTTGTTGTTGCAAAATGATGTCATCTAAGGATATTGTGTAAAAACGGATTATTGGGGCTCCCCTTAATTTTTCATATACTGTATCATTTCGGAATGTGTGCAGCATATCCAAAGTAGCATTTCACATCATATTGCCTGTCTGTTATAAATCTTGAGTTTTTTTTCAGTTGACCATTCGCTCTGTTATTTTATATTTCTGTTTTTGATAATCACAAGGCCCCCGAAATAGGAGGGATGCTAAACGGGGCTCGAGCAACCCAGCTTCTTAGTCAGAAGTCGCTCTGCGGCGCTTGCGTTTGTTTATCAACTTTGTTATGTTCCATGATCTTACATTTTGGTATAGAGTATATGTCATATTTCATCATCATTTATTCCTGATTTATGACTGCAAGAACACGACTTTGCATATTCTTTCAAAATCTTACCTTGTAAAAACAAATTGAAAATTCGAAGGCTAGTAGTGCATTGTTAAATCCATTGCTTAAATCGCGAACATGCTTGTCTATTGATGAAATCGAATAGACCTGTTTTAAAGTGATTCAAATTTATGGACGTTTCTTTCCTGGGGACCTAGTAACGAGGTATTCCATTAACCTGTTATTAATGAATGAACTACAATACTTGGAATCCAGTTTGCATACATTACTTGTTGCTATGTCTGACAAGCCTCTGGCAAGCTCTCAGGTTGTCAAGAAAAACCTTTGTTTCAATAGTATGCATAAAATTTGAATAACTTAGTAAACAGGTCTATTCATAAATGTTCGGGATCCGAAGCTCCCGCGAATTTGAATGCTCATTGGGTAAAATTCTAATTTGAATGCTTATTCTATTAAAATGCATGATGAAAGTATGCGATCGCTTGCCCTAAAAATCAAATTGAATGCTCATTTTAGGCAATAGGCCGCTTCTGTAATGTATACAAATTTATGCACATAATAATATTCTCGTAAACGAAGAAGCTTGACTGGGGAGGAATTTTTTAAATTTGTAAACAAATCTATTAATGAGTCAGAAAGAAGAGGATCTTGGGTATTTGATTCTAGTTCGTCGTGACTTGGCCGTGAACCAGAATAGCCTGGTGGTTAAGTCGCTGCCCGGCAAGCAGTAGATGACAGGTTCGAATCCCGCTGGTTCCGATTTTTTCTGACTTGTGTTTTTCATTACAGATCGAGCATACGATCTTTAACACTGGGAGTAATATGCCGAAAGATTTGTTTACAAATTAAAAAAATAATATTCTCGGAGCACATAGTGACGAGCTATTCCATTAACCTGCTTTTCATAAATGAACCTTAATGCTTTTTATTGCTTGGAATCCAGTTTGCATACATTATTTGTTGCTATGTCCGGCAAGCTTTCAGGTTGTCAAGAACAACCTTTGTTTGAAAGGTATGTATAAAATTTGCATATATTACCGAAGCGGTCTGTTGCATGTTGATCTTGATGAGCATTCAAATTCAAATGAATCTAGATACTGTGCATTAGTTTGGCTGCTGTTTCGATGAATTTGACCGGGAAAACTATAATAACGCGGTGTGTATAGGCTGATGGGGTGCATGATTATACGGAGTGTCTAAAAAAATGCAACGAGATATTCATTGTTAATATATTTAAAAGTGTGGAACCATACTCAATGAAATTTCATCAGTAGTGTTATAGGAGTATTCCGAGTATATCCTAAACTTCTTGTGAATTTTATAAGGATCTAAGACAAAACCACAAAGTTATGATTGTTTTTGTATGACGTACATTTTTCAAATACCGGTACCTGTTCTCAAAGTAACTTCAGTCCTTGTTACGAAAGGGATGTGAACATTAAAATTTATGTCATTTACACAAACATTCACGTAATTTAGTATCATTAGTTATCTTTTATTACAGAGGAATGGTGGCCATAATAAATATAATCAAAGTATGGGAAGAAACCTAAAGTGACACAAAAAAAATCATGCCAAACATTCAAAATTAGCTCAGTAGGGGGTTATAGGGGGGCACGGGCCGGAAGTGCCCCCCCCCCCCCTGGATCCGCCAATGCGTACTTTTTAAGATACTACCAATGAAAATTTCGTTGTATTTTTATTTGCAGACACCCCGTAAAAGGGAAGCTTCACAAAGTCAAAGCGAAACCAAAAGAAAGAATTTGAAAACAAAGTGATGTAGTGTCCATGGGTCGAGCCATTGAGGAGGCGATGACATCAGCGTTTTTCTCTTCTATTTGATAGATACGGGGCACGAGCCCTTTTGCCCCCTGTATCTAAGCCACTGGCGACATAAAACTGTTAACAATGTTTGGAGCTGCAGCAGTCGTGAAAAAACTATTCCAGCAGAATATTCCTTCAGAAATTTAAAGGCAAATTTCACTACGTGTGGTTTTGTGCCTCTCACTGTCACGTTTTACTTTTGTCACTTTCAAATAAAGATCTACAAAACAAAATTAAAGACAACTACAGTTATTGTAGCAGACTTTCAAATAATTAGTACTATATTTAGGAAAACTATTGAGAGACGAAAAAAAAGATCACTTACTGTACCATTCAGTAGCCACCAATTAACATAGGTTGTGAATATTTTTCATACATGTTTCATTCCTTAGAAAAACCTTATGAGAAAACATAACCCTGTTACAGCCTTGGAAATGAATGGCAATACAAGGAAAATTTGCAGTAAAACATGAAGTTAAAATAACGACAATATTGACGTTCGACAGCACTGGACTGCCGAGAATGGAAACGAGAAATAATATTTGTACAGTATGTCCATAGAACTTTGTCCCAGAAAAAAATTACAATCGGCATTTGGATATCGATACAAAAGACCCCTTCCGATTTTATCCAAAAGTCGCGAAGAAATAGGGAATTATGTAAAGCATGACATGGGTCCCTTTCTTACATCTTCTGTCGCTTGGATGTTCCCCCTTGGCGGGTCCGCTCGCTATTCATAAGGAATTAAGGACCGCTATGTATAGAAAACCGCTATTCATTTAACACGCTTTATGAATAGTGATCCTTAGGAATGGAGGTCCTTATGAATAGCGAGGTAATTTGTCTATGGTTTGCTCGCTATTTAGAAGAACCGCTATTCATAGAAAACCGTTATTCATTCAGTCACGCGTTATGGATAGAGGTCCTTAAGACTAGCAAGGTTACCCCGTTCTTAGCATCCACATGAATGGGAGTTTTTTTGTTCCCAACAGACATGTTTACTAACATATTCAAATTCTTTGCATAACAATTTAAGTTAACAAAGGTAAATAATGTAAAGAATATTTTCCTAAAAAGATCAAGACATGTCATTTTATAAAACAGGTTCATAATTTTGTTGAATCATTCACTTTCAATTCCAAATGACCAACATCATCAATGCCAACCATTCCTATTTTAGAGGAATGATTCCTATCTTTCACCTTCAGTCTAATGTGAAGAGCTCTAGCTAGATTCCCCTCATTCAGTAAAACTTCTGTGTGAAAGCATACAATATACACTGTACTTCTAATTTTGGCTCGCAAAATTCTTATTTTTCTCTAAGGAGGGTTGGCAGGTATGCAGCATGTTTAAGACTCTGAAAACTGCTTATCTCATTACATTCATGATTTTTAATTCGTTTTGGACAAAATATCCAACTATATTTAAAAAAAAATAACAAGAACAACGATGATAATTATGATGATTAATGAAGCATTGCCATAGAAATTGTAGCGGACAAAAACAAAACAGTAAGTTCCTTTCAAACCATTTGAAAGGAGTGTGGGATTGTTAATGGTGCGTCGTGCGTCTCCTTCGTGTCAAAAGGGACTTATGACATACGTTTCAAAAATCCCTATTTCTTTTTTGACGAGTGAACCAAATCGGGTGGTGTTTTCTCTGAAATACAAATGATTAGTTGTAGTATCACACCCCGAACCATATTTTGATTAATTCATCATTTTGAAAGTTATCGATGCTGAAAGTCGAACTGTACTTTTTTGGGACATATATGTCCATAATATATGTGCGAATAAGGTTAATGAAGCTGACATCGTATTGCACAAACCTATTATTAGGTTAGAAATATTATTTTTAAAGAAAAAATGGTTATTTCCTAATGGCTCACATGTTAACAGGAAAGACCGGAATATTGATTCATTGACTGACACATTTCAATTTCATACCAAATATCTGAATTTTGATTATTAAATACTGTACATGTACTTAATTCATTCAAAATTGAATTATACCGATACAAGCAATATTTTATGCGCATTTAATATATAACACATTTGAAATATTGTATAGAATTATTGGAGTAATAATCAACACTATCATAGCATTTTTTCTTCTTTTTAAAAAATGAATAAAAAAATATCGACCGTAATGGCAAGACGTGGAAATATGGCTAAAATAAATTTTGATAGTGACTTGGTCTGAAAGAAGGAACAAACTATTCTCTCTATGATACAATTTCGTCTCCGAGTCCCCGACCATGTCCACAGAAATCTATTCAAAGAAGTCCCCTATCCATGCATGTAACTTTTAAAGTCGTAACATTTAATATAAAATTCAGATTTCCGTACTTTTTTCATCGCAAAGAGTGATCATTTATTTATTTATTTATTTCTGATATTTATACAGGGTAGCACATTTTCACCGATAGTGATGGTCTTCCATGAGGCCCTGTTTGATAACAAAGATATTAAGTAACAATATGAACTCATTACACCAACAAAACAAAATACAGAAAATATTCAAATATATATATACATATTATCTGGTTTCCTCGTAATAAACGGAAAATTTCAAAAATGTACTCATTTTTAGTGCATATTTCGAGAATCATTATACACTCGGTGATTGGTTTTTAAATGACACGAAATGTCAGCAAATACTTTTGACATCCCCTGAAATTATAATAATATTATGAAAGCTCATAAAGAAAGTAAAGAGATCATCTAGGATTAACATAAACCCTCACTTGGGATACGAAAATGATATATACATATTTACATAGAATATATTACAAAATAGTAATAATAATGCAATAATATTGCAGTTCATAATATACCTCAGAGAAAACCTCTTTCAAAATAATTCAAACAGTGCTTCTAAATATATATCGTCAGTAATAATGTCGTGTGTGAAATATTGATGTACATACCATGTATATATGAAATAAAATGTTAACATTAAATTTGTTTTTGAACAGCGTTGCTTACTTATTTATCACTCCTTGGAGAGCAATTTTTCTCCTATCTGGAACGGCCCTTTATACGCTCTGGTGCCAGAGGATGCAGCGAGGATACAGCGGACGTTTAACGGATTATAATGGACATAGAACGTTTTGTTGATCGTAAATGTCGCGGATTTACATCGTACACGGCGGAAAGTTCATCCGTTCTAAACGAGCCCTTTGCCCCCTGTATCTAAGCCACTGACGACATAAAACTGTAAACAGTGTTAGGAGCTGCAGAAGTCATGAAAAACTATTCCAGTCGAATATTTCTTCAGAAATTTAAAGGCAAATTTCACTACGTATGGTTTTGTGCCTCTCACTGTCACGTTTTACTTTTGTCACTTTCAAATAAAGATCTACAAAACAAAATTAAAGACAACTACAGTAGCAGACTTTCAAATAATTAGTACTATATTTAGGAAAACTATTGAGAGACGAAAAAAAAGATCACTTACTGTACCATTCAGTGGCCACCAATTAACATAGGTTAAGAATATTTTCCTAAAAAGATCAAGACATGTCATTTTATAAAACAGGTTTATAATTTTGTTGAATCATTCACTTTCAATTCCAAATGACCAACATCATCAATCATAATGCCAACCATTCCTATGTTAGAGGAATGATTCCATCTTTCACCTTCAGTCTAATGTGAAGAGCTCTAGATTCCCCTCTTTCTGTAAAACTTCTGTGTGAAAGCATACAATATACACTGTACTTCTAATTTTGGCTCGCAAGATTCTTATTTTTCTCTAAGGAGGGTTGGCAGGTATGCAGCATGTTTAAGACTCTGAAAACTGCTTATCTCATTACATTAATGATTTTTAATTTGTTTTTGGACAAAATATCCAACTATATTTAAAAAAAAATAACAAGAACAACGATGATAATTATGATGATTAATGAAGCATTGCCATAGAAATTGTAGCGGACAAAAACAAAACAGCAAGTTCCTTTCAAACCATTTGAAAGGAGTGTGGGATTGTTAATGGTGCGTCGTGCGTCTCCTTCGTGTCAAAAGGGACTTATGACATACGTTTCAAAAAAATCCCTATTTCTTTTTTGACGAGTGAACCAAATCGGATGGGGTTTTCGCTGAAATACAAATGATTAGTTGTAGTATCATACCCCGAACCATATTTTGATTAATTCATCATTTTGAAAGCTATCGATGCTGAAAGTCGAACTGTACTTTTTTTGGACATATATGTCCATAATATATGTGCGAATAAGGTTAATGAAGCTGACATCGTATTGCACAAACCTATTATTAGGTTAGAAATATTATTTTTAAAGAAAAAATGGTTATTTCCTAATGGCTCACATGTTAACAGGAAAGACCGGAATATTGATTCATAGACTGACACATTTCAATTTCATACCAAATATCTGAATTTTGATTATCAAATACTGTACATGTACTTAATTCATTCAAAATTGAATTATACCGATACAAGCAATATTTTATGCGCATTTAATATATAACACATTTGAAATATTGTATAGAATTATGGGAGTAATAATCAACACTATCATAGCATTTTTTCTTCTTCTTAAAAAATGAATAAAAAAATATCGACCGTAATAGCAAGACGTGGAAATATGGCTAAAATAAATTTTGATAGTGACTTGGTCTGAAAGAAGGAACAAACTATTCTCTCTATAATACAATTTCGTCTCCGAGTCCCCGACCATGTCCACAGAAATCTATTCAAAGAAGTCCCCTATCCATGCATGTAACTTTTAAAGTCGTAACATTTAATATAAAATTCAGATTTCCGTACTTTTTTCATCGCAAAGAGTGATCATTTATTTATTTATTTATTTCTGATATTTATACAGGGTAGCACATTTTCACCGATAGTGATGGTCTTCCATGAGGCCCTGTTTGATAACAAAGATATTAAGTAACAATATGAACTCATTACACCAACAAAACAAAATACAGAAAATATTCAAATATATATATACATATTATCTGGTTTCCTCGTAATAAACGGAAATTTTCAAAAATATACTCATTTTTAGTGCATATTTCGAGAATCATTATACACTCGGTGATTGGTTTTTAAATGACACGAAATGTCAGCAAATACTTTTGACATCCCCTGAAATTATAATAATATTATGAAAGCTCATAAAGAAAGTAAAGAGATCATCTAGGATTAACATAAACCCTCACTTGGGATACGAAAATGATATATACATATTTACATAGAATATATTACAAAATAGTAATAATAATGCAATAATATTGCAGTTCATAATATACCTCAGAGAAAACCTCTTTCAAAATAATTCAAACAGTGCTTCTAAATATATATCGTCAGTAATAATGTCGTGTGTGAAATATTGATGTACATACCATGTATATATGAAATAAAATGTTAACATTAAATTTGTTTTTGAACAGCGTTGCTTACTTATTTATCACTCCTTGGAGAGCAATTTTTCTCCTATCTGGAACGGCCCTTTATACGCTCTGGTGCCAGAGGATGCAGCGAGGATACAGCGGACGTTTAACGGATTATAATGGACATAGAACGTTTTGTTGATCGTAAATGTCGCGGATTTACATCGTACACGGCGGAAAGTTCATCCGTTCTAAACGAGCCCTTTGCCCCCTGTATCTAAGCCACTGACGACATAAAACTGTAAACAGTGTTAGGAGCTGCAGAAGTCATGAAAAACTATTCCAGTCGAATATTTCTTCAGAAATTTAAAGGCAAATTTCACTACGTGTGGTTTTGTGCCTCTCACTGTCACGTTTTACTTTTGTCACTTTCAAATAAAGATCTACAAAACAAAATTAAAGACAACTACAGTAGCAGACTTTCAAATAATTAGTACTATATTTAGGAAAACTATTGAGAGACGAAAAAAAAGATCACTTACTGTACCATTCAGTGGCCACCAATTAACATAGGTTGTGAATATTTTTCATACATGTTTCATTCCTTAGAAAAACCTTATGAGAAAACATAACCCTGTTACAGCCTTGGAAATGAATGGCAATACAAGGAAAATTTGCAGTAAAACATGAAGTTAAA
Source organism: Heliocidaris erythrogramma (assembly GCA_025617745.1). NCBI lineage: Eukaryota > Metazoa > Echinodermata > Echinoidea > Camarodonta > Echinometridae > Heliocidaris > Heliocidaris erythrogramma. The sequence continues at coordinate 32,898,385 of CM046858.1, read as the reverse complement.
ATAACGACAATATTGACGTTCGACAGCACTGGACTGCCGAGAATGGAAACGAGAAATAATATTTGTACAGTATGTCCATAGAACTTTGTCCCAGAAAAAAATTACAATCGGCTTTTGGATATCGATACAAAAGACCCCTTCCGATTTTATCCAAAAGTCACGAAGAAATAGGGAATTATGTAAAGCATGACATGGGTCCCTTTCTTACATCTTCTGTCGCTTGGATGTTCCCCCTTGGCGGGTCCGCTCGCTATTCATAAGGAATTAAGGACCGCTATTTATAGAAAACCGCTATTCATTTAACACGCTTTATGAATAGTGATCCTTATGAATGGAGGTCCTTATGAATAGCGAGGTAATTTGTCTATGGTTTGCTCGCTATTTAGAAGAACCGCTATTCATAGAAAACCGTTATTCATTCAGTCTCGCGTTATGGATAGAGGTCCTTAAGACTAGCAAGGTTACCCCGTTCTTAGCATCCACATGAATGGGAGTTTTTTTGTTCCCAACAGACATGTTTACTAACATATTCAAATTCTTTGCATAACAATTTAAGTTAACAAAGGTAAATAATAATGTAAAGAATATTTTCCTAAAAAGATCAAGACATGTCATTTTATAGAACAGGATCATAATTTTGTTGAATCATTCACTTTCAATTCCAAATGACCAACATCATCAATGCCAACCATTCCTATTTTAGAGGAATGATTCCATCTTTCACCTTCAGTCTAATGTGAAGAGCTCTAGATTCCCCTCTTTCTGTAAAACTTCTGTGTGAAAGCATACAATATACACTGTACTTCTAATTTTGGCTCGCAAGATTCTTATTTTTCTCTAAGGAGGGTTGGCAGGTATGCAGCATGTTTAAGGCTCTGAAAACTGCTTATCTCATTACAGTCATGATTTTTAATTCGTTTTGGACAAAATATCCAAATATATTTTTAAAAAATAACAAGAACAACAATGATAATTATGGTGATAAATGAAGCATTGCCATAGAAATTATAGCGGACAGAAACAAAACAGTATAAGTTCCTTTCAAACCATTTGAAAGGAGTGTGGGATTGTTAATGGTGCGTCGTGCGTCTCCTTCGTGTCAAAAGGGACTTATGACATACGTTTCAAAAAAATCCCTATTTCTTTTTTGACGAGTGAACCAAATCGGATGGGGTTTTCGCTGAAATACAAATGATTAGTTGTAGTATCACACCCCGAACCATATTTTGATTAATTCATCATTTTGAAAGTTATCGATGCTGAAAGTCGAACTGTACTTTTTTGGGACATATATGTCCATAATATATGTGCGAATAAGGTTAATGAAGCTGACTTCGTATTGCACAAACCTATTATTAGGTTAGAAATATTATTTTTAAAGAAAAAATGGTTATTTCCTAATGGCTCACATGTTAACAGGAAAGACCGGAATATTGATTCATTGACTGACACATTTCAATTTCATACCAAATATCTGAATTTTGATTATTAAATACTGTACATGTACTTAATTCATTCAAAATTGAATTATACCGATACAAGCAATATTTTATGTGCATTTAATATATAACACATTTGAAATATTGTATAGAATTATTGGAGTAATAATCAACACTATCATAGCATTTTTTCTTCTTTTTAAAAAATGAATAAAAAAATATCGACCGTAATAGCAAGACGTGGAAATATAGCTAAAATAAATTTTGATAGTGACTTGGTCTGAAAGAAGGAACAAACTATTCTCTCTATGATACAATTTCGTCTCCGAGTCCCCGACCATGTCCACAGAAATCTATTCAAAGAAGTCCCCTATCCATGCATGTAACTTTTAAAGTCGTAACATTTAATATAAAATTCAGATTTCCGTACTTTTTTCATCGCAAAGAGTGATCATTTATTTATTTATTTATTTCTGATATTTATACAGGGTAGCACATTTTCACCGATAGTGATGGTCTTCCATGAGGCCCTGTTTGATAACAAAGATATTAAGTAACAACATGAACTCATTACACCAACAAAACAAAATACAGAAAATATTCAAATATATATACATATTATCTGGTTTCCTCGTAATAAACGGAAATGTTCAAAAATATACTCATTTTTAGTGCATATTTCGAGAATCATTATACACTCGGTGATTGGTTTTTAAAGGACACGAAATGTCAGCTAATACTTTTGACATCCCCTGAAATTATAATAATATTATGAAAGCTCATAAAGAAAGTAAAGAGATGATCTAGGATTAACATAAACCCCCACTTGGGATACCAAAATGATATATACATATTTACATAGATAGAATATATTAAAAAATAGTAATAATAATGCAATAATATTGCAGTTCATAATATACCTCAGAGAAAACCTCTTTCTAAATAATTCAAACAGTGCTAAATATATATCGTCAGTAATATGTCGTGTGTGAAATATTGATGTACATACCATGTATATATGAAATAAAATGTTAACATCAAATTTGTTTTGAACAGCGTTGCTTACTTATTTATCACTCCTTGGAGAGCAATCTGGAACGGCCCTTTATACGCTCTGGAATGCCTCCTTATCTGTCTTCATGATTTTAAATTTTAAGTATTCAAAATGTGTAGCCCACTTATTGCACAAATTGAGTAGATAGTCCCATTTGATTACACCGAAATCGACTTTGTAAAGCCTTTGATGAACATCATATGTCAGAAAAAATGGCCATTATACTTGACAAAGGCTTCATTTATTTCTTCCACACACTAATTAATTAACCCTGAAAGGGCCTGGGGTGGAATCCACCCCCTAGACGTTTCTCGCGATATGTCCGCAACGCGCAAAGCAGTCGCCGGGGCGTTTCATGACTTTTTTCTTTCGAATCTCACGCATCTTTTGAGACCAAATTCGCGATGTCCGGGCATGCGGTTCCAAAGTTACTCAATATTTCGTACTTGCACGTCAGACCAAAAATTTCAGAAAAACGTGATTTCATTTCAATACAAAATGTGTTTTCAGCCAAAATTTAGAAATCTATGAATATTTTTACATTTGCTGATAAAAATTAATAAATTTTATGCTGTTTATGTTCGCAAAAGTGTCCCTGACAAATTTCAGCCAAAATTTAGAAATATATGAATATTTTTACATTTGCTGATTAAAATTAATTAATTTTATACTGTTTATGTTCGCAAAAGTCTCCCTGACAAATTTCATCCAAAAAAAACCAAAAGGTAAAAAAAACAAAGAAATACATAAGAAATTTTAAATACAATAAAATACATAAGTATATTTGTTAAGAATACTGGAAAGAGTGTCTAGACCAAAAATAAGCATTTCTTGAGCTTTATTTAGCAAAATTTTGATTTCATGCATAAATTTGCGTAATAAATTAATGTGAAATTTTGTCGGAGCATTTAACTATACATTTTTGTAGATTACGTTGTGGACGACGTGCGTGCCGAACGACCCCCCCCCCCCCCCCCCCCCCCCTCGTTGGCGAGCAGAGGTCCGCTTAAAAAAAAAAGATAAATAAACAAAAAGAAGCGAGGGGAGAGATGATGGGGAGAGATGATGGAAAGGGAAAATAACGTGATAAAATATCGGTCTTTCCGTCTATTTTAATACATTATATTTTGATTTTGTCCCGTAACTTCCTAATCTGGCAAATCTATAATTAATCAATGTCGTCTTTCACCATTCATTTCCGAATTTTGTTCATTATGCCATGTTGCAATCGATTTTTTTTTTTAAAGCGTCATTCAAGGAATTATTTAAATTCTTTTGTAGTATCGCCCCCAAGCTGGCGAGCAGAAATCTGCTTGAACAACAACAAAAAAGAATCATAAGGCGACACATTTAAGGTGACATCAGAATAGTGATTTTTAGGTTAAATTTTTAAAAACAGGATTGCCAGGTCGGACGAATTCGAATGAAATCTGACGAAAATGAATGGAGATATGTTGAAGTTGATTGACCATTGAAACTGTTGAATGACATTTTTAATTATTAAACTATCTTTGACACCTGACATTTGGATGATTATCGATTCTTATCAGCCTATATGATGAAAATGAAGTGCATTAATTTTTGATCTTTGAGTGTTAGATTGGACAGGAAATCCTGACAATACAACGAAATAGATTGCTTAAAACACCATACATAGATAACGTGGGAAGATAAGCAATGATAAGCATGAGAAGACTCAAATGAGATCGGTGGTAATGGGATATAAAAGTGCAATATAGAAACCATAATCGGGCCTGTAACGAGGATTTTTGCGGGGCGGGGGTTCAACATTGTGGACCTTTCTGAGGGAGCGAATTAGCGACCGAGTAGGGATGTCGGGTTCAGGGGGTGTGCCCCTCCAACGGTATGGGCATGAGCGTAGTCAGAATTATTTGACACGGGATGGGTCAAAATGTGAAGCCCGAACATATACTGCCACTGTGTAGGATGCCAAATATTACTGGAAAAGAGAGAGGGGTATTTAATTTTAATGTGTCTGTTCACTTTAAAATGGAAAATTTTCCCGCTCTCAAGTTGCATGGAGTACTCCTGGCGGACCCGGTCTAGTCATTCAGGCCCTTAAATTATGACCCTCTAATACAGCCTGTTCAACTAGAGTGCCATGAGAGTATTTTATGAAACATCGACTTCTTGGAAACTATAATCGGAAATAACAAGATGCCCCAGTATAACAACACATGGGGAAGCATTTGGCAGATAGTAAAGTGCGTTTTCCGTCGCTCGCTCCGCTCATTCACAAAACCCTGAAACGAGATAGTTTCAGGCATATTTCCATGGTATTTTTTTGTAATATGCCCATGAATATTCAATGTTATGACAATTTTCGGGCACGTCACCGCCTTATCGCCATGACGCCCAGAAATTAGGGTTACCTTACTTTCTATATTGAAATGAGCAACAACAAATTAAAGTGCATTTTTCTTCGCTCGCTTCTCTCGCTCGCTAATCTTAGAAATGAGATAGTTTCAGGCAGCGAGGTCCATTTTTTCCATAGGATGTTATTGCAATATTCGGGCACGTCGCTGCCCTACACAATATGTTCTGGCTTCACATTTGACCCACCCCCTGTCAAATAATTCTGACTACCCTCATGCCCATACCCTTGCAGGGGCACACCCCCTGACCCGACACCCCTACTCGGTCGCTTCGCTCCCTCAGAAAGGTCCACTTTTTCCAATGTTGACGCCCCCCCCCCGCAAAAATCCTAGTTACAGGCCTGTATTGTGACCACACTATTCGCTCTATCCAATTCCAATTCAATTCAGTATTTATTTCCAATTCATAAAAATGAACAAAGTCATATACAGACAAATAAAAAGGAGAATTAAAACATGTCAATAAAACAATAATTATCTATTTCCCCAAGACGAGAAGTATTATGCTTTTAAATGATACCTTGATAGCATCCAACTGTACATGCTTTACCTAGCAGCAGCATTTTGAAAATGACATGTGAAAACTAATTGTGCCAGATTTGGGTAAAACCGAGAAACCGATATAGTATCACATGCGAACATGACGCGACGCAAGGGAAATACAGCTTTAAGAGATATGATACGTGAAATTCCCTCGTGTGATGACATGCATTCAATCAGAAATTCATAAAACACGGATCAATACCAATTTCAAGTGGGGGCAGATGCCTATGCCCCCCCCCCATTCTTTTTTTCTAAAATCAACAAATATCCCTCAAAAGATGAAAAGTGCCCCTCCTCTGATGGAAAAGGTGCCCCTCCTGAGGTGGGAAATCGTCATAATCTTGACATTTTTTCTGCCTTGTGTGCCCTTTTTTACTCTGTATTTCAATTTGATCATAATGAAAAGTGCCAAAAACTTTACTTTTATGAAAAATATCACCTTTCTGTCCGCTTTATTCTTAAAAGAAATTGCAGTTATGAAAAATGCAAAAAATTGCTTTTCATTTCCATTGCAGGTACCATTTCAATACAAAACTTCCTTTCTTTACCCCAACATCGACAAAACATTGACCATCCCTTTTTATGATGAGGGCATTAAAGCAACAAATGAAAACAGTCTTCTCATAGGGTTTTAAATGTCATGTTTCATTTGGAACATGCATGTTCGCAAGTGATCCTAACGTTTTCACGGTTTTACCCAAATCTATAGCACAAGTGAGTTTTTACATGTAATCTCCCAATTGCTGATGCTCGACAAAGCATGTATGGATGGATGCCATCAATGTATCATTTAAGCATAATACTTCTAGTTTATGGAAAATAGATACTGATTGTCTATAGAGCACATAGTGTGGGCAAAATAACCTTTTTTTCTGGGACGCACTGTACATTCGTTAATGGGAACCAACAAACAGCAAAACCTAGTCAGATTATACTGTGATGTCTAAATGGGGCACAAAATAATGAACTGATGGAGACTCCCATATAATAACTGTTACGTTCTGTTCAAGCTCATTAAACACAGAACCAGCTGGGTTGTGGTTTTTTAGAACTTGATTTGAAGAAGGCTCCAACAATGTTACAGAGCAGTGTCTTTAATATCGCATCCAGGACTGGTCGGTACCATGTACTCAGAACCGTTTTCCTTGTTGCGTTCCGTGACAGTGTATGTGTCGTCGTTTACTTCAATGTGAATCAGATCTACAGGCTTGTCACCCGTGCTAGTCACGACAGTGTGGTCGATCGTGTTTCTGTAAGCAGTTGCCTCAGGTTGATTTGGTCCGCTCTGCCCACGGGGCAAGTGAGTGGTGTAGATGCCTTTGTCATGTTTGTCGGGAGCATTGGTTGCCTTGGCTGCATCCATCGGCATGTAGCCTTCTCGTACTTCCTCTTGAGAATGTTTTGGTGATTGAGCGGTGGCGTTGTTAGAGGCATTTATGCTCAAGTTATGCTGGTTGTCACTAATTTCCTTACCCTTTATGTTCTCTATGGCATCATAGCTCTGCTGACAATATAGGAAAAAAGCGGTCATTTAGAGTGATTATCTAATATGACATGCTTCTGTTTTCGTTTTATTTAGACAGGGTAGCCTTTTTGGGGTCCGCTCGCTATTCATAAGGACAGCTATTCATTTTACACGCATTATGAATAGCGGTCCTTATGGATAGTTATGACCAGCGGTCCTTATGAATGGAGGTCCTGATGAATAGCGAGGTAATTTGTCTATGGTTTGCTCGCTATTCATAAGGACCGGTATTCATTTAATCACGCGTTATGGATAGCGGTCCTTATGAATAGCGGTCCTTATGACTAGCGAGATTACCCCGCCATTTTAGCTCGACAAACATGACAAAATATTTTAAAAGACAACTGATTTTATTATGTAGTATTAGCTTCCGTTTGCCATGAGTTATAAGTAAAGGCGAGTTTCTTATCGGCTCACTGATTTATTGGGCATGATGGAAAAAGTAATATTTTTTTTAATCTCTTAGTTGTTGTTGTGTGCGTTGTGTTTTTAACCTTTGCCGTTCTCTTCCGTTGAAGCAATTCAGTTAAGCTAACATAAAGGATAAGTAAATTTCCTACAAGTATGAGTACTGCAGTAATGTTGCAAAGAGACATAATGATCATGTAAAATGGAGACTTTTCCATCCAACAAATTGTACTTACAAGTTCTGCATCATCATCCTTACTGAGAGACGAGGAACCAATTCCTATCGCAAGGGCACAGGTTGGGAGTACGGGAAGAGCCCGTTTCATACTCGACATGCCGTCCAAGTCCACACGATTCCAAGCTTAAAGAAAATAGACAAAGGTGTAAAAGTATAATACTTGGTCTCCCAAAATAGGTGTGAAATTTCAATTGAAAATTTGATAACAAAAAAAATATATAAAATTTAATAAAAGCAAGATTACCTTCAGAAAATTAAAGAAGAGCTCATATGTTGATTTTTTCCGACCCCCAATTGCAAGAAATATGGTTTCTAAATAAATAATAAACATATTCAAATAAAGGTTCCATCAATTTTAGCAAATAAAATAGATTTTTTTGCCTAAAATGTACCCTTGATTATTGCCCTTACAGTGGCGGATCTAGCCTGGTAAGACACAATACATTCTAGGGGTCCGCCATTGTGCACAAACAAAGCGGACCTATAGAATGTATTGTGTCTAATCCGGCTAGATCCGACACATATTGAGCCAGATTTCTCAAACAGACCGATAAACGTCGAAGCGGGGTTGACCTGCTATGACGTCACTGGGTAGAGTTGATCAATTCATCCAGGTCAATTCATCCGGTGCATAACGCGCGCTATTATAATCGTGTGTAAAAAAAACCAACATCAACGAGAGTCGCTTTCTTTTGGGGGAATCCTTACGTTTTGTTGCAAAATGCCACAAAACTGCGTTGTGTTTGTTCAATAAGCAACGGAATTTGTGGGTGATTTTGTGAAAATTCGGCGAAAAGATTTCCCAGCAGCAACACACAGCAAGCATGCACGAATTTGTACTATTGTAGGGACCATTTCGAAAAATCAGCCTTCGAACGTCACTGCAAGATTGACTTTGGAGATGTAGCTGGCCCGAAATACAAGGCTAAAATGTAAACTAGTTTTCATATAATATTTAACAACACGATGTGTTGGCTCAGTCAGTAGAGCGTCCGCCTCACAATCGGGAGGTCGTGGGTTCAAACCTTGGCCGCGTCATACCAAAAGACGTTAAAAGATGGGAGTTGTGGCTACATTGTTTTGGCGTTCAACAATTGAAAGGATAGAGCAACGTCGATGTGGCTGCCGGGCCCACGATCAATTGGGCAAAAATAATTTCTATTTCAATATGGCACGAAAAAGAGACATGATAACGAAGCTTTTTGACCTGCACTCATCAGGTTATCACGCAGGTATATAACAAATTACATTATAATCGGTGAACCCGGACGCAACCTAGACGCCGTAATTTCAGAACAATCGCAAAGCTTGGACGAACTCCTTTTGTCTGCACAGAAGAGGTTCATGCGATTGAATGTAAGCAGCTTCCAGAAAGCGTAAATGCGCTGAGCTTCTGGCCCGGGACATAATTGAGAATTGATCGTCGGCATAGTTTTGTGCGCAAACTGGATTGTTCAGCAAGTGGAGACCAATCGCTGAATCGCATTTGGCTTTCTATTTCGGTTAATAAAATTTGGAAACATAATTTTGAAGTATCAAAATCATGTCGAGCAAAGTTTCTCTTCACTCTCGGTTGCCAGTCCATGCTATGCTGTGCAGCAGTACGCCGCGGAGGTCATACGACTCTACCCAATGACGTCAGTGCTAATTTGCATAGACAGGCTAGCATTTTGCCGAATTGGACTGCGAGACAATTTCAAACCCTCAAAAGGGTGAGTTTTATTTGAAAAAAAATTGCAATTTCTAGTTGAGCTATTTGAAAAATTTTAAAAGGATTGTTTTCTTTGATACACAGATTTTAATATCATCAAATAAAAACGCATACCATTTCTTTTCTCAATATGAGCTCTTTAAGGCGTTATCGAAAAGTGATTAGTCTCGTAAAAGGACATGAATTAGTTTTGTTTAAAAGCAGATGATTATTTTCAGCAAGAAATGATTACACATATCAATATAGATTTACGACAACATCTATATTGAGCGACCTTGATATTGGTTCTTACATCGTCTTTTTCGGGTTAGGCGATACAAGCAGATGAATAGCGTTACCAACAGAATGACTCCGAGACAACAGCCAAGTGTAACAACCATGATGAAAAGCACCCCTGGTAAAAATCACACAAAATTAATTATTTCGAAAATAATGATTTAAAAAAAACAATCCTATTAAAACCATTACATTGAAAAATACCTTCTAAATATAGCAGGGTTTCAGAATAATCGAATTTTTTTCTAAGTAATAAGAGAGCAAGTATTAAAAAAAAACAACTCCCAGGCCGTTTCAAGATGTGGAAATTCCGATTATTATAAAGTATGTACACACTTTCTCTCACACACATCCACACACACACACACACCTATATATATATCAGAAATAGAAGTTCTGCTGGGAGATGAAATGTAAATCGCAAACAATAAATGAAGACGCTCCGCAAACAAGTTAAAATACGAGGTTTCGCCCCTAGGGCTTTATCAAATACTAGCCCTAGGGGCGAAAATTCGTATTCTAATTTTACAGTGTCTCCATTTATTGTTTGCGTATATATATATATATATATATATATATATATATGTATATATATATATATATATATATATATATATATATACATGTATGTGTGTGCGTACGTGTGTACGTGTATGTGTTCTAAGTGTGGGAGCGTTTATATGGGCTGGTCCAAGACTGTCAAAACTGGTGAACTGAACTGTTGTCTTTATTTTCGTGAAATGATATGAACTGAGCAATCTTTTGATTCTTTCATTGATGATTGGAAGAATTGTTTACATACTCCGTCCTCCATCGCTGCTATCCCGATAGGTCACGCGTGATGATACGCTACACGTGCCACGCCCACATACAACCAGCCACAACTGATGCTCTCTGGCGCCGTTTCGGATGTACACGGTCTGACCTGGAAGTAAGCACGTCTCGTTTTTTTTACGCAATCCGCCAACATGAAACTCTGCATGGATGCAAAGGTCACTTGTATCACTTTCAGTCGACGAGATGTCAAGTCTTCCGGATTTCATATCATACGTAGCAGTAATACCTGATGAAGGAATAGAATGTGAATATAGACTATGCTATGCGTGATTTTCCACAACTTTTTTATTTAACAAACGAAGCGGAAACGTAAAGTATGATGTACTTATGGAAATTCCTGAAGCTTCTTATGTTTTGCCAACGTCATTTGACGTTCACTTAATCAGGAAGGATATCATAGTTTCTGTTTATATTTCGCTGTTAATATGATAAAATCGTGCAAGGCATAATGCAGTAAGATGGGTCAGTTTTACCTCATAGTGACTTTCACACTTTGCCATATACAGGATACTATAATATTGTGTAAGGAAACCCTTTATGCCATTTGTCTTCTCAACGCGCTATTTTATCAAATGAGGCCAGGCATTTTGGCATTGGCTTTAAAATAATAGGGTTTTTTTTCCTTTCAAAAAATAAATATGATCATAAACTTACCAAACGCATCCAATGTCCCTGCTGTAAGAAAAAAAAATCCCGTAAATAGGATGTTTTGTCCAACCTGTACATGCACTCATGATTACAAAATCTACAGCTAAGGGGCGCATTCTAAGCGTTTTAGCCTGTCACGTTTTAATACGACTCAGCATTCGTAAAGGTCAGAAGCGGGTGGGGGGGGGGGGGGGTGCTTCCTATAATTCGTTCGCAAAACACACGAGTTAAGCTAACATTACAACCGAATCAACGTAATAAGAGAGTAAGAATTAGGTCCGTATAAGTTATGCTCGTATGATTTACAAATTGTGAGATATTTGTTGTGCAGTTTGACATAATGCAAATAGGTCAGCAGTAAGACTACTTTCCAGATACTTTATCACCCGAGTTTCAGCTGAGTCTGAACTTTCACCTCCCCCCCCCCCCCCCCAAAAAAAAAAAAAAAAATGTATACATGTATATTGGTTTGTAATGTAACTACATGGTCCACGCTCTGGTGACTTACGAGCCGTAGATGCAAAGGTTTCAACATTTCCACTTGTCCCGATGTTATTTTCCGCGAGCAAGGTGATTCTGTACAGAGTATAGCTACTAAGCCCGTCGATTGTGAACTTTGGATTCGTTACTCCCTCTTCTTTACGGCACCTCTCTACCTGACTGACATTGACGCAGTAGGAAACAGTGAAGGTCATCGGTAAGCCGCCATCTTGACCCGGTGTCCAGGAGAGAGTTAAAGACGACTCTGTGTAGTTGACAACTTGCAAGTCGTACGGAGCATCTGGGTAACCTTAAGTGAAAGAAATTTAAAAAACCCAACTATGTCATATAACTCCTGCCATTAATTTCGCATTTAGTTCTCCTCTGAATATTTGCGGCCGCCTGCAACATAAAGCAACTCGCTCATGATGACGGTCTCCTGTGTTCACAAATCCTGTTAATTGTAAAAATTTTAATTTCCCATATACACAATTTCTTGTATTGAGAAGTAAATTGTTAATGTCTGGAAATGTGTTTATATATTTTTCCCCTGTATATTACATTATTTTTGTATGATGTAACAAACAAACAAATATCAAACAATAAATACTTCAGTCAGTGTCAATGTAAATTGGAATTGACATAACCTGTACAAATGAATCATCTTTGTTAAAAATAAGTTGCGACTTGCATCAGGTGATCAGGTTTCCCTTTTTCATTCTAAGTAAAAACCATCGCATTGGCTAAGTACCATGCAGCATTGAAGAGTGAGTGAAAAATGGTAGGAGCCATCAGTAGACATTGTTCTATGAAAATAAACTGGTAGGACGAATAAAACGTTCAAAATTAGAGAAAGGGATTATATGGTCCATGTATCTTAACTTACAGTGTCCAGTTAGCTGGATGACAAACGAAATCCTCCCTAGTGCATTGACAGCGGTACAGGTGTAGTTTCCAAAGATGTCCTTGTGGACTTTCTTCGTAAACAATAGTCGACTTTCCAGTTCGGTCGCAGAGTGCCTGATAACGAAGGCGCCATCGGTAGCGATCAGTGATTGGTTAGGAGTGGACCACGTGATCACTGTTGACGTCGTTGGATTGGCGTCGACTATACACCGGAGACTCGCTACAGTTCCTTCATTGGCGTGAACGACGGATACCCGCCGAACAATATTTGGAGGATCTGTATATATGAAATGGAATGCAACCTAAATAAATGAATTTACATTCCTTATATAAAATTGGTTAGGAGTGGACCACGTGATCATTGTTGATGTCGTTGGATTGGCGTCGACTATATACACCGGAGACTCGCTACAGTTCCTTCACTGGCGTGAACGACGGATACCCGCCGAACAATATTTGGAGGATCTGTATATATGAAATGGAATGCAACCTAAATAAATGAATTTACATTCCTTATATAAAATTCAAGGCTAGGCATATGCCTGTTGTATGTATGGCGACTGGTGGTGTGCAAGCTTAATTACAGGTGCGTAGCCAGCGGGCGGTCGACCCCCCCCCCCCCCCCCCCTCCCCAAAACGCCAACTAAAAAAGAAAAAAAGAGAGAGAAAGCGAGATCGAAAAAGTGGGGGAAGTGAGAGGAAAAAAAGTGCTATGAGCCGTTATCTTTCTAAAATTTGCTAAAATGTCAAAGTTTTCTCGCTTCGCGTGGGAAAGGGAAAACTTCCCTCTCCCTGCACTCACCCCTGTTACATACAGTGCAGTATTGCGACAAAAAATAATTGAAAAGCTTCCTATAATTCGTTCGCAAAACACACGAGTTAAGCTAACATTACAACCGAATCAACGTAATAAGAGAGTAAGAATTAGGTCCGTATAAGTTATGCTCGTATGATTTACAAATGTGAGATATTTGTTGTGCAGTTTGACATAATGCAAATAGGTCAGCAGTAAGACTACTTTCCAGATACTTTATCACCCGAGTTTCAGCTGAGTCTGAACTTTCACCTCCCCCCCCCCCCCCCAAAAAAAAAAAAAAATGTATACATGTATATTGGTTTGTAATGTAACTACATGGTCCACGCTCTGGTGACTTACGAGCCGTAGATGCAAAGGTTTCAACATTTCCACTTGTCCCGATGTTATTTTTTAGCTTAATTACAGGTGCGTAGCCAGCGGGCGGTCGACCCCCCCCCCCCCCCTCCCCAAAACGCCAACTAAAAAAGAAAAAAAGAGAGAGAAAGCGAGATCGAAAAAGTGGGGGAAGTGAGAGGAAAAAAAGTGCTATGAGCCGTTATCTTTCTAAAATTTGCTAAAATGTCAAAGTTTTCTCGCTTCGCGTGGGAAAGGGAAAACTTCCCTCTCCCTGCACTCACCCCTGTTACATACAGTGCAGTATTGCGTCAAAAAATAATTGAAAAGCAGTCAGAGCGCCGAACTAACTTTCCGCCTAAAAAGGGTGCTACGAGCCGTTATCTTTCTCTCAAATTTGTTCCGTCAGAGCTTTCGTGCTTCGCACCCACCCACCTGGGGAGCACGCGAATGCTCACAACCGCCCCTAAAATTAAATCCTGGCTACGCGGTTGCTTAAGGTTAATCGCAGATTCTTACGCAGAAACTTCTAAAACAATACCTCATTTATCATGATTGAGACGACTGTAACAAGTCAATGACTAACAAATCCACCCTTCTCTTCAACTCGCTCTAAAAGTAATAAGGTTACCCTATTTTATTTTCTCTAGTGCAAAATACGAAAACTGGAGCATAATTGAGTGGGACCTAATATTATTCGTATGAGATATGACAGAGGCATGTAATCTCCAAGAGCTCACATTGTACAGATATATTTGCCGTTTTTCTTTCTACCGACTCCATGTGATTATCAGCTTCACATCGATATGCTCCAGCATAATGACGCTGCACCTCCGAGAAGTTCAACGTAGATGATCCTGTCCCATTCGCTAGGACGACCCCAGATGAACCCTCCTCGTCAACTCTCTGCCAGGAGACAGTCGGTGAAGGAAAGCCATTCGACTTGCAGAGGATGGAGGCATCTCGCAAACCTTCCATCCAAGGTCCGGGTGGAGACTGTGTCAAGGCAAGGTCAGAAGGCGGATCTGTAGATTCGATGGTAAAAGCTTATCTGAAATATTGGTCGGGATGAAAAGTCTACTTCTTTACTGGATCTTTAGATATCTGGTTCTTTAATCTGCCCTTACACAGGGTTCTGCTTTAATATTTAATTTAATTGTCTCTTTAGTCTTTTACACGTAACATCCAGCGTCGTCCCTAAAGAGAAAATAGCTAGATCCAGCTTAATAATACCTGAATGTATTCATACATACTAAAAACCATTTTTAGTTGGAGAGAAATCTTTTTAAACCTTGTTTATACAGTAATTTTTAATTAGCCCACTTACACTTAGTCCTATGTCTCAACAGTCCCATTAGGGTTAAAGTTAGGATTTGGGCTAGGATAGGGATTATCTTTCAATGCACCACTATGCCATACTGTCAGTAGACGGTAAATAATGTATTCTCTGCTAACTTACACAAGACATTGGTAATGCAGACGTCGGAGCATAAGTTTTCTCCATCAGATGCCCTGCATGTGAGAGAAGATTCACTCCTACAGCATAATGAGGTTAGTTTCAATCTGGTTTTTACGTCGGTTGCGTTCGGAATGCTATCCCTGGTGACGTTCACAACAATATTGAAATTAGGTACGTTTGCAGATACTGTTTCCAAAGAGTCCGTAAGGTATATCTTGGCGATCCTTGTGTAATGGCCGGGAGACTGTTGCGTAGTGTACGAACATGATAGATCCATGAAGGAACCGATAGCTACATTGGCGGGACAAACTATCGTAGGTTGCTGGACTGAACATTCTGGAACAGAGGAAAATTACTTGAGATTAAACAAATCAAAGACTAATTCTTCCGTCACGAAGAGGTTCGACCACGACGATACTTCTTCTCAATGAAATGCCACAATTGCATGAGCTGGAATCCGTTCATATTAAAAACGCATCGTTTTTGTTTTTGTTTTTGTTTCTATTTAATCCATTTATAATTATTTTCACACTTTCTATATTTCCAAGTCGGTTGGAGGAAGACAACCATGATCAAGTGGGGTAAGATAAAAATGTTTTTTCTGAAATCCTATCTCTCTCTAAAAAAAAATCAGGAAGACAGATCAGGGGCCGATGGCAGGATTGTTCGAAAGGTGTGGGGGCAGTTTTTTCCCCAACAGCATTCTTTTCCCAGGGTCATGATTTCGGGAATACCACCGGCCCTCTCTAGTCTGCAGGTACAGATTCTATTTAGATACTTAAAGGGCCCATGCAAAGCAAATGCATGTTAACCTTTGTTGATTATAATACCCTGATCATCATTTATGTGGCAAAATATACATGACATATATTTTATAATGAGTTTCAGTATTTTTCTTCAGATTACTGGGATCCACTCACAAGAAAGCTGCAAACCAACATTCCCCTTGTGACATCACTTGTCAATCACCATCCAGAAAATATTAACATTTCAATAGATATTGCTATGTCGGATAGTCACTGTCAAGTGTTTTCTCACAAAGGCATGATGAAATACACCTGCAAAAGAAAGGTAAGTGAAAGTGTATTATTTTGTAGAATGATAGATAGAGAATGGTGAATGTATGTACCGTTCGGTGGAACCATGTTAAATTGAGATATGTGAACTGAAATGATGGAACGGAATGAAGCAGGCCACTAGGTGCATTCACAAGCTTTCGGCACCTAGCTGGCCTTTTTCAAGTTTATTTTCATTCAGACTATTGAGACTATCAATTTCAAAGCTCGTACTAGATCTACTAACCTAGCACTAGATCTACTAACCTCGCCAAGAAGGAACAATCCGCTTTGAAATCTCTTAGAAACAACCCAGAATATTAGTAAATAAATAACGAAGCTTAATGGGAGGAATTTTAATTTGTAAACAAATTTTTAGGCGTTACTCCCAGTGTTAAAGATCGTATGCTCGATCTGTAATGAAAATCACAAGTCAGAAAAAATTAACACTGGGAGTAACGCCTAAAAATTTGTTTACAAATTAAAATTCCTCCCATTAAGCTTCTTTATTTATTTACTAACAATTGTCCACGGCGGACCGTTGAATATTAATGAGTCAGAAAGAAGAGGATCTCAGGTATTTGATTTCCAGTTCATCGTGACTTGGCCGTGAACCAGAATAGCCTGGTGGTTAAAGGGATACGCCACCGGTCGACCGTCGGGAAAGTCAGGATTGCGTAAGCTCCATTCACTCGTACACAAAGTTTGTGCGTCGAACGCGTCCGTTGGACTAAGTGGTAATACATTCCGACTGCACGAAGCCGACCGAATCTCGCACGAGAACTCGAGCTCAGGCGGAGCGTGCATGTTTGTGCGGCAACCAGTCTATCCGAGGTTTGCGCCCCGAGGGGCAACGGCATGATCAGGTAACGATCACGGTGCCCTCTCGCGGCATTAAAACGTCCACAATCTGCGGTTGAGTATCCCTTTAAGTCGCTGCCCGGCAAGCAGTAGATGACAGGTTCGAATCCCGCTGGTTCCAATTTTCTCTGACTTGTGAGTTTCATTACAGATCGAGCATACGATCTTTAACACTGGGAGTAACGCCTAAAAATTTGTTTACAAACCCAGACCATGTTATCAAGCCTGCAGACATGGGAGGTGCTGATGTGGTCTGGCGTGATTTATACGAAGCTTCGCCATCTTGGTGATTCTGATTTTTATGAAAGGCTTGATCAGGATCCTACACCCAGTCATCAACATACTGTAAAAGAGAACGTCAATGATATCTCATCCGAAAGGACAACTTACCACCTTCAGCATCGAATCTCATCCAGAAGAACCCGAAAACTTCTAACTTCTACCGAAGATCCATAAACCAGACACCCGGGGCGTCCGATTGTTTCAAACATCAACTGTCCTACTGAAATGATAAGCAAGTATCTGGACAGCATCTTTTCACCGGTGTCTCTTCTCTACCTACGTACTTCAAAGATTCCTCCGATGCCCTTGGCCTACTTGATAGTGTCACCCTACCGCCAGATAGGATGGATGTGAAATCTCTGTATACCAACACACCTAAACAAAATGGCCCACAAGCTAGATGACATTTCCTAGAGGCTAACCCATCACTGGATAGACCAGATGACTTCACTATTCTGCGTCTCATAGAAATTGTACGAGATCAATAATCTTATGCATGTCTCTTTCTGGGATATACTGAGAACCAGATGCTATCTACTTATGAAGGTCCTAAACCTCTGCTTCTGATGAAATACATCGACGATTATTTTGGAATAGCCACTTGCTCTAGGGAGGAACTTATGATCTCCTCATCCAGCACTGTCATTTACCCACACCATTTCTGACACAACGGCACCTTTTCTGGATACCAGCATCACTACGAGTAGAGGACGCGTGGATACCAGTGTGTACTACAAATCCACCGATGCTCACAGCTACTTAAACTATCAGTCTTCACACCCACCTTCTTGCAAGAAGGCTCTCCCATACTCTCAGCTTTCAAGACTACGACGTTTGTGTAGCAACCAAGATGACTTTGAACGACGTTGCAGGGAAATGAAGAATTTATTTCCGAACAGAAGCTATCCTCCAGCCCTCCTCCAGATATCACTGACAAGTCTCTTGAGAAGATCACCAGGAATAGTAGAGAGGACACATTGAAGCCCAGCACCAAAATAAGCAGCCCAAGGACACCCCTCATCTTCACTTATGATCACACAACTGCAGTAACATGGTCGATGATAAGAAGAAACTTGAAGTCACTACAAGAGAACCCCTGAACCTCCACTATCTTCATAGAACCACCTCGCATAGCTTTCAGAGGAGGCCGGAGCCTAAGAAATATATTGGTGCGTTCTCATCTTAGCAATGACACCAAACTGAAAGAACGAGGATCTGTTCCCTGTCTGCAACAAATACTATGTAGGAGAAACCAAACGTCGACTGGCTGATCGTGTCACCGAACACCTCCGATCCATCCACCTCAACATGCAAGGACTTCCCGTAACGGTAGCCCGTCATTTCAACCTACCCGGACACACCACGGACAGTTTCAACGTCTGCGGCGTATTCAAGTGCAGAGGAGTGATGCCGACAGGAAGAAGCAAGAAGAGAAAATCACCTTCCAACTTGGGACATTACATCCTTCTGGCTTAAACGTTACTTCCTGTTCATTTAAGACTTCGTAGAACTTTTCCTTCTTTTTTATTTCTTCTACTGCCTCCTTTTCATCTTCTCTTCTCTCCTCCCCCCCCCCCCCCCTACTTTCACTTTTTGTTCTCTCTCTCCACCGTTTATCTCTTTTACACTCTCTCTACTCTTACTCCTCTCTACTCTTTCTCGACACTTTTCCCTTTTTTCTCTCTCCCTCTTTTTCTGTTCTTCATTTATATGACGTGTTTTTTCACGTCCCTTCTCTCTTGCTTTTTTCTTCTTCTTCTGTACTTTCCCTTGGTTTCTTTATGACGTTTTGTGACGTCATTCTTTATGCTCTATTCTCTTTTAGTTTTCTCCACCATGGTTCCGCCGGTATCCATAGAGCTAGATGCGCTTTAGCGCTTCGCGCTCTTTTTGTTTACACGTAATAATTATTCATCATTTTTTACTTGTTTACTATTAATCTCTACATTTACAATTCCGAATCAGAACTTATATTGTGTTATTTTATAAACACATATATATATATATATATGTTTCCACCTACGCAGATTATGATTTAAAGTGGAAAATTATTCACTTTCGTGTTTATATTTGTACTTTCATTAAAGTATCATCCCTATGGATTATACGGCCAGGAAATTGTTTTATTTTCTATACTTGGCCACGACAGCTGAACCTTATTACTTTTTCTCGATCAGGATATGGCATATAATTATAATATTACACAAGAAATCGGTATAGATGGCATTAGCAATGACTGGCAAAAGCATGACAAACTGCATCTGACCCAACAGGCGCTACTTTTAAAGAACAACAAGTCATGTACATTTCCCGCCTGTATTCTTTTACGTCTCGACGTCGTATCAGAAAAGTGCATGCATAAATACGTGTTAGATATATAATAAGCTCTCTAGTCGTTATAGAGTTATTTGTACACTTTGATGACGACATGAAAAAATATGGTTCCCTACTGGCGATTTCATTACACACCCAAATATGTCGCCGAAATATTTTCTGACATTTATAATTGTACAGCGGGTATAACTACCGCCACGAATGTCATGATTGTGGTAAAATATAATTTCATGAGAGGGACCATGACGGAGATAGGCTTCATAAATTAAATTGGCTGTTTCATTAAAAATAGTTAAAACCACGAACCCAAAATGTAAAGGATATGTCTGTAGCTTCCAGGGGCTTTATAATATGAGGAAACCTGAATTAAATCCTAGTAATGTGCAGTCAAGAAGTAAAAGAAATCTAATTTTCTTGCAAACGGGTGGATAGGTTCACCACTAGCTAGCTAATACCTAGCTAAATCCCCTTCATGACAATAAATTATGCGTCTCCAATGTTTGTAAAATTTTCACCGTTAATTATTATTATCATTATTATTATTACTTAAACCGCGCTTTTCCCGTGAGGTCCAAAACATTTAAAGAATTATAAATACATGTAGTAAGAAAAACAACGTTACAACTACGAATTGCTAAAGAAATGGGCTTTCAAGACCTTTATGAAGGCATTGACTGATGAAGACTGTCTAATTGTAATTGATAAATCATTCCAGTATTTTGAAGCAGACACAGTGAATGTCCTATCACCGGCCAAGGTGCGAGTAACTGATATGTGAGACGGAGAGGATCACTGGATGACCTCAATCTCCTGATAGATGGTTATTAATTCCACGGTAACGGAAGGACATTTAGATACAGTTTGTGTGTGATTGTCCTTCCGTTACTGTGGAATTGACCAGATGTATATAAATTCAAATAGGTATCCAAATATTCTGGAGCCTTATAAGGATTTAGACAAACAAGAGTAATTAAAAAATAGTCCGTTGTTTCAAAGGAGGACAATGTAATGGGTTCAAGAGTGGCTGAGATGGGCGGTTCCTAGAAACCTGAAGCACCAATCTGCAGCCCGAGTCGTTGCGCAAGATTTAATTGAGTCGAGGCAATATAGAGTGAAGCCCGTCACAATAATCAATACGGGATATAGAACTAAAGAACGCACGGCATTATGACTGGTAGATTGATCAATTAATTTTCTTATTTAGAGGGAAGACCTGTCTCATTGGTAGGCCATTATAGCGTACGATGGACCTTGGTATGGATGTACCCCCTACGCTCGATGGAAAGAGAGGGGCTATATGTGAGATTGTTACTTTGCTTCGACGGGAGCCCGGATAGCTCAGTTGGTAGAGCACTGGTCATGTAATCCAGGGTCCCGGGTTCGAATCCCGGTCGGGGCATTGTAATTTTCTCACATTTTCTTTATGACATATTCAATTTACTTCAATCCTATCAATTATGATATTTAATTACAAATTTAAATTGTCCTCTATAGAAATTCGTTGGCATAGATTTGCCCGACTTTAGAGGGAAGACCTGTCTCATTGGTAGGCCATTATAGCGTACGATGGACCTTGGTATGGATGTACCCCCTACGCTCGATGGAAAGAGAGGGGCTATATGTGAGATTGTTACTTTGCTTCGACGGGAGCCCGGATAGCTCAGTTGGTAGAGCACTGGTCATGTAATCCAGGGTCCCGGGTTCGATTCCCGGTCGGGGCATTGTAATTTTCTCACATTTTCTTTATGACATATTCAATTTACTTCAATCCTATCAATTATGATATTTAATTACAAATTTAAATTGTCCTCTATAGAAATTCGTTGGCATAGATTTGCCCGACTTTAGAGGGAAGACCTGTCTCATTGGTAGGCCATTATAGCGTACGATGGACCTTGGTATGGATGTACCCCCTACGCTCGATGGAAAGAGAGGGGCTATATGTGAGATTGTTACTTTGCTTCGACGGGAGCCCGGATAGCTCAGTTGGTAGAGCACTGGTCATGTAATCCAGGGTCCCGGGTTCGATTCCCGGTCGGGGCATTGTAATTTTCTCACATTTTCTTTATGACATATTCAATTTACTTCAATCCTATCAATTATGATATTTAACTATTATTATTATTAATATTATTATTATTGGCACTATGACTATTAGTAGTAGTAGTAGGAGTATTAGTATCATCATTATCATATTATTATTATCATTATCCCATTCTCGTCGGGACCGACAGTAATTTTTATTTCTTTTATATAATAGCATTTCTATTCGTCAACCCTTGTTCCCTGACCCCCCCCCCCCCCCCCCCCCCCCCCAACAAAACAAAAAAAAAGAGAGAGAGAGAGAGAGAATCCTACAGCGAAAAACTTGTGTTTTCAATAACTGCTTTCTCATACCGACTCCAGTTCAGTTGTTACGTTTAACATAACTTTTTCAGGGACAGCAGCTGAATATTTCAGTATTACCTATCATTCAGTATGTCTTCCGAATGTTTTCTTTTTCTATCAGCAAATTATATTACGTAATATCTAAAACGAGAGCATATGTACTTCCTTAATATTTGTTATATCATTTGTCATATTCTTTTTATTTGTTTATTATTATGTTTATGTTTTTGTTTTTGTCTTTTTGCAAAATAAAATACACATCTATTCTATCAGTGTATTTTGATAATGAATCAAATATAAAAGTTATAATCATTGGGCTAAAGAAATTTCTTACCCTGCTCCAGATAATTACTTCATTGTTTTCTTACCAGAGACATTGAGTTGCACCAGGGCTGACTGAGCATCCTCACTAGTCGACACCAAACAGGTGTAATTCCCAGTATCCGATAATTGAGTATTAGTAATCGTGAGTATCATCATACCAATGCCATCATCGGTCGATATGACCAGTTGGTGTTGTAATGGTTTTGCCGGCGTACATTGTGTGATGTCACAGGTGCCGATCTGTCCGCTGTTTCCATTTTGACCATCGAATGACCAAGCAAACGATGACCCTTGTGAATCGATAGGAGAGAATGAGCATGTCAGCTCGGAGGATCCGCCTGTGAAGGTGGTAACTGGTCCTCCACTCGTAACACTCAAAGCAACGGATCCTGAAAAAGTCAGAATTGTGCTTACCAGCTTAAGATACATTTTCTAAAATTTACTTGAGAAAAAACATCCACTTCAGTTTTATAAATGAATACTGTCGACGGGTGGTCACACTAGCAGTCTCGGTGTATTAAAAGACAGTCCTTACTACGCCAAAGAAACCAGAGAACTGCTCCCCATTTTGTGATTTAATTTCATATTCCGAGCATTCAATTTCACGCATTTCACGCTCGCAGCACTGAATCCGCTTTCAAATTCATAATCCGGTTATTTAAATAGCAATCAATTGTTCATTAGGGTCATTCAAATCATTTCAAGCCGGCGACGGAATCTCGTTGGTCATTCATATACGTGAAAAGGCAACCATGTTCCAAATAAGTGCATTCAATTTAAAACTTAGCCTGGGGTCTCTGTGGGTCTTTTCACTTAGTTTTGAATAAATTGGGCTTCATTATCAAGCTTTAGTCCAATATCTTAAAGGATTATGCAATAAAATAATGTTTTCGTTGAAAGTGATAACATGAACATTATAAACATCTTATTTGTTGTTTATTGATATCTTATTGGCTCCACTTTTGAGATTGTGAGATCATGTTGTTTATTAGTTGGTCTTTCAGTTGATGCATTGTGTGGTTAGTGTTGGAGTGTTGTCTCTTTCTTTAAGTGTGGTGTCATCAAGGAGTATAAGTTAGAAATGTCGTTGTGTTGTTTAGATGGACTGCTGACTGAGCCTTATCATTAAGTTTCTTGAAATGAAAAAAAGTATTGAAGAATACATGAACATATACAAGAACATGATATATTGAAGAATACACGAACATATAAGGACATGATAGGAACCTTTAACAAATAAGCATACCAGGGGCGTATCCAGGATTTCCCAATAGGGGGGCGCCAGGCATTATTGATCGCCGTCCTGGGGGAGGGGGTGCCCCCTCCGCTTTGGATATTTTTTGCTTCTGAAGAAGGGCTGAGATGCAAAATAATCCTATATGTGACCAATTTTGAAGCCTATTTAATGAACAACTTACGACGGCAAATGGGGGGGGGGGCGCCTGTTGCGCCACCCCCTGGATACGCCACTGCATATTACATAGAAGCCTATGAAACTACATAGAAACTACATAGAAGCTACATAGTGTAAGGGTGCCGGTGGATTGTGTATGTGTGCTCGTTTTATCTGATTTTGATTTTACGGAAAGGAAATAAGAGTGCCATAAATGAAATTGATCGATCGGATTTTGAATTTGAAAGTCCGAATAATTTCGCGGGTGTGCGCTGAGTGAATTTGAAAGCACGTTCATGAATAGACCTATTTACTAATTTTATACAAAAGTTTCTCTTGACGACTCGAAAGCTTGCCAGAGGCTTGCCGGACATAGCAACAACTAATGTATGCAAAATGGATTCCATCTATAGAGACGCCATTATGCATAGCAGGTGCACCAAATAGTTGGTAACTAAGGATTCTGGAGAGAAACATGCATAAATTGAAATACACTAGTAAACAGGTCTATTGGAATGGAAAAAGTATGAAATTGACCGGGGAAACCTATATTATAAATCAAAACAAATAATAAATAACCTCATCAATATCACGCCAATAATTGAACATATGTTACCATTATGGATACTTTCAAATCACTGACATAATATAGGTTCTCCCGGTCAATTTTATACTTTTTCCATTACAATTCATGAACGTGCGCTCAAATTCATACAGGGCACGCCCGCGAAAATATTCGGGCTTTCAAATTCAGAATCCGATCGATCAATTTCATTGGGGGACAAGCGTTGGTGATTTCCGATAAAACGAGCACACATACACAATCCATCCGCACCCCCTTACACAAACACACACAAAAATCTTATTTCCATGGGCTTCTATGTAGTAATTTTTTTAAGGTTCTTTATTGTTCTGTTGTATCCCCTTACAATGATATCATTTCCGTTCATGTCCGTATTCTTCAATATATCATGTCCTTGTATATGTTCTTGTATTTGTCAATACATTTTTGTTTTCATTTCAAGAAATTTTATATGATAAGGCCCAGTCAGCAGGGCATCCAAACAGCACAATGACATTACATATTCCTTAATGACACAGCACATGAAAAAGACAAACCCCAACACTAACCACACAATGCGTCAATTCAAAGACCAACAGTTGGCCTTTGAATTGACGCATTGTGTGGCTAGTGTTGGGGTGTTAATAAAAAACATGATCTCGCAATCAATTTCACAAGTGAAAGCCAATAAGATATCAATAAACAACAAATGAGATGTTAATAATGTTTATGTTATCAGTTTCAACGAAAACATTTATTGCGTAGTACACTCTGCAATAGCGCGTTGCCTAAAATGAATACCACAGACCATAGACCATAGACCGCTTCGGTAATGTATGCAAATTTTATACATACCTTTCAAACAAAAGTTGTGCTTGACAACCTGAAAGCTTGCCGGACATAGCAACAAATAATGTATGCAAACTGGTTTCCAAGCATTGAGGCTCATTTATAAACAGCAGGTTAATGGAATAGCTCGTCACTAGGTGCTCAGAGAATACATGTGCATAAATTTGTATACATTACAGAAGCGGTCTATTGATCAAAATCTAGCATGCGACCGTATTTTTATGAATACAATAATGTTTAACCCTCAAAGTTTAAACAAAGATACTTCTGAACATATTTTTTTAAAGCTTACAAGAATACGAAATGTAGAATACAAAAAATAAATCTTTGACACATACTTGTTATTATGACTGAGCACATCACCAATCCAAGAGGAGAATCCATTGCTATGACCATCTTCAGTCCTTGTGCATGATGAGAGTGATTTGTCATTATTGTGGTCTTCAACTTCCTTATGGACAGTACAGAAAGTACGAGGCTGAGTGTTAAGTTAAGGACAGGTTTCGATTGTGTTTCTACAGAATCTGCCTATGCTTCGTGTTTACGTTTTCGATTGTCAATTTCGCATGAAGCATTAAAAGGGGAAGTCCACCCTGATTACAAGTTGGTTTTAAAAGAAGCAGAAACAAATTATTAAAGAAACAGATCAGTGAAGGTATGAACAAAATACGATAAGCTTTAAGAAAGTTATGAATTTCAAACAAAAATTGGCAATTCCGTAACGTATCTTGCGAGCTCCTCTCCTATTTGTCCTGTACCCCCAAAAATTATTAATTTCCATTTTCTCTAAAGAAAATATTCAATTATACATGCACCTTAGATATCATAATTGATGATATGTTTTTACACAAAACCTGTTTGTATTGGTATTTTATTGAGAAACTTCATTGACATTGACATCAATATTTTGTTTTACAATACAAAGCATTAAGTATAAAGAAAAGTAACAATCAAATGGAATCAAATGGATGAAAGAGAGAAAATATAGCAAATCATAATACTACTACTCAGGTTGAACCTGTGACAAATTATATAACATTATCAGAGTGGTTACCATATTGATGTAAATAATGAAATAGAAAATCATATATATGTCACTACTCATGTTCAACATGTGACAAATTATATAACATTACATCAAACTGGATATCATATTGATATAAACAATGCAATAGAGAATCATAATAGGACTAACATGAGACAAATCATATAACATAATATATCAAATTGGAATATTATATTGATTTAAACAATGAGTGGGTCAAAACAATAATATAATATAATATATATAGCAAATATTTATGATGGATTCGAAATATTTTACAGTCAATTGCATTTTCATTGTCCAATTTCATGATTTTTACAAATTTCTCTTCCTTATTAGAACCTTTGAATGCTTCATATATTTCAGTCATTTCTGTAAAAAAAATGTATTTCTTTCAGTACTAAATCTCGTACACTCCATTATAGTATGAAGTTCATCTCCAACTTTTCCCGTATTACATTCATTACAAATTCGTAGATGAAAGGGGATTTTTTTTCTGGACGCCTATGTCTTCCGGTTTCTATTGGTAGATTGTGTGATTTTCAGTGTTCATATCCTGCTTGAATAATCTATAATTTTTATGTTCTAAGTTTATTTTTTTCATTACCATGTATACAATCACTATTTAAATCCATCTTGAACTGACATTCATATAAATTCATCATTTTCATTTCCATTTCTTCTCCACCAATTTTGTCACTATCTGTAATATCTTCTAATTCTAAACATTTATTATTGTCATCTACATATGATTTACATTCCCTGAGCAGCTGGTACACGTTCCCTAGCCAACATACAGATTTCTTCGTTACCATTTTTTTTTCTTGAAAAGAGTGATATAGTAATGAATCGTTATCTATACTCCTCATTCGTGAATAATATTTTGCTAAATTTCTGCAGATTTGTGTGATCAGAGGGTATGCTCCTACTTCGGCTATCACTGCCAATTGACTGCTTTTCTTATTGACACCTAATATATTTCTTAGCCATTGCAAATGAACATTTTCTATGTTATTCTTTAAATATATTTTAGAGTTCCCCTTTGTAGCTTTCCCTAGCTTTTCAAAATCAACAACAAAAGCCCCCCACACCTCTGATCCATATAAGAGTATAGGTTTTATTAAAGAATCAAAAAGACGGTTAGCTATTTTGAAATTTCTTTTTTTTGATATTCTTGATTTATCCGCTAAATTCACCAATGTGTCAATGAAAGTACCGCAATTATTAATGCTAGGTCCTAAATATGCTACCTGCTTAACAACTTCTATATTTTCATTATTTATCATAAAATGATGGTGTTTTAACAAGTGTCCACCTTTGGTACAGATCAATATCTTTGTCTTTTTTTATGTTTACTTCTGATAACCATTTACTGCAGTATCCATTAAGTCTATTTAATAAGGTTTGCGTGCCATTTTTTGTCTTTGATATTAATACGATGTCGTCTGCATATAATAAACAATTTATTAGTTTTCCATTGAGTTCTATAGGCTCCGTGTCACTTATCCCAAGTTCACTGGATAAATCATTCAAATATGTTAAATAAGGTAGGGCTTATAGTGCATCATTGTAATGTTTGACACCACAGTTTGTTTTGAAACACTGGGTAATTCCCTCATTTAGTTTAACGCTTAGCTTTGAATTATTATACATACTATTCATTATATTATATTATTTCGAAAAAATGGCCCCCGACCCATACTTTAACATTTTATAAAATAATCCCTTCCTCCACACACTGTCGAACGCTTTTCGTAGATCAATAAAACAAAGATATATATTACTTTTTTCATTGGTGTCATTAGTTCTTACGTATTTATCAGTTATTGTTTTTAAGGTGAATAAATGATCAGAGGTTCTCTGACCTTCCCTGAAACCAATTTGGTTTTTAACATACATATCATTTTCCATTAGATAATTGACCAAACGTCTGTTCAAGATACTGCAAAATAACTTCCCAACAGCACTCGAGAGACATATTCCCTTATAGTTTCCTGGATCGGTTTTACCTCCTTTGAATAGTGGAATAATTATATTGTATTATTGACAATTTGCTTGGAAACTTTCCGCTTATCAAAACCAAATTAAATATTCTTGCTAAAGGTGGTGAAAAGTGGTACTTCCCTGCTTTTAACATTTCATTCAGGATTGCATCACATCCGGGCGCCTTATTTGTTTTTAGTCTTTGAATACATGCAATCACCTCGGTTGACGAAATTGAAAAGTCAAGTTTGCTAAACGTATTTTTAAGTTTCTTATCATTCACATGCCCCTCGATTATACGATGGTTATCATCTAATTTATATTCTTTATTCATCGAATTGCGAAAGTAGTTACTGTATACCATTCTATCGGCGGAATCTTTTCAGAAATGCGATGTTTTTCTGAGTGTATCCCATTAAATTCATCTATGATGTTCCACCACTCTTTCGTGTTTGTGCTTTGCAATTTTTCCAGTCGTTTCAACAAATTTTCTCGCATCCCTTTAATATTTATTTTGAATTTTTTCTTGAATAACTTCTTACATGCGTAATACGTATTTATTAATTATTTATCGAGTGGTTGCCTATAAACCTCTCGACACAACTTCTTAACTCTTCTTCTTAAAGCTTCTGTTTCTCTGTCACAATGTACTCTATTTCGCTTCTTTCCATTATCACGCTTCTTTTTGCGGGGTTTCTTAGGTATTCTGGCTGAAGCAGCATGTGTAGAAGACAGTCAGTAAGCTCGTTCACTGCAATTTCGATCCCATTCTCATCAAGGCCATAATCCTTTTCTAATCTTATCTTTGTTTTCCGGATAGTTAAGAATCATTTCAAATTGTTCTCTACTAAACTGCCCTTGCCATCTATATTGGTCTGGCGGTGGTTTTAATTCTATCCTTTCATTTTCATTATAATCATTGTGGTAGTCTCGGTAATGAGTTGTCCTAATCTTCACTTCTATTGGACAGTGGTCCGAATATATCGTTAAAGGTAGGACATGGAAAAGGGTAATTTGGTCGTATAATTCACTGTCTATTATCGTATAATCTATAACACTCGGCGTTGAACCATTTGCTCCGTAACACGTAAAGTTTCCCGTGGTGTCCCCTAATTTGCGACCATTTAAGATCCGGAGGTCACACATTTTACACAATTCTGAAATATCTTTTCCTCTTTAATTTGGAGGCCTCACATCTTGGTTTCTCCTGTTCATTAAAATACACTCTTTTTCGGTTACATCTTGTGGAATAAATGTCGCAAAATTTTCATTACATGTTACATTATTCTGATCCGATAAAGAATTTGTGTATCCGTTAAAATCACCCATTAACATACATTTACCTTGATTCTTTTTACAGCAATATCATGTTTGATCTGCTCTATATAATATCGACTTCCGATGAATAAGTCGAGTTTTCCGGGTTAATGTAAAGAAAACAAATGAAAATATTGTAGAGGTTAACAGAAAGCCGAGTGGGGAACGGGTCTCAGTATCTGTATGAGTAAAAGCACAGAGGTCTTTATTAGTTGTAATCAGTAACTGACACATTATATATCACATAATAATGCTGATTATCATGGAGATCATGCATTCCCAAAAACATGTCATTTTTATCAAATGTGAAACAAGTGATTTTACC